>CM060180.1:63031486-63518986 GCA_030549775.1 Tamarix chinensis | reverse complement strand
GGGAACAATGGTGGTGAAAGGTTGTTATGTTAGTGTTTCTTTGGAATCAGGTGGACATATTTAGTGCATGAAACATTTATAGATTAAATAAGACCTCCATGCATTAGAAGGTCACTCATTTTTGTAGGTGTTATAATGTGTGTTCTATTAGTTTGCTAGCAACTAGAGTAAAGGAGAATAATTAGAGTGTTGTGTTTGATAGAATTGACAAGGATGAAATTTATTTTATAATTATGGTTTTCACCATAGTGGACGTGTTTGGGTTATATGTGATCCAAATGTTTGGAGTTAGAGTTTTGTTGGTTCATGTGATCAATTAATCTTTTTGTGAAGTACATCACTTTCTACTTGATTATAAGTTTATGGTTACTTTTTGTATTTGCATTGAACTTGAATCTAAATGGAAAAGGCTTTAGGATTGGTTTCTTACACATAACATTTCTAATAACCCTTGGTACTACTTGGTGGTTTTAATGTTGTCATGGTGAATGGGGGGGTACCTAGGTAGCATTCTAGACTTGTGTAAGATGATGTATTTGGTGAATTGTTGTTAGAAATTGGGTATAGGAGATTTATAGGCACAAGGTTGTTTCTTTGGGTAGTCTAGTTGAAGAGGAATGGAAGAGTAGGTACTTTATAAGTTAAATTGAGTGATTGTCAATGTTTATTGGGTGGTTGACACAAAGTTGTTGGTAAGACTAGGAAGGAAGCCGTTCTATTTCTTTAACTTTTGGTGGAGGATGGCTAGTGTGGACAATTGGTTGATAAGCACAAAGAGACTCCATTGTGTGGTATTTTTTTGTTATGTGCTATAAAGAGGCTTAATGGATTAAATTAGGACCTCTAACAACTCAATAATGACAACTACGAGTGTATCTCATCTTTTGTTAAGTCAGAACAAGAGGAACTGGGTGAATTTCAATGTAGAGCATTTGGGGTGTATCATTTGGAAGGTGATTGTGAGAAAGAATTGTTTTTATTGAGGAAATATGAATTCCTTATTTAGTGTGATGAGTTATTTTTATGAAAAAATGTTGTATTAATTGGTTGTTTAGTAGTTATTAGAATAACAAGTTCTTTTTCTTTTCTTTTTTTTTTATGAAAAGGTGAAAGAATGTTAGCATAACAAGTTTTTGGTCTCAATGCTAGATGAGACCAGTATAAATCTCATGGTTTTATGTATGTTCAACAAACTTTCACTAAGTAATATAAAGATATGTTGGGTTAAGCCTAATATTGTATGATGCCATTAATGGGGAGGTCTTTAGGAAAGGTAGCTTGATAGCATGGTAGTAGAAACACCTTTTTAGCACTTCAATAATAATTGACAAAGTTGAAGATGCCATATTTGATAATTGTAATGTAAAGGCCCCTAAAGTGGATGGTTTTATTGCAGGAATTTTAAGGAATATGTGGTTGGTGTTATGCGAAGAAATATTATTTGTTATGAAAGAGGTTTTTCTCCTCAGATTAATGTAGGCAAAGATGAATGTGACTTCCCTCACGCTTTCCCTAAAGTGTTGGAATGCTAATAAAGTCACAAATTTATGGCCTATCACATGTTGTGACATGGTGTACAAGATCATTTGAAAAGTCTTGACACACCATTTGTAGAGCTTGATGTTTTCCTTGGTAGATTTATCACAACCTGCTTCTATAAAGGTTAGGAGTATTGGAGCACTATTCTTGCTCATAAATTGGTGAGAAAATATGCAACAAGAGGTGTTTCACAAAGATTCATGTTAAAAGTGTGTCTCTAGAAGGCATAGGACATGGTGAGTTAATAGTTTCTACATGATATCATTTTATGGTATGGTTGTTTGGTTCATTTTGTATCCCTCATAATGGCATGTATGAGAATGGTTTCATACTCAATTTTTTACAATGGACCTTGACACCTCCTTTGAAGGAAAATAAGGGCTTATGATAGGGGGATCTACTTTCTCCATACCTTTTTTGTCTTGGGAGAATCTGGACTTTAAATGTCACCCACATTTTAAGTCCTTAAAGATCATTAATTTATGTTTTCTAGATGACTTCATAATGTTTTTTCACGGTGATGTAAGAAATGTGTAGTACATGTTAGTAAAAGTTTGATAACTTTGTTGAGATTTTGGGTTTGGCTTTAAATTTAGCAAAGTGCGCAACTAATTTTGAGGTGCGGAACCAAAGATTAGGACATAGATATGTGACTTGCTTGGATTTTGGGAGGGTTATGTGTCCATCACTTACCTTCTCTTGCTTATCTTATCTGCTCATATTTCTTCTACCACTTGCAAACATTAATGGAGAAGGTAAGTTCTTAGTTGAGATACTCTAGTACTCTTTTCTTATCTTATATAAGGTGAATCCAATATTTTATGTATGACATGTTCAACATCTAAGTTTATATCACCCATGTCATCTTGTTGTCTAAATTTTTTTAATAAGTTTATAAGCTTGTTTAGAGCTTTTCTTTGATCAGGGAATATAACTAAGAGAAGAATAGATTTAATAGCATGGGATCAGTTGTGTTTACCTAAGGATGGAGGTGTATTTACAACTTGATGTTTGGAACTCATGGGACTTAGGGGAGGTACTATGGAATATCTATAGAGTATCATTCATCTTATACATCCCGAGTCTTTGGACAAACTTCACTCAACCTTTGTTAGCTAGATGAATGCAGGCTCATTAGATCATGTAATTAAGAAGGCTTATCATGAATTGAGGAGCAGGAATTTGAAGCAATAGCGAGCTTGTTTGGCTTGGAAGTTTCTTAACTACCTAGACTTCAAGTTCAAGCGTGGCATGCAGAGAAGAATATGTTACTAGGGTAAGATTAGTGATTAAAGGGGTGTATTTGTCTAATCGATTTTTGTTTTGTGATAGTATTGTAGATATAGTTGATCATGTGTTTATCTACTGTTAGTTTACCTTTGATATATGGAGATATATCATGAAGGTTGTGGGGAGGCTAGATGTGGTGGTGAATTGGGCGATGGAATTGCAACGTTGGTGTCAAGAACTAGGTAGCTGGAGCATAAGAAAGAAGTTCTAGTTGTGTTGTTTAAGGTGTTTGTGGTGACCATTTGACATGGGTGCGATTTGCAAATTTTTTAGAGCCGTAAAAAACATGCAAAAGATATTATGAAACTCATTATTCTTACAATAGTTAGACATTAGCTTCTTGCGGTATAAGTTCAAATATGATAGATGATTGGTATTTGTAATCTTCGTTGATTGGTAACGTGGTTATAACATTCATATTTTAAAGTAATGAAAATTCTTAGTTATTGAAAAAAAATGCGATGTTTTTATTACCTTATCTTTAAATCATATCACATCAAGTCAGTAAATTTTTAATAATAATGGTGATATAAACTTATATAATGACAATATTTATAAAAATGATATTAATTGTAATCTTAATACTAATACTAATAAAAAATATAAATTATGGGAATAATAAATGTCAAATAAAAATAATTTGTTAAACTTTGGCAAATCTAATCAGATAAGAAAAATTAGACTAAGCAAACATATTCTAGTTATTTTTGCTGCTACTATTCGTATTATCATTGAAGAATAATAATTGTTCCTACTGCTGCTACTATTATCACTAAAGGATAGCCGTTGCTGTTCCTGCTACTAGTGTAAGAATGATTGTAAATCACAGTGGCTTTAATTTAGCTAATTCCTAGCTTACTGTTGGTACGTAGCGTAGCAGCTAACCAACGGGCTCTAGTTGATGAGTTGATTAGCGGTAATACATTCTCTCTTCTTCTCTATCATTAACTTCTACCTATAACTTCTTAATGATTAGAACCTGAATGGATTACGAATACTACATGGATGCTATTTTGGATTCGTATATTCCATTTCACATTAGAGAAAATGATAAAAATCATCAACTCAAATAAAAAAAGAAATTGATTAAATTCACCATCCATCCATTACAGCTGTAGAAGTAGAAAAACGTTTGCTGCGGAGGACAAGTGATAGAGAAGAAAGGAAAATTATCTTCCACAGCTTCACCGCATACTCGGCAATCGGCGTCATTCGAGCATGAGTATACCTTTTCTGGTTATTTTTGTGGCTGATTTGGTGGTATTTGACTGGTTGGTAGCCTGTTGGTATTTGAACAAGTACTGGTTTCTTAACTACTTTTTGGTGGAAGATCAATCAAGAACTTTGAATTACTGATGACATTTAGATTAGTGGTTATAAGTTCGCTTTCGGGTGCAGAAATATTAGGTTTGAACCCTCTTACCCTTCCTGTATCATATTTTACATTCGTCCCATGCACGAACTCTCTATACATAAATAAATAAAAATTGAATATATTTTTTTAATTTCATATTTTCTCTTCACCATCTCATTTCGGGGGCTATTGTAAATTGTCATATCAATTGAGAGCGGAATGGAGTAAAAAATAGTGGACCTATGTTGTGAAAATAAATATATTATATAAATGATATGGAATCTCAGGAATTTTGGATTTTTGTAGGGATGATTGGATGATAGTGGAAAATTACAGTAAAGATGCTACCGAGGAGTTTAAGACTGGGGAGAAAATGAGACTAACCCTAGTTTAGAATTTATTATCGAAAGAAATTACCTAAGATAATTACTTTTGATAAGTAATTTCAATGAAGCTATAAGTTGTTGGCTGGTTTATAACCATAATGCAGACACTTTGTCAGAAAGTTGTGCTTTTGGTCAAGAAAAGCATATTGTTTATGTGTATGTTACCCATGAGAGCCTTGCTCTTATTACTAGTATTTCTTTCAGAAATTAATGTTGAGTATATGCATTCCTTGCCCTTTATTAAATGTTTTAGGTAGTGAAGCAACAAGCATATATCTCCTCGGAAGTATGACATTGGATTTATTAAGGTAAAATGAAATTGGAATGCTTTATGGTTATAGTATTACGATAGTATTACAAATATACTATAACTATATTTATTACATATTTTCCGTTTTTTACTGTATTAAAATAATAGAAATTTTAACATGATTAATTATATATATAATATAATTATCTCGAAGGTAAAAAATATATACTACAAAAGCTAAGACAGTTACATTATGATCGTACAGTCCTTGTAATTAGTAATTTTTGAAAGAATAGGGACGGACCAGGCAGGGGGTAGGCTGCTTGTTTCAAAGACTTTACTCCTTTTTCTTTTCTTTTTTGTGAGGTACACAGGGGGAGGGGAGCCTTGGTAGAGGCCAGAGGGGAGGAGGAAGCGGCGGACAAGATAAATCTCGATCCCGGAACCCACCATTGGCTTATTTGGCAGTCCATCAAGAGACCCCATTCCCAACTTTGCACCTTTTCATATAACGTGGTGACCGGCCAGCAAAACATATAAACAAGGGATGAAATATCTAGCCTTGTTCATCATTCATGTCTCAGCACGTTTCTGCTTTACACCCTCGTGGAACGCGAGTCAGAGACGAAGAATGTCAAAGTTAGGACTTCAATTTCATGGGGTCATCATATAATAAAATACTGAATAATTCCTCAATTTTTAATAAATATTATTCATGGGAACCATGGGGTCAAGTGACCCCATGTGTTCTTAGCTGCCTCCGTCCCTGCATGGGACTATAGCGGGTTGAGGAGAAGTTCGGTAGGATCTCATCTTCTTCTTCGGATTGAAGAAGTAAATTAATTTTTGAATTGGTATTGATCTTTGATTTTGTTCTTATTATTGAAAATTTTTGGATTCAATCTTAGTAAATATTATATCTGATTTGATAACTTCTTTGCTTTTTCTTTTTATTATCTGTAATTCATTTTTTGAGTTTAAAACCTGATTCAATATCCGAAACATAATTCCATATTCCATGTCAGACCTCATTTATGAATTTATATATATAATACTACTATCCCAAAAAGGAATTTTAATAACAGTTATTTTATAGTTTTAATAATGGTTTATATATGTAAACTGTTATTAAACTGCCTGTTATTACATCTTTAATAACGATTCATAACCTTTATAAAAAATATAAAAAAAACCCGCGAATATGAGCATAAACTTTATATTTAATAACGGTTTTTAAGAAACAACTGTCGTTAAAAACAAAGGTTTTAATAACGGTTTTTCCATAAAACCGTTGTTAAAAGATAATCGGATTAGGGTTTCAGTCATTGATTATGCATTTATTAAACCCTAGCTAATACGTATTCAATGAGCATAAATTTGAGATTAAATGCACATTTTTAATAACGGTTTTCATCATAACCATTATTAAAACCTACGTTTTAATAACAGTTTTAAGCAAAACCGTTATTAAAGTCTAAATTTAAGAATCGTTATTAAAACTCTATCATCCAATTAGGGTTTTAGTTATTGATTACGCTTTTATTAAACCCTAATATGTATTAACTGAGCATAAATTTGAGATGAAATACGTGGTTTTAATAACAGTTCTTAATAAGAACCGTTATTAAAACTACAGTTTCTTATAATGTTTTTTCTATTTTGTTCTTACCCACATATACAGTTTTACGTTCAAATAATTACCAAATCTGCATTGTAAAAGCACATCAATTCATCGCAAATCTGCAATCACATCATAATTTTAATCAATCTCTAATTTGTATGCATGTATTAATACATCAGACATACTAAGGAATCAAAATTAGTAGGTATACCACAACTTGGTAGTTCTACTCTCCAAAGTAAAAAGTTTATAAATCTAGCCTAGAAGACCGAAAGACATAGACGAAATACAAACTTGAACATGCATGTAGAATATAGAGATCTCTACCTAATACAGAATCAATGAGTGCACGGACTTGGCCCATTGGTCTCTAACTTCATCAATTTCATCAACATTGTATTGCTGGCCTTGTGCATAGTCATCGGTGAAAAACTACAATGCCCAAGTTTCGATTAATATACAGTTAGCACTTACGTCAAGTACCAAACATATATGACATGATTCATTAATGGAAAAATATCGAAAAGCAAACATATATGGCTTGGATATATGTTGACCGATCTGTTCTGGACTATCAGATCCATTGCTCTATATACATAGTATCCACAATCATCGTTGTTTTGCTATTGTGGACATTGTCAAATAAATTTATTTAGCTCTCTAACTATTAGATAATAATTTGAATTAAAATAAAATACAAAATAATTGTCTTCCTACTTACTATGACAGGCTTATATTGAAGATTCTTTGGGTCTGGGACACCATTCCCACATCTCCTTTGATACGCCATCTGTAGTACCCTAATAAATAGAGTTGGATACACAATATTGTAAGTATATATACCTCAAATAATGAAAGTAAAATATATGTATAAATAGGCTAATGAAGTAAGAAGTGAAAAGTATACTAACATGTCGATAAATTCCATCCCACCACGACAAGCGACTTCAAAAGGCACGTTATAGGTTTGAAGGGAATCAAACACATAGACTTTATTAAGATGAGGTCGAACGGCGTACAAAACCCAATGTTCATTTGCGAGGTGAGCAATGAGATAGAGCTTGTTGTGTCCCTCAATCAAAATGTGATCCGCTAAATAGTTTATATGCCTACCCTATCTTATTGTACTACCATCAGCTATGTAGTATAGGCACACAAACATAATAGAGGACATCATTCCTTCCATCACAGCTCGATTAGCTACCAACCTATGGACGATAATAACAATGCATATTTGTTAATAACTAATAACTCATATAAGATGTCATAAATTGTACAAGTTAGGAGCACTAAAATCTCAAAATGAAATAATACTTACGTGACATAGACAACGACACTCATGGTTGACATCCATTCCTCATTATAAATGTCGCTTATGTCAACCGTCGATACCACGTAAGTAGCATCGTCCCTCCCAACATACTCAGGATGACAATCAATGAAAATATAATTGTCCTTGAGGTAGTTTTGGACATAAAAATACAATAAAGCTATTGCTGGTGGAGATTGGCTTTTCTCTAAAGAAGGAATCTTTTGTGGGGCAATTGATTTTTTAGATTTAGCTCTTTTTCCTTTAGTAGCACCCTCTTTTGTGTTGCTTGTTTTGCTAGTACCTCTCTTGGTTTTACTAGTAGAAGTAGTATTCTTTTTTGATTCCTTAATTGATAATATTAAACAAAATATGTATTGAGCATATAAATATATATATATATATATGAAAAAGGTATGAATAGTGTAACTACTAAACAAGGTCTAATGAAGATGTCGAATGTCAATACCTTTTTAGTAGTGGGATGTATCTAATCCGCAGGCCAAGCCACGAAGCTTTGATGAGCTTCTAGTATTGTGGTTGCCTCATTGCCCTCTTTATAAGAAGGCAAGTGCGTACTGCCAATAATTGGAGTGTCAATACTCACTAGCCTTATATTTAAGGTTAAATTGTACCTATGGACTGTTTGCGTTTGGGTCCTATGACTGATGCGGACCCTTCCTTTCTCCAAAAGTGTTGAAAGGTCATTCACTAACAAGTCACATTTATGCAAACCCTAAACAAAAATATTATGCATTATTAATTATTTATTACACTGAATACATTTAATAACAATTCATAGTTTGTAATACTTACCTCGGGAAGAGTAGAAAGACGTACATGAGCTTCACAACTATCTTTGACGTTATTTACATTAGGTATGTGAAGCTGATCATGGTCTACTGAATCGGATGACTTATATCCTTGAGATTTAATAAATGAGAACTCTTGCTCCATTGTTGCCATCCATTCAAATGCCATGTTCAATTTCTGGGTGAGGATGGTGACTTGCTTATTAGTACTATGAGAACCACGCGATCTACCACATATGCTCGTTCTCGTAACACCTAATCCAAGACCCCTATGTCTTCTAGGGTGTTCTACAATTCCTGTAGCTTGGGATACAGTGCTATATTGGTCCACCCCCTCCTCACTATCTGACGTTTCAAGTTCGTCCTGTAATGTATATAATATATGTAAATTTAACTTATAGGAATAAGCATAATATAATAGTTTTCTAAAAGAAAACTAAGTAGGGTTCTAGATATCTACAAACTTATAATTTTTTTTTTTGCTGCAACATCTACATATTCATTAATATATCCATCTCTTGTTGCTCTAGCCTTCTTCCATAATGTACCAATATTGATGGATGAGGTACATGGGTCCAAGTCTTGGGCTAGGAGCTACAAATCAAAAAATATTCTTAATTAAGAATATTATTATAAAATTCAACATTTACATGTAAATAGATAAATCACAAAATCCATACCAACTCCTTTTCAAGGCCCGCATAGCCTTTAGGAGCCATATTATGCCAGTATTTTTTTTGCTTCGCAATCTTTTTATTTTTGGTACCTTTTTCCTATGTGACAAGCTAAAACATAGTTACATGGTTATTTCAATATTAAGCATAATGCTGGGATCGATACAAAAAGTTAATTGTTATCTAACAAATACCTTAAAATCTCCCGTAAGATGATATGCAATAAATAGGTTCCAACTTTCTTGATCGATGAAACCGTATCGTTTGGGTGGGTTCTGCTATAGAGAACTGTCCCTCTTTCTATACATTTTCCTATGAGCTAAATATGACCTAAATGTTCTTAGATGCTCCCCAAAATGTCTAAGAAGCCATTTCTTCCTACTCTCTTGGACATTGAACACTCTTTGCAAAATAAGACATGTAGATGTATACCGATGTTAATGTAATAAAATAAATAACATTTGATATACAAAAATGATTATATAAAATAGTATATTTACCGTGATTTCCTTCCAAATATGCTCCTTATGACCCTTTGGAGCCTACTTTCAGTTATTATCAGAGATAGGAACATGGTTACGGGTCACAAGTGAAATGTAAGTCAAGAACATGTTTGCGTAAGGGCCAATGGAAAGATTGTAAGTATTCCATCCCAACTCGACTAATTCTCCTTTATTCCTCATGTTTGTGGAGATTCTCATAATCATAGGTCCTCTTTTCCCTTCTTCATCACTGTTGTCCCTATCAATGCTTTTGTTGGCCATATCTCTACAAAAATTAAATAAATAAATTATGTTAGAATTTGATGTATTGAGTGAATGTTATGTATTGAGCATAATGTACCATTATATTATCGATAAAAATCATGCTTGGAAATAATTAATCTCAAATGTATCATGCTATTCTATATATATATATATATATATATATATATATATATATATATATATATATATATATATATATATATATATATATCTATACGAATCATGCGAATATGTTTCCAAAAAGATATTAATAATAACCCTAACCCTAATTAACCATAATAAATGATAAACCCTAACGCTTACCAAAAACCTAATTGACCATAATTTATTATAATAAAACCTAACTCTAAAAATCATAAAACCCTAATCCTAAACCTATCTCACTGTAATTAAATCATAATATATAAATCATATTATTATTATTATTATTATTATTATTATTATTATTATCATACACAATTATTTCTCTCCATTTAATTATTTACTTTTATATATTCCTTATTTTCCATATCTATTTAATCCTCATCAAATAACAATCATTAACGTATGCATCTCTAATTGAAATTTTCATTTAATGATGTGCATTTGTAAAATATATTTTCATTTCATTATATGAGATTTCCTATATCTTATTGCTAGTGTCCTATACTTATTAATGAAAATGTGTGTGTGTGTGTGTATATATATATATAGTTTTTATGAGTGAAAATGTATATAATTCTACACTCACATTCATATTATATATATATGTAAAGGTCTCAGCCAACACACGCATTTGTTAATATATAACAATAAAACAACAAATTAAACAACGAACAACAACATTTTCAACCAACACATTCAACAACACATTTTCGAATGACAAACCGCAATTTTTCAATAACAAACAAATGCAAACCTGTAGCAACATGCATGCATATATATATATATATATATATATATATATATAAGTAGATAAAAAGTTATGAGAGGAAGAACAAATACATACATAAAGTGAGCTAGCTACAAACACGACGGAGAGCAAGTTGAGAGTGGTAAGGGCCTACAAATACAACGGAGGATGAAGGTACAAGTGCTGGCTAGCTAGGTTCCGAACAATGATAGCATGCACATATAAAGTTGAAAACAGCAGAGGGGTGGTGGAGAATTGGCGGTGTGAGAGTTTCCCTTACTTGAGAGGAGCCGGAGTGGTGGTGCATGGTGTGGTGGTGCAAGGGTTTGCAAGAAGAAGGAGAGTAATAGAATGAAGGTGCAGAGAGTCTGAAATTTTTGGAACGAAACATAACTAAGTGAAATAAAAGTTTGATTTTTGAGTTTTAATAACGGTTCTTTCAGGAACCGTTATTAAAGCTTTTAGACTTTTGACAATGGTTCTTGTATGAACCATTATTAAAACCTCTTTTAATAAAAATTTTACTTAAATCGTTATTAAAACATCAGTGCAAATTTTAACGTTACCCTTTTAATAAAGGTTTTGAACTATAACTGTTATCAAAACTATCCTACGCATTAATTTTCACGTGTTTGACAATGGTTTTTGAAACACCATTATTAATGTCCCGTTATAATTTCCCGTTTTCATAGTAGTGTACCTCAGGCCGGTTCAGGGATGGTCTCGATTCCATCCCAAAAATATTTGTAATAAGAATCTATGAGTCTCATCCTTGAAATCTCTCTACCGATGAAGCCTCAAACTTGTTGGGAGAATTATCATGTCTATTGATAAGTAATGTGTTGCCGCACTATATGATCAGAGGTTTATTGGAACCTTTTGTATGGCTCCATTTAATTCTTGAAAAATTAAATGATATTATTATTATTATTAGGTGTAATTAGAGGAAAATTTATTATTAATATTACTAGTATTATTATTATTATTATTATTTGAATACCTTTTTATATTTAATAAAAATTCAAAAGGAAAATGAAATATTATATTAATACATGAAATTTTGTATGAAGTTTCTAAAAACTCATCAAATTCCATAAAATCAAAACTAATGTCAATTTTTTAAGAAAATTTTTAATATATTACATAAAACAACTTACAATAATTTTCATAAGAAAATTAAAATTATTAAAAAAATTGCCATATTCCTTGCCATTTTAAACATAATACACCAAACATAGACAAAAAAGAGGTAACTCCATTATTAATTACTGATATTCTAGTTAGTCCGTAAAATATCAATAACTTATTATTCCATTTTACATTTATTTCTTTGATATAGATATTCAAATACCCTGCTAATAAGAGATACATCAAGTACAAATAATTGTCAAAATTCATTTCAAAGAAAACATATTGTCATAAGCTCAAAATAGAATACCAAAGTTAGAAGAAAGTGCTCTACACAAGTATATAAATAATTTTATTTATTTTTACAATTAATAATTAAAAATTATAAAAAAAAATAATATTGCTATTATGATTTTTTTTGGGTTAAAGGTAAGGTATTAAAGATCTATGGAGTTACATATATTCTAGGTATACCCATGCTTTATAAAAGACATATACTGAGCATAACTCCAGAAGGAGCATATCCTAATCCACTAAACATTTATGGAACTAGGGGTATGAACACCATATAGTGTTCTATATACAAAAATCTTGACATTTTGCTTATAGCCTTAGGTTCACTTATTAAGAACTCGAAAAAAACTCTTCTAGTTTGCCATATTCAGTAAAAAAATCCGCAAAAGTTGGTCTTCGGGCTCTTATGCATATCTTCTTACCCATGTTCTTTATGATTGATCTAAGCACTGATTTGAGGTTTTTCATTCCTTTTGTGATGCCAAGCCATTGCTTCAATATCCTTCAAACCGCTCCACTAACCAATAATGTAATAATGATTCTTTTATCATGTCTCAATCTTACATGTAATTGATGCCAACCCTAAGCCACATCTAGTTTGATAACAAGAAGTCGATAATGATGTATTCTTGAACTTCCATTCCCATTTAGAATTATTCTCATTAATTTTTTTTAATAAATACTACAATTATAATCAGTAATAAAATTATCACAACCATGAGACTTACAAATTAAAGAAGCAAAAACCGTAGCAACAAGCTAACAATAGAAAATTAACAAATGTAATAACAATAAAAACCACATATAAAAAACACTAGAAATAAAGTAAAATAACATCGAAACATAAAAACAAAGTAGTAGAAATCTAAAGAAAGAACAAAAAAATAACATAAAATAATAAAAAAAAGAAAAATATAGAAGAAAAATTAGTAATGAAACAAGAGGAACATGCAAGAAAAATATTTAAGAAAAAAAAACAAGAAGAAGAAGCTAGCTAAAAAAATAGAGGGAAAAAACATAGAAGTAGAGGGAAAGTAGTCTCAACTAGATGTACAGTGAGCTTGAGAGCCTAATAATTTTGCAATCGATTTTCTACTTTGCCACTTAGAGGAGCCTAATTGATGCCACTACAACCCAACTATAACACCCATAAATTTGGCCTATAATATGTGAATACTTATGTGTTTGATGGTGATTTTATGGCATTTGATCTTGTTTTGAAAATTTATTTTGGGTTTGGTTGACAAAGAATTTGGAAAATTTTCTGGCCTACAAGCCGATTGATTATCCATTTTCATATGGGATGGGTTATTGGGTTAAGATAACTAGTTAATGAGTTCTGAGAAATCAATTAAATCATGGAACTTGTAACACCCCCAAATTTACGACTGTAAATTTTTGTTTAATTAAAAGGGTTTTAGCGGAAGCCGAAAGATAAAACCGTAAACTCGGAGGCATTACGGCCACACTTAGTACCAGATCGGTTCACTCCTACCGACCCAATACTAAGTGCTAAGGCTAAATAAGATTGATCGTCAAGTACAAATCATTAATAAAATACTAGTCATTCGCAAACATAAGTCATACAGAATCAGAGTGCGGAAATCAAAAGGGTACAACCCCAAGTACAATTTTAAAGTACCAAATGTCAGAGGACATAATTCAGCGGGATAAATAAAATATAATAATATAGGGAAACATAACGGAGGATGAACTCCAACCGCGTCACTCTCGACCCCCAAGCTAGGTCCAGGTTCAACTCTCAACCCTACCCGATGCCTTGTAAGCATCGTAGGTATCGAAGACTTCATCCCCTACCTACACAAATTCAGACGGGTCTTTTGCTTGTAGGAATGAGCAGTACCCATGAAACAGGTGATCAGTACGCTACGTACTAAGTAAGGTAAGAAACGCACTAAGGCCAACATAAACAAAGACACATGACATAGCATACATGGCATAATTACGTAGACAGCATGCGCTAACATAGATAAACAATACTGGTTATGGACTGGATAACTTATTCTTTAGATCTCTAATAAATATAGTCGATTCATGTGAGTGCGGGAACCCCATTATTATAGCCAGTGGAACGGTCATGAGGGTACATGCCCTGCCACTATTTTAGCCTGTGGATCGGTCACGAGGGTAACATACCCTGCCACTCTTATTTGCCGATGGACCGGTCTGGCCCCGACTCACAAGGTGTTCCACTATAATTATTCGTATCTTTCCGATGTCTTATCATTATTATGATTTTTTTGTTGAGAATGGAGTCCCCCACTATTATAGCTGGTGGAACGGTCAAGAGGGTAACATACCCTACCATTATTATTCGCCAATGGACCGGTCATGTAGGGCACCTCGGCCCTAGCCACTATTATTCGCCGGTGGGCTGATCTAGGTCTGGCTCAACATCTTCCTCTGTGTGGGTCAAGGCCCACCACCTTATACCCCAAGGTTTACTCACCACCTTACTCTAGGGTTTTCACCAGAAACCCTAATCTGCGCCTATATGGCCCTTCCTTCTCTGGCTCCCACAACCCACACTATTTTAACACCCCACGTGTCATGACATTCAGACTCAACTCTCCCCTCATACCTCGCTCCTCCTCATCTATTTTTTTATTATTTTCTTTTTCTCCTTTTCCACCTTCTCAAATTAGGGTTTCCTCCCCAAACCCTAGTCGGTCCCTAAGTACCCTTATATTATCCTGCGTACTATTTTTCACCTTGAGCCTCCAAATTCCCAAACAAACCTTCCATTGCCTACCCCACGTCCCAAAGTAACTTTCCATATGTAAGGTTCGCCCCCATGCGGACCTTAACCTCCCCATGTGAACCCTTGATCTCTACCATGCCAAACCCTAAGATTTCCATTCAAGCCCTAGTTCCTCCCATGTAAACCTTAGTTTCTCCCACTCTTTCATTTTATTTAATTCCCCTTTCACTCGACCATTAATGGATCACAGATTACTTAGGTGATCCTTATCTACGTTAGCCAACTTACTTCCCCTTGGTTATCTTACTTTCTCATTTTTCTCTTTCATGCCTCTATCCCACAACACCACATCAAATAACCTAGCATGCATGTCCTAAGGGCCACATCACATCACATCACATCATACTTGCATCGTATTCATATAAGCACATACCAGACAAGAGCATGAGAACATACCTCGGTTCCAAGCTGTGCTACACATAAAAATAGATAAGATAGTAACATATAGAACACAACATATAAATCGTACAAGGCATCGAAGGCAAGTAAAACATGTAACACATAGGCAGCCTTAGTTACGTCCTTACCTAAATCGGCGCTGGGCTTGGAGCACGCTCCTCCGCCTCCTAGGGGTTTTGACTCGATTCACCTATAAGAGGGAAATACTATGGGTTAATTTTCCTCTACTGGAATTACTATAATTTCCTATCTTACCCCTATCATGGCTTAATACTAAGTCGAATATAATAATAGTAGTTTATAATTGAAAGGTAGGGTTATTATTATTCTCAAGATAGTTAAACGAATCACTACTACTCGAAGTAAGTCTTAGTAATTTCATAGTATTAAAGTAAGGGTTCCAATATTACTAGTAATAATATTATTAATAATACTAATAATAATAAGAATACTACTAATAATAATAATACTAATAATAATAATAGTAATAATGATAATAATGATGATAACAATAATCAAAATCATAGTAGTAGTAGTAATAATAATAATAATACTAATATTAACAACAATAATAATGATAATAATACTAATAATAATAATAGTAAATATAATAATAATAATAATAATAATAATAATAATAATAATAAGAGTAAGAGTAAGAACAATAATAATAATAATAACAACCATAACCATGATAATAATAATAATAAGGATAACGATAATAATGATAGTAATAACACCAATAATAATAAGAATACTATAATTAATAATAATAATAGAGGTAATAACAATGATAATAATAGTTAGAGTAATAAATATAATAATAATAATAATAATAATAATAGTAATAATAGTAATAATAGTAATAATAATAATAATAATAATAATAATAATACTAAGAGTAAGAACAACAATAATAATAATAACAACCATAACCATGATAATAATAATAATAATAATAAGGATAACGATAATAATGATAGTAATAACACCAATAATAATAAGAATAATATAATTAATAATAATAATAGAGGTAATAACAATGATAATAATAGTTAGAGTAATAAACATAATAATAACAACAACAACAACAACAACAACAACAACAACAACAACAACAACAACAATAATAATAATAATAATAATAATAATGCTAACGATGATGATGATGATGATGATAATAATAATAACAACAACAACAACGATAATAGTAGTAGTGGTAGTAATAATAATAATAGTAGTAGTGGTAGTAGTAGTAGTAGTAGTAGTAGTAGTAGTAGTAGTAGTAGTAGTAGTAGTAGTAGTAGTAGTAGTAGTAGTAATAATAATAATAATAATAATAACCCAACCAGTTTTTAGTCTTAACTGGAAATTATCCAGAATAACGTTAGGACATAATAGTAGTAGTAATAATAATAATAATAATGACAGTAGAAATAATAATAATAATGATAATAATAATCATAATAACACTAATAATAATAGTTAATAATATTAAAAATCATTAACACTTTTAATAAACAATGTTTAGGGGTTAAGGAGTTGGGAGACAACCTAGGCTGAGTGGTGGAGCCGGCGATAATGGAGGAAGGAAGAAATGGAGAGGTGGATTTGGAGGCTAGGGGAGAGGGAAGTAGGGGAAAATGGAGGTGTGGGGCGGTAGGGCAGGATTCTCTGGTTGTTTTGGGGGGTAGAGGTGGTGCTGTAGAAGGCAGAATCGGCGGCACGAAGGGCAGCATGGGGTCAAAGGGTGCTGTTCGGGAAGGTAATTTCACACGGCCAGGGCGGCTCGTGCAGGGTAGGGCGATGAAGGCTGGTGGTTGGGTTGTGTAGAGGGCGGCGCAGGGAGCGTTTTGGTGGTCGGAGTGGGTGGTGAAGAAGGCCAGCGGTGGAGCAATAATGGGCTGATTAGGGGGGTCGCAGGGTCGGTTTTCTGGGCTGCCAAATTCCAAACCCGATTATGGTAGCCTTTGGGGCTATTTATAGGCTAATCAGGAAGGGAAAACGACAAGGATGAGTGGTAGAGTAGGGGGCAGGGTTATGACTCATTGTCCGGCGAGAATGGCCGGCGCAGGTTTGCATGTGTAGACCATAAGTTGTCGGGCAGAGAGAGGGATGGCGTGCAGGAGAAGGGAGGGATGGTCCTGTTGAAATGGTAGGGAAGTCAATAGGGAGGAGAGGGGAGGAATGGCTGTTGTGGTAGTCGTAGCTTTTTTCGGCGTCGATTTCGGGCTGTAGGCGTTTGGAGGTAGAAGACGAAGTGGAGGGGGTCAGACCGGCGGTGCAAGGGAAAAGAAGAAAGAAAGAAAAAGAGAAGAGGTCGAACTGGCTGGGAGAGGGAGAGGGAGTGTTGCGGGGAGCTGGGCCGCGTAGGGGAAGGGGGAGTTGGGCCAACGGGCCGACCCAGGTCAGGGGAAAAAGAAAAAAAGGAAGAGAAGGAAAGAAAAGAAAAGGAAGAAAGAGGGGGAAAAAGAGAAAAAAGGAAAAGAAAAGGAAAATGGGTTTAACTAAAATGATTTAATTTATAAAATAATAAAATACCATATTTTGGGGTAATAAATTTATTTAATAATTTAATTTCATATAATTAAAATACCAGGGTTTTTTAAAAAAGGATAATTTTAGTAAGGTTATGATTTGGAAAATTATTTAAATAATAAGAGTATGATAAAAGAACAAAATATTTATTTTAATTTATTAAATATGTATATCAAATTTTATATGCTAAAAAATCCATAAAATAATTAAAATAAATTTAAAGGCTAATTTATCCCAAATAAAATTTATTTATTAAAATATAGGCTTTTTAAAAATATTCGAGGGATTACTAGTCTATAGGTATACTAGACGAATTGATTGGTCCACCTAACCTAAAAAATTATAGAATTTAACTTTAGATGAAAATTCTTCCAATAATCTTGAATCTTCATATAATGAAACTCTGGAATATTTTCTAAACCATCTTTAATGGTTTGTGACGTAAATATGATTTTCCCCACCTTAAATTGTTTTGGGGGACCAAATTTATTAAAAATATGTTTGATGACCTCACCACCACCATCATCTTCTCCCTTGATTGATTTTGAGCCTACAACCTTATTAGATCTTCTAAACTTACTTCCTTATACTTTTAGTCCCTTTCCCCTTCTTGTATGTGTTATATGACCATACATGCATTCTAAACTCCCATGATTAGGTAACTTGGCATACTCAGTATGTGTTGTGCAAATGTGCCCATTTAACCATTCACCTACTCAATCCCACAAATGTAGGATCTTGTGCAAGTAATTGAGGGTGGCCAGTACTTGAAAAATTTATGTGTTGGGTGTGGGATAAGAGCTAATTTTGTTGGTTCTTAAGAGAAATATACTTTTCTTTGCATTTCCTTATTTTAATGAACTCTCTCTTATGTATTTAAATTTTTTTGGAATTGATATAATATTTGATTTATAAACCTTTTTATACTATATATTTTGCATACTCTATTTCTTTTTTTGGCTGGCTAGATGCTTAGTCGTATATCTATCATAGGACGTATTGTAGGTTGTGTATAAAATATTACCGTATATCTATCATGGGATGAGCTATAGGTTGTCTATAAAATATTAGGTATATTATTAACACCCCATTATTTTTAAGTGTATATATTTTCTATAGCATATATTTTAAAAATATGTTTTTTTTTGTAGTGAAAAATGTCGGTGTTATAAGTTGGTATCAAAACTTTATTTTTATTAGCTTTTAAAATGTTTTGAGCCAATATTACAAGTTTTTAGTATTAGAGTGCTTCAGTTTTGAATTCCTAAAGTTTAATTTAAAGTTGGGGTTTTAAGATTTCAAACTACTTTATGAATAATGGATTGAAAATCTTTGTCTATTTTCAAAGTTGGATTAGTTGTTGAGAGAGATTGGGTTAGGGAATGTATTTTTAAATTTTTAACCTTATAAGGTCAAATATTAATAACATATTTAGAATTCCATATAACCGCTAGACCTTATATATAGAGTAATGGTATTATCATTGCAAGATAGTTTGCTCTAAATTATCCATTAAATCATTTAAGGACCCCAAATAACAATAATACTTCCAAGAATTACTTATGCCATTATTATCATAATTTAATCCTCCTAAAACATAAAATACAAAAATTTTCTTATTATCCCAAAATGACCAAGTTATCCTTAAGCAGAAATAAAAAATATTTATTTTATAAAGTCTTATACCTTTCACACATTATTTTCATAGTCCACAATTAATCATCATACATCATGAGAATTCTTAAGTCTATTTATCCAAACTTTTTTAACTCATATTTTATGTTATAATATATATTTCTACAAATATGACATTATCACAACAAAATAATAATAGTATTTCTTACCCATTCTCACTTTCTTTTAATAATATAATATCCTTAAGTCTATATTTCATACCATAAGATATATTTCCACAAATATGACATTATCACAATAAAATAATGATGGTAACTCTTACCCATTCTTACTTTCTTTCAATAACATAATGTTCTTAAGCTTATATTTCATATCATAAGATATATTTCTACAATATGACATTATCATAACAAAAACCATAAAATAATGGTATATCTCACCCATTCTTACTCCCTTTCAACATAATATTTATATCAACACAAAATATCATGATCAACACATGTTACATCATATATTAATAATATCATGAAAAAACATATAACCATATAATCAAATAATACCAAAAATCCTAAATAATGAATAGTATCCTTACCAACTAGGACATCAGGTTCTAAGCACTCAAATCTTTGACTTCCTCCTCTAAAGCTACTGGAATAAAACTTACAAAAAATAATTAAATTCATGGTTAGACTTGACGAGTTAAATTAAAGGATAAATCAAGGTAAAGAGGCTAAAAATAAACATAACCATAGTCGGATGGGAGCTTAATATGTGTGGATGTGTAGAGGAATGTGTGGTGTAGCTATGGTAAAATTTTGGTGGTGTTTGGACAAGGTTTGGGGGTAAAAATAGGGATGCATGACCAAAAATAGAAATTTGCATGGTTGTGTAGTAGGTAGTGCAACCCTGGTCGAGAGAGAAAATAATGACAACCAGGTGATGCAAATTTTGTACGGTTGTGCAGCAGCTAGTGTAGCTTTGGTTAAGAGAAAAAGTAATGCACTGCCAGGTGGTGCAAAAGTTTCACGGCTATGGAGCACTAGGGTGAGAGAAAATATCACACACCACCACCAAATGCAAAGGTTGCATGGCTGTGCAGCAAGCAGTGCACCGGCTGTGCACTTTGCAAAAGTGCGAAGAACGAGGGAAAGAAGAAGGAAAAAGAGCCAGGTGGTCCATGGTGATGACCAATAATGGTGTTGGGGAAGGTTAGGGTGACCTTGGCAGTAGGTCCATTGGCTAATGGGAGGCTAGTGGCAGCTATGGTGGTGCACGGTGATGGACTGGTGGTTACACAATAAATAGGGAAAGAAGGAGGAAGAAGAAGAAGAAAAGAGAGAAGGACGAGGGAGTGCTTGGGTAGTGTTTTGGACACAAAATGGTAGAATAGAGGCAAACCAAAGGGAAGAGAAGATACACACACACACATGTGTTTTTATTCTTTTAGCTCTTTCCTCCTCTAATGCACATTTCTTCCTCTAAGAATGAGGAACTTGAAGCCCTTAGCTAAAATTTTTCCCATAGAAACAAGTATTTTCACCAACCACCGTAAAATTTTCATTTCTATCTTCTTGTAAAGAACCTTTAGGAATGCAAGCAAGTTCATCCTCAATAGATAAATTATCTCTTCTCTCTCCGTTTTATCTCCGTCCAAGATGAAAGAACTAATGGATACTAATTAATCAATTTCCATTGGAAAAAGTATATTATTAGATACATTAAAAAAGTTATTTGAAAAAAAAATATCATTTTGAATTCATCACCATAAATTCTATTTAGTATTATGCACACAAATATATATGTATATATAGTTGGGCTGGGATTGAATACTACCATTTATGTTGCTACAATAGCTAATGCTAGAGAATTTTGTTGTATTTTTAACTAACTTGACATAAGGTAGCATCTTTTAGACTAGGAGGTTAAGTTGATATTAGGAGGTATAAATTTTATAGGACATTAAGCAAATTTATGTGGTAATCTTTTTAGAATCTATTTATTGAAAAGGATGGGCAATTACTATAAAACAAAAGTAATGCTTACGTTGCTTAGTTAGTCCATAATATATCGGTTGAAATATATACCTAAGTCATAACGTATTATCTCTATTTATATTTTCTTTTATTTGGCTTCAAAATTCCTGATGTACCGATGAATCAAATGTAAATGGTGTAGAGAATATATTTGTAGTTATGCCAATTTCTTCTTATTAATAAGTCAACAAATAGAGTACTAATTTAGGGGGAACTTGTAGATTGATTTATTTAGAATACTTTCAACTCAACAAGATAGTTATCTATTTAAGGACATGTTATTATACCCATTTGACATCCCAGAATTTAAGTCCAAGTTAAAGCTAGGCATCTTGAATAGCATTGCAACGTTGTTTCTTAAGTTTACCATAGATATATTGATCTAGCAACTATGGCTTCATATAATGGTTAAAAAATAAAATTATTTTTATGTTTATATTTTAAAAATGATTTAATATATTGAGGTGGTTACATAAGAAGATATGGCTTAATGTAATCATTCTAAAAAAAAAACAACAAAGGCTAGAAAACCATGCCCATCAAACTCTATAATGTCACACTAGTAGTTAAAATGTAGTTTTGAGAATGGACTCTCACCTATGTTGCAGTAGAGTTAGAATCAAGCTTAGAGCCTTTTCTTGGTTCATGTGCTTTTAACCATATATTGATGAGCACAAGCTCTTTACCTTCATTTTAGGAATAACTAAAACATATCACTAAACATAGATGATGATGATGACACCAGTGATAACAAAAAAAAAAGATATATATTAATAGTAATAGTATGCCTTTTCTTCAACATATAAATGTGAAAAACTCTTTATCCCCATATAATGTGATTTCTTCATATTAGAAAGTTTTAGTTTGCTATTTCTACTTCCTTCATATATAAATTAAATGTCGACTTAATTAATATGATGTATACCATTTAGTTCCTTAACTAATAAAAGTTGAAAGAAACCATTACCTATCCTTTGTCAAAATCCCAAAACTTCACTATGTTTACCCACATTTCAATTTCTTAGTAATAGGTTAATGGTTAGGCCACCAGAACAAGCCATTTTCAAGTTACATTTTTGCTCGCTTCAAGCAACATTCATTATCACCATTACCTGACGATAAGGTTTCCTTTATTTAAGAAGTTATAAGATTCCTAAAATAAACCATATCTTATATTTATATTTTTTTCCATTAAAATCATGATTAAAAAATTGAACAATTAAATTTATAACAAAAATTTTGAATAAAAATGCATACATGAACTAATACTACAAGAAAACTCTTTTATTGAAACAACACTTTTACAATGATAATACTTTGTTGTTGTGAAAACATTCTTTTGGCAAAGATAATTTTATGGTGTTGCAAAAAGTTTTTACCAAAACTAATTTATGTATATGGTGATTATTAGGAAATGTTTTGCAATTACCTTTGTCATTGTAATATATACGATGGTTTATTTATAATGACATTTACATGTTGCAAAATGTTTTTATAATGCTTTTTTTTTTGTTGCAAAATATTGCTAGAATTCATTGCAACAAATATACTTGTTATAAATAGTTAGCTTATCTTAATGCAACAAAAGTTTTTTGTAAAAAAAATATATCAACACTTTTATTGCAACGTCTATACTTTGTTGTTGCAAAACTAACTTATGATAATAATGATTAAGTGTAATTGCTAAACATTATTGTTACAAATGTTAATTTATTTTTCCTCATCATATCTAATATGTGTGGGGAGATGACAATTAAGAAAAATCTATATACAATGATAATTATCCTTGTAAGTTATATATAGAACTATTATCAACAAATGTTTTTTTGTCGTCAAATATTTTATCAATTTATTACAATGACTATATTGACTGTAATATACCTATTATTATCTACATTAACATCCATTTTTTGCAAAAAAAATGACAAAGAAAAAAATTAATAGAAAATATATAAATCAAATTTGACTAGCTTCCCCAAACTCCATTTCTCTCTCATCTACTTTGTCTTATCATCTCCATCAATTTGTGATCATCTACTATCTTCTTCTTTGCTCTCCATCCTCAGCTCCTTCCTCCTTTTTCCCACTACCTTCTCCAACTCCCAATCTTGCCTCCATTGTGTTAGCCTTGTCTAATTATGTTGATTAGATACACTAATTTGTCTTGGCATCCATCTGTACAATCAAAGCCCTCATTGTCAAGAGGAATTCTAGTAGGGTTTCATTCACTTTAATAATTTGTTCTTGATATATAAATGAATAATTATTTATATATATATATTTTTATATTTATTTAAGTGGGACATACATATATGGCATAATTTATAGAAACTGATTAGAGGTTTCACATGTCATTTATTTCAATAGTGTTTAAACAAGTTATTATGTTGTTGTAATTGTATGTTTTTACAATGATAAAGATGGTTCTTGAAGTCTTAAGTTCAAATTTTGTCAATGGCTTTATTGTTGCAATCATGTATTTTTTCACTATCCCCAAACTAAGCAGAGTATTATAACGATTAATATGGCTACTTATATCAACATAGTAGACCATTATTTTGGTGATTCCATCCTAAGAACTCTATAGTCAAACATGCTTATCATGGAATAATTTATAGGATGGGTGACTCTCTTAGAAAGTTTTGGAAATGACTTATGTTGATCTATGGGGTTAGCCCATCAATCCAGAAGCCCTCTACAGTAGCCCTCATAGCTCTTCGGGAATTAGGTGGCTACCAAGTGGCCCGATATATTCATTTCGAATTGGGGTGTTATAAATTTATAGGTCCCAAGTGTTATTAGGTGGCCCCTGTGTTGTTGTATCAACTCTGGGTTTTTTATAATTTTATTCCTAAATTATATTAAATTTTTTGTAGTTACATAAGCCATTAAAATTAATATATTTTTACAATGACAAATATGGTTATTTTAATATGCTATTTTTTTTTGCAACAACTTTTATTGTTGCAAATAACAAGCTTTAGTAATGACAAAATTTGTTGCCAAAGTCCAACCAATTTTTTTCAATGACAATAGTCGTTGCTAATTATAGGTTTTTATAATGACGTAAATTATTGTTGAAAAAGGATCAATATTTTGCAATGAAAAAAGTTGTTGCAATATATAAACACATATAGTTCGGTAAAGTGATGTATTGTACGACATTTATTTGGTAATGACAATTTAAGTAGCATTTAATTACTTTTTTACAATGACCACTGTTGTTACATTATTTTTTTTTGCAACACCATGATGAGAAATGACCTCGCAACACAAAATTTCATTATGATATATATAGGATCTTGTATAAACTATTATTTAAATTACAAACTTAGGATTCCTTAATAACCATTAGATCTAGAGGATGTAAGGGCCGAGATTAAAATAAATTTAGATTAAGTATTTACTAAATCTTTACCATTGATCCAATATTAACTATTATTAATCTAATAGTTAATATTGGTTCCTATATATGTATCTTAGGAAGGGTTTGTATGGAACCTTAACCCTATATATATATATTTTCCATTTACATTCTATTTTTAGCAACAAAAAGTATCATTAATTAAAATAGATTTTTTTGTAGTGTAACTCAAAGTAAAGCTGTGAATATTTATATTGTTATAAATATTTGAGTAGGCCATAACTTTTATAAGTACACTTCAACCTTGTTAAAGTGCATAAAAAGGGTTTAATTGGTACACAAGGTAGGGATTAGTCTCTAAATTCCTTCAAAGAATGCAAAAGTAGGCAAATAAAGTATGAAGAAGAGTATACTAGACATTAAGAGTTAAGAAAGAAAAGCATTCTAACATATTTTTTGGGACCAAATCCTAGCACAGTAGCTCAAGGCCATTGACTAATATAAATTTGTGTAATCCCCCAAAATTTTGGAAAACCTATAATTAAATAAATAACTTTTATTTGAAATAAATTAGCTTTTAAAATTATTTATTGTAATTATTTTATGGATTTTTGAGTATAAAATTTTGGATGGGAGTATTTAATAAATTAAAAATAAATATATGGTTATTTTACCATATTATTTTTACTTAAATAATTTTCCAAACTAATATTGTACTAAAATTATCCTTTTTGAACCAATATATTGAATTATATTGAATCAAATTATTAAATTAAATAAATTATCAAAATATTATATTTTATTATTTTCTAAATTAAATCACATTATTTTTCTCTATTTTCCATTTTCCCTTCTTTTCGTTTTTTTTCCTTCTCCTTTTCTCCTTTTCCTCCTTCCTTTCTTTTTTTTCCTTCTTCTTTACCTAGCTCGGGCTGCCAGGTTTGTGCCCTCCTTGCGCCTGGGCCAACGGCCCATTCCTACCCTCGCCCCAGCCACGCACAGCCCGACCCCCTCTCATTTTTTTCCCTCTTCCCCTCACCCTGGACCGGCCTAGATTTTTCTTTTCCCTGCGCTGGACCGGTTCGGTCTCCCCCCTTCCCTTCTTTCTTTCTTCTTCGATCACCCCGAGACCCCGACTAGTCCCCATCGCCATAACCGCCTGCCATGCCCGACCACCGAGACGCCGGCCACCGCCCCCGCTGCCACCTTCTGCCACCATTTGTCTCTCCCTCTCTCTCTCTCCCCTGCATTTTTCACCAACATGGAACCGGGCAGCCATGCACCCCATCCCGCATGGCTCCCCTTTCCTCCCCATCGTCCCCTTCTCCCTGCCACCCTGCGATGCCCTGCCACTCTAAGCCTGCCATCCGATCAGCCCCTATCCCCTACCCTTCCTCCTCATTTTCTTCTCCCCTTTCAGCCATTTCCTTGCCCATTGTTGTCGAGCCCCTCACCCCCGATCCTCCCTTCTCTCTCTCATTTTCTTCCTCTCCCATTTCCACCCTGTTTTTGCGTCGCCACCACCGTCCGCCGCTCCTGCCGCCTTACCAACCCCCTACACCGCTCCCTGACACTCTTTACCTCAGCCTTGCACCACCACAACATCCCTCCCGAGCCATCCCGCAGCCCTCTTCCTCCCCTCTTCTTTTCCTCCCTGTTTTTCATCCCCCTCGATAGCCACCTGTAACGCAGCCGATCGCCGCCTTCCAACCGCCTCTTCCGCCACCCAAGACACTATTCAAGACTCTGCAACCCCCTCTACCACCGCCATGCCTTATTTGGTCGAAAAAATCCCTTGCACCCCTCCATTTTTCCCTCCACTTTTCCTTCCTTCTCAGCCCTTCCACCTCGACCCACTTCAGCAGCCACCTTCGCCACCTCGCTGCCGCCGCATCCGCCGCCCTTAGCCACCAACAACCCATCCCCAGTATCCACCTGCACCCCCTCTTCACTCCTGTACCATTCCCTTGCCTTGAAACCTCCCCCATCTATCTTCTTTTCTAGCCTAAAGACCCCAACCCGAAAATAGCTATTTTACCTCCTATCACCCCCTCTTCGAGCCCTTTTTCCTCTTATTTTTGCATGCAGCTCATGCTGCATTTGAAGCATGAGTTCCTGCATTTATTGGTCATTTTTATTAAAAATTTTAAGGTATGATAATATTTAAATTAATTATTTCCTTAAGAAAAATTTATAAAGTCTTATATCTTGATTTCCTTATTTCTAATAAATATTAATATTATTTTTAGGTATTGGTTTTTTTAATCAAAGCTTGAATCTTTAACCGAGGTACCGGTAAGATTCAAATCTTGCGGGGAATTAAGGTAATCGTTAAACCCCACTTAAACGCATGATAAACGTATGATTACACATTAGGAATTTTAATATGTTATTATGGTTGATATATGGTTGTTGATATAAATTATATGTGTGCTTGTATTCTTTAATAAAAAGGAAAGTATGCTCTTTTATGTGATATGTGTGGAAATATGGTCTAAGGGAAGAATTTGAGTATTAATGAAATTGTTAATTACTTATCTATGTTAGTTTATGTTATTGTGACCACTTATGCATTAATAATATTATTGTGAGCCCTAGGGGCATTTTTATAATTTTCCTTATGTTAGATTATGGCCTAATATGTGTAGGTGCTAATATGTATTATGTTAAAATATAATAATTGATGGGTTGGATATTGTTAATGGAGTGCTAATACTATTATTTCATGTGGAAATGTTAATTTAATAAAAGTGGAGTAATAAAGGGGGTAAAGTGTTAATTTTGAAGGAAATGGCAATATGGTAATTTTACAAGTGAGAAGGGGTATTGTGGTAATTATGGAAGTTAGGGATATTATGGTAATTTTATGAGTAAAGGAAAAGATGATAATTTTTCAAGTAAAGGGGCATTATGGTAATTTTTAGAGGTAGAAGGGCAAAATAGTAAGTTTATAAGTAAATGGTAATATGGTAATTTTATAAGTGAATGGCGACATGGTAATTTTATAAGTAAGGGGTATTATGGTAATTTTGGGAGTAAAGGAGGTAATATGGTAATTTTGGAAAGGAGGGCAAAATGGTAATTTTGTAAGGAGAGTTAAAAAATGGTAAATTGGATGTAAAAGGGTAAAATAGTAAATTGTAAAGTGAAAGGGGTAATATGGGTATTGTGGTAATTTTGTAAATAAAAGGATATTTATGGCAAACTTGGGAGTAAGGGGTAACTTGGTAATTTTGATAATAATGGAGGATAATTTGGTAATTAAATTATGATCAAAAGGTGGCAATTGGATAATTATAATAGAGAAGGGTAATTTGGTAAATTAACCAACAAAAAAGGTATTATGGTAATTTTAATAATAGAGAAGGGCAATATAGTAATTATAATAATAGAGAGGTGAAAATGGGTAATTATAATTATGGAAAAGGGTAAATTAATAATTATGAATATGGAGAAGGGTAAATTGATAATTATAAATATGGAGAAGGGTAAAATAATAATTATGAATATGGAGAAGGGTAAATTGGTAAGTATAATTATAAAGAAGGGTAATCCGGATTTATAATAGTTGAAAAGGGTAAATGGCAATTGTAATAATTGAGAGGGGTAAAATGGTAATTATGATAAAGGAGAAGGGTAATTTGGTAATTCATCCAACTAAAAAGGGCAATTTAGTAATTATAACAAAGGAGAAGGGCAATGCGATAATTTAACCAACCAAAGGGGAAATATGTTAAGGATAACAGTTATGAAGGGTGAAGGGTGATCTAAAAAGCGTAGGAGATAACTTGGTAACTTAAATCGAGTAAAGGGTAATTTGGTAAATAAGCAACCTAAAGGGTAATATGATAATTTGTCAAGTAAGGAAGGGATGACCTAGCTATTATATAAGTTAGGGGTAAATGAGTAATTTGTACCTGACATGTCGTTGGGATTGCTGAATGTTTTAATATGATTCAAATAACGTTGACTAGTAAGGTAAGATTTTTGATAATTAGTAAGTAACATGAGAATGAATCTTAATCCAGAATTATATGAGATTATGATGGCCTCAATGGTTTCTCTGTGATATCTTGGATAACCATCTAAATAAGAGATGATTAATGATATTGAGACGATTGAAAGTGAATAAGTATTTGATTATTGTGCTTTTGGTGATCACCTTAATTAAGACACTAATACTTAAAGTGAAAGACCTCGAGATCAGGAATGGTGACTCTTTAGGGGTCGCTACCCTAAAGACGTGGTTTAGTCCACGATTATTATGGTATTTGTTGGTGTGCCTTTGTGCCCCAGCCAAACCCTATATCTTACTCTTTCTAGCTCTACGGACCTAGTTAGGGGGTATGCATACTTATGGATTAGGTGTCCTTGTCGGTAGGGTACTGAGTAGCTTTATGCACCAGTACGACCAGGGTACCTTTGTGTCCTTGGGTTCTTGGCTGAAGGGTACTGAGTAGCTTGTATGCACCGGTACGACCGGTGTACCTTTGTATCCCGGGTTCTTGATCTCCCATCCGAGGCAAATAAATGGATTTGTTGTGTTGATTAAAGAAAGGAAAAGTACTAATCATGAAAGTGAAAGATTATGAGCCGGGCCCAGTTGGATTATGATATTGATTACCGATCCACCGGTTATAATAGTGGCCCAGGAGCGTGTTGCACTGACATGTGTTTATGAGTACCGATCCACCGGATATAATAGTGGCCCAGGAGCGTGTTGCCCTGGATGATGTTGATATATATATATTCCGATCCACCGGCAATAATAGTGGGGGTCTCGAGCGCAATAAGACTAGTCATGCATGTGTATAAAGTTATGGAAAAATATTAATCACTTATAGTGGAACACCATGTGAGTTGGGGCCAGGACCGAAAGTATCGATTGTTCATAACGACCTATTAAGATCTGATGTGGTTGTTAAGTACGTGAATGTTTTATATACACATCTTGTTATATATGCATGTAGTTTTGTATTATGTGTTACATTACGGGCATGCTTTTAAGTGTGACTTTAAAAGGTTATTCAGTACCGTAGTACTGAAGGGTTCCATTCGTGGGGCCCCTGCCTATTCAATGGGCAGCGTCCCTTGCAGGTCTTTTCTGGTACTATTCAAGTGGGCAACGGGAAAGAGCGTAAAGATTATCCGGCCTTTAGGGTTTCATTCCTCAACTTCTAATGTATGGTTTAAATGTAATTTTATTCTTGTAACCACCATCGGTGGAATCTATTCTTATCAAATATTTACTTGCGCTACTCTGATTTAATAATGGTTTGAATTTCTAGCAATTGATATTTTATTCTTTAGCCTTAGCACTTGGTACTGGAACGGTATGAGTGAACCGGTCTGGTACTAAGTGTGGTGGTAATATCCCCGAAATTCACCGTTTTATATCTTGCTTCCGCTATTTGTTTTAAATAAAACGAAATTTTTCAATAGTGAATTTTGGGGGTGTTATAATTTGTTATTAACTTCTTGGTTGATTTCACACAACTCATCAAATAATTAATGTGAAGGTTTTATTTTTTTCCTTTTGAGGTTGACACTATCCAATATCTGGTCTATAAAGCCTACCTCTTTACTTATTCTTTTTCTTCCTAGAATTCAATGGTGGTTAGCATCACCAATAGAGACTAAAATGGATTAAGTTTTTATTCAACTATGGATATGACAGTTGAATTTCTCACAAAAGCTTATCAATCTCAATAAATCCATAAAGTGATCTTAAGGATAATTATTTTATGTATTTCCACCTTGTTCTAAAAGGATAGTCACTACAATAAACTATGGTTGCAAGAATAGTCATAGCTGTTACCCCATGTAAGATATTACAAAGTCATCATGCACAAGAGCATTCATGTTATATCCACTTCAGCTATAATAGCAACCTAAGTTATGACTTGGTCTTGGGCATTGGGAAGAAAAGAGTCTAACATGGCTATTTTAGAATCATCCATTTTTTTCATTATTATCTAAGTGAGAGGCATCCAACATAGAAACCTTCATTGTAACCTATAGTATAAACTAAAAAATTAAGCAAAAAATAGCCTTCATCAAATTAATCAAAGAAGGAAGAAATAAAGTATATAAATCCAAAAAGTTTTATTAAGCAAATAATTGTTTTTTTAAGCAATATCTCTCAAAGAAAGAGACTACAACAATGAAATCAGAACACACAATATTTGAAAGAGAAAGGAAAGGATTATACAATTTTTAAGCATGAGAAAACAAAACACCTAAAAATGTGTAATTAGGGGTGCAAACTAGCATGCATGTACATGTATAGACATAAAAATAGAGACAAATTCACTAGAGAAAGTGAATAAGGAATGAATGGATTGAGGCTACCTGATCATTGATGTCATCTAATGGGTTGTTAGGCATATCTAAAGATTGTATTATGTCTAAAAATTTTTTTTTGAGCTCAATAGCTTCCTCATATATGATATATATTCAGTAATGAAAGCTATGTGTTAAATCAGAGATGAAATGCAGAGATGAGATGGCGTAGGTCTAATGTAATGCCCCAAATTTTAGCTTAACCTAATCTTGGTAATTAATATCCTAACCAAATTCTAACATTGAGAAATTAATATGTCTATCCTACTCTAACTATTTGATCTTAAATCATAGCTAAGCCCTAAACTCCATTTCAAGTTATTAATATTTTTCTTAACCTAGTTGGTTGATAATTAGTTTATCCTATTTTACCTGAACCTAAATATAACTCTAAACCCCCTATTTATTTTTCATTTTTTTTATATTTTCTTTTCCTCTTTCCACTTTTCTTTTTCCTCACCTTCCAATCTCCTTTTCCTTTTCTTCCCTTGCTCTTCTTATGTGAAAACCATGCCCTATATATATGACTCTACCATACCATCACTTACACCCTACACCCCTATCAACGCATGAACTCCTACCCCTTTCATTCCTTGAAACCCATACCAATCGACTCATGTCCTCTTCCTATTGCCATCCTTCCCCACCCATTCATGTTTATGTATATATAACACATTAATTGCGACAACCCCATTCCTTATCCATAAAATGTTTTATCAAAATTCAGACATGTTATGAATATTAGTGTTTTCAAAATTTATATCAAATATGGACATTATATGATCCGTACAGGAAAAAAATAGGATATATTTGTGAAATTAGGGTTTTATAATCCTAAAAAATAGTAACTCTTGATTTAGTGATATTATCACATGTGTAAGACCTTAGACTTAGGACTTGAATTTAAGGTATATTGATTATAATAATATTGGAGGAATAGGTACTAAATTTCATTGAATAAAGTGTAATGGAAGAGGATTTATCCCTAAAATATAAAATTAGGGTTTCTGAGAGAAATATAAGGATTTTAACTTTTGAAAAGGACCTTATTATATATATGTTGGTTCTTTGCTTACCTTAGTTATGTTTTGTACCTATAAACTTAACTATGAAAAGTCATTAAGTATTTGAATTTAAAGCTCATATGAGTCAGGATCGGTTGTACCTATTTGTGTCATTGGATGAGAATAGTAGTTGAGAGCGTCTTATCCTAAGGTTCTATTGATAATCGTTCCACTTGTAGAGAATAATGGACTAGAGCATTTTTCCTTGAGGCTTTAGTTTTAGAACCATTATATTGGGTGAGAATATTGAGGTATTTGGAATCAAAATAAAAGAAATAAAAAGAATGATCATAATCATTGATAAGACATTAATCACTTAAAGTGGTAGACTACATGAGTCAGTTCTAGTTCTACCTATCCATTCTAGTGGACAATACTATTAGTTGAGAGCTTCTTACCCCAAGTTCATATTGATAACCATTCCAATAATAAAGAGTAGTATTTGGTAGCATTTTCTCCTAAGGTTGTATATACATACTTCTCCACCGATTGAGAATAGTGGAGTCCTTGAACTTAATGCAAATAATAGAATGGATTATGTCTTTGAACTCAACAACCTGAATTAGAAACTATGGTGTATTATTTTATGTACTTCACATATATGCTACTTTTCATTATAAATCTATATAATTATTTTTATCCCTTGCTTGATAGTATTTTCAACTTACTTAGTAAGTAGCACACAAACCACTATTTTCATCGGTATTACTTATTCCCACGAATAGACAACCCTAATGGTTTTTTGTAGGTCATTAAGGACCCATAGGAAGATTTTGTTGCCTATGATTCTTTATATGGGGTAGAGTGATTTTATATGTAAGGGTTTTGGGAATAGAGTCATGTTATCCTAATGTAGGTTGTGAGCTTTGACCGGGTATTTGAAGCATAACATAATATTGGTGTTGGATCAAGTAACTGTTGGAGAAGTTTAGTGTAAAATGGTGAGTTATGTGAGAAACATGGGGGTCCCATGTTTGTTAACATAAATCATGTTTTCTCATTGAATATTTTTATGTGATTTTGTGTAAAAAATCTGAGAGTAAGGAAACTTATATAGGGTCCCATGTTTCTAAACACGGATCATGTTCTTCCTTTATTAATGAAACATGATATTTTGCTATGTAGGATTTTATATTTTATATAAGGAGGCATGATGAAACCCTAGCCATCAAGTTGTGCAACCCAACTTCTTTATCTTGTTTTAGAATTATCCACTAAAATAACTGTAGTTTTGCATAATTATTTGATTTATATGTTTAATTATTTTGTAATTACACAAGGGTACAAATAAAAATCTTTATTTTTTCCATCAATTATTTTTTTTGTGATTAAACCCTCAACTATTCATCATTTTATTATTTTTAATTTTTTTAGATTCATTCAATCCATGCAATTCTACAACAATTTGGTGCTAAAGCTTTGGTTGTTGAAGATTTTGTAATTAGGATGGGTACAATATTTGATATTGAGAAGTTCAATTGGTTCATCAATTTTTTATTATGGAAACTGAAGTTGCGGGTGTTTCTATTTTAGAATAGGATGGAGAAAGTGTTATCCAGTTATTCAAAAAAGCTAGAGTTAATGACAGATATAAGATTTCAATAAGTAAATATAAAGGCCATCTTTATAGTTGTGCTTGTCAAATGAGGTATTATGGGAAGTGGAAAATTTATCAACAGTAGCTACCTTATGGTCAAAGATTGAGTCATTGTATGTGACAAAATTAATAGCAAATTAGTTATTGTGGAAGAGTCAGTTTTATGACCTAACAATAGGTGAAGGTTAATCTTTTAAAAGTTATTTAGATGAATTTGACTCTATAGTTATGGATTTATATAACATATATATTAAATTAGTTGATGAAGATTTGGTCATTAAGTTAGTATCTTCTTTTCCTATAGGTTTTAAGCATTTTCGTGAGACTATTTTGTATGGAAAGGAAGGATGTGAAATACATCCTCCTATAATTGGAGTTGATTGATAGTTAATTAAATGGGAGTGATACTTACAGGGACTCACATATTGAGGGATTGGTAGCAACAAGCCTCTAAGAAAGATTAACCAAATGAAAAACAAGTTCTATACTTCACTCAATAAAGATGTACACCAACATGTATGCCCTCTTCTACAAACTTAAACAATGCTAGAACAAGTTCATATTTACAAATACTAGAACATGCCTAACTCTCTCTATCCTCAAATATCAAATTCTCAAGTATCAATCCCACTAAATAAAGATAAGGCATGTCGAAAAGAGAATATTAAACCTTATCTTACATGCCTTTAAGTTCTATAGAGCTCAAACTAATAGACTCCATCCCATTCATTATAGGTGTGATAGACAAAATTACAAAATGAAGTGTGAAGACCACTACATAAAAAAGGATATAGTGCATAAGCACATCAAAGAGCATAATATTAGAAAAAAAATAGCTAAACCAAAATAATAAAAAATGGATCTCTAAATACATCCCACTTTGTGTCATGACATATATAAAAAAAATCAAGCATATATTAACAAAAAAAAATCATATTATGTTGAACATCTTGATTAACTTCCATCATGCATAATCATCCAACTATCAAGACCTATGCGTAGTACCACAACGAAGAAAAAATACCACACAAAATAAAATAACATGAACTAAAAGAAAATAAGAAGTATCACCAAGCAAGAAAAATTCTAGAGATAAAATAAGAATCCAAAAGATCACAACAACATACTATCCAACTTAGACTCAATAGCTACTTCATATAGTATGCACCGGAAGAGGAATTATTGGAATGTTTGAATCTAATAAATCATTAAATCATTCTTTATAATTCCCATTTTTTCAATAAATTTTTGGCCACAAAATCCAACTCTCATAAAAATAAGGTGGCTTAAAACTCAAGTCACTACTCCTTCAAGTGGTTAATAAAACTAAGTGAAGAAGCTAGTGCCTATGGGTTATTGCCAAGCATTGTGTGAATATAATTTAGTCACTACAACTAATTAACAATTCCATTTATGTTATATTTGTGTTTTAAATAATAAGAGAAAGGTCTGACTCCAATAGTTAATAATATCGGCTAAATAGATTAAACTACAACTTCTCTAGAGTACATAGTCACTAAACTATGAAGTGCTCCATATGTACAAAAGTGTAACTTATATCCTCTACATGACTCATAGATCCGTAAATAAAGACATTCTCAATCACAACTCTACATTTACATGACTTTAAAATTGTATATTAGGAGAACTTTTGAATTATGATACACTAATGTATATTTTTGACAATTATTAAGTAGTAAATGTTTAGAAACAGATTAATTGAAATAAAAATTAGGAAAAAAGAATTAGTAGTAGACCTAGAAATAAATTAAAATATATAGGTACATATAAATTATAAATTAAATATTAGAAAAATTAGACAAGTAAGAAATTAGCTGATTACAACTGAACCAGATTCACAAAAAACTAATTGCAAGCCCTTTCACTTTCTTTGAGCAAATTAATTGTAATGAAGAAAAACATAACTAGCTAATCCATCAGACAAACAAAACCCAACTACACCACATTAACTAAGAATTATTTATGCGACCTAATTTCTCTTTATACTCCAATTTGTTAAATGAGTTGATTAATTAACTACTATGAGGATATATAATAACTTCTAAATAGTTTTACATAATTTTATTTAAGAGAACTAGATAACGAAGTGGACAAGGATAATACTTACTAATAAATTCCTGAAGGTAGACTAGTCTCCAATAGCTCATCAAGAATTGGATAACCCTCATCCATACACATGTTGATTGCTTTTTTCTTTAAGTGATTGATATAATATTTTTTAGGTTTTGTGATCATACAAGGCGCATATAATATGCAAGCAAGGCTTTACCTACTTATTCCTTATTACCCATTTGCATTCCCCAACCACATGGTGGGATTTCTATTATTGCTTAATCAATGTTAATCAAACCATTATATTAATAAATCTGAGGCCTATAATCTAGATTGCATTACCCTTTAATGCTATAAAATACTTTTTTGGATTTTCCCACTAAGGTCTTCACAAACACCTATTAAGTATGTCAAGAATTTTGGTCCATTTCATCCATCTAATAGGTTGTCAATCCATGTCTATTGATGTATTTTACTCATTAAATAGTCATATATAGGCATTACGCATAATCTCAAAGCATATTCATGTCAAAAGATCAAATTCACACAATCTGACCAAATCAGTTGATTGATTTGGCCTAACTAGTTGATCAGTTTCCTTCAAGTCGATCTATTTATGCTGACTAGTCTATCGGTTAGGCTTAGCCAAACCAAGGGTTCTTTCAAATTAGTTAGTAGGTTTGGTCAAACTAGTGGGCTTCTTTGAGACCATTTGATCAATTTTGCTAAAATAGTCGATAGATTTAAGTAGAGAACAACCAAAGTTACCGTAGGCCTACTGGTTGATTAGTTTAGAACAACCAATTGACTATTTTAAGGAATTGTTGATTGTTTTGGCCTAAATAGTTGATGGGTTTGTCCCCCAATCGACACAACATAGACATTTTTCATCCAAATCACAGACTAAAATCCTACCACATCCAACGTAAAAGATATCATAGCATTATGTAAAAACTTTATTAGTTTATAAACTGAAATATGCTTCACAATTAATCATTTCGACCCTATTTCCCAAAAATTATGCCTTTTCCTCAAAATTTGAAAACTAATCAACATGCATCAATTTAAAACCAAACTCTCATGTAAAGCCAAAAAATTAGGACTTTAAAGAATGCAACACATCACATGCTTAATTAGGCACCATTTTAGAAGTAAGAATGACCTACTTAATACTAATATTTTTTTCCATAAATGGACAAAACTCAACTTAGAAGATATTCAACTTCCAAATATTTAAAACAAAATGTTAAAGCTCCATAGTTTAATGACCAATTTCATAAATTAGAATTAAATTACATAGAAACAAGCTAACCAAACTTAAGTGAAAATAGAAAAAGGTCATAATGGGAGAGAGACTCAACTTCCTCCTAAATCTAACCCTCCCATGCTTTAAGATAACTAAGAAGGAGCTAGAGAGAGGATCTAAATAGTGGAAAGGAAATGAAAATAAGTTCAAATTGAGGAGGAAAGAATAAAGGTGCTAAAGAGATGGAATATTTTTGATACTGAAAGAAAAATGAGTAGAATGGGTGATTAGGGCTATTTATAGATAATGAATCGGTTCAAGGATGAGTGGGGGTTATTCATAGATCAAAAACCCTAATCTTCACTATTTAAATTAGAGATGAATAGGTGGATTTTGTCGAAGATAGGTTGATGTCCCTTCCATAACTAAAATGGTGATTTCTAAAGAATATAGGTCGAATTTACCCGAAAATGTGAAACACAAGAGAGGTAATTAGAGATTTGAGTGGGAAGTAATCTCCTAAGTGGGCAGAGATGGTCTGAAAATTAAAGCAATGATTTTAGAAGTTTGCAAAGGAGATAGAGAGGGAAGAAGAAAAAGTTGTGGTCATCTTGTCCCTTAATTGTCTTAATTAAACCCTCGAATTAGTTTGAGGCATCAGCTAAGGCTTAATGCCTTATAAGAAAGGTTAAAAATTTATAAAGAATAGTTTTGAGCAAGATTATTAAGATTTAATTTCATTATAAGGAACTTAAAAAATAAAAATTTAAAAATATACTCAATCCAACCAATAAATTGCTTGGTTTGGCTTACCAACCAATTGTTCTACTGACCAATCAATCTTCCCCAAAAAAGTGTATTGGTTTGGTAAAACATAACCTTTTATTTAGAATGAAAATGAATTAATTGGTTCATAGAACCAGTCGATTAGTCTGCCTAAACACTTATTTAATTCAATTTCTAAAGCTTATTTAAATCCAACTTTTTCTCAAATTCAATCATAGTTGTAAATTAAAATCAAACATTATTAAATTTTAATGACCACTATAACTTCCCATTAAAAACCTTACAAAAAGGTAGGGTATTATAACACTACCCCCTTAAAAAGGTTGCATTACCAAAGCATACTAACCAAGGTCTAGGAAAAATACATAACACATCATAATTCACAAAATACATTTAAATAGGAAAATGGGTACTACCCTTTAAAATAAGGACCGCACAAACAAACATCACACAATGAGAAAAACTGTAGATACTTTGCTCAAGTCTTCTCCTTGGCCTCCCAAGTTTTCTCATCGATGCCATGCTATAATCAAAGGACCTTTACTAGTAAAACACTCTTCATGTGTGTTGCTTTGGTCTTTATGTCTAGGATACTTACGGGAAATTCTTTATAAGTTAAAGACTCATTAAGATTTAATAACTTCGGTTGGATGATGTGTGAATAATATGCTACATAATTCCTCAACTAAGTCATGTGAAAGATATTATGCACACATATAAAATGCATCGGTAGGGCTAAATGATAATCAAATTTGCCAACTCAGTCTAAAATCTCATACGATCCAATGTACCTTGAACTAATCTTACCTTTTGTGTTGAACATCATGAGTCCCTTCAAGGGAGAGACCCTTAAGAGGAATCTATTTCCCACCTCATAACCATCGATCCATCTTCTCAAATCTAATTGGCTCTTCTTTTTATCGTGAGACTCTTTTATCTAATCTTGAATAAGTCAGTTCTTCCTCATTATATCCTCGATCATTTCTAATCCCAATATAATCTTCTCATTGATAGCACTCCAACACAAGACACTTCCTCATTTACAGGGCTTCAAAAGGTGGTCCTCCCTTGATACTAACATGATAACTGTTGTTATGGGAGAACTCAATCAATTCTAGGTGGTCCTTCCAACTACCCCTAAAAATCTTGTGTTGTAAAACATGTCCTCTAATTTTAGAATAGCCATCTCCATTTGGCCATCTGTGGAAAGGTAAAAAAAAAATAATCATCTTCGATTATGTACCGAAGGCGGCTTATAACTTTGGCAAAAATTATGATAAGAATCTAGTATCCCGATCTAACATGATGTCTCTAGGGACCCTATATAGTTACACAATGTTATTTTTATATGCATTAAATAGTTATTCCATACTCCATGTTGCCTTCATTAGTTTGAACACTACTGTTGTAGTTTGGTCATCCACAACAACCTATATGGAATCAAATCCACTATGGATCCTCAAAAGGCCAGCCATAAAGTCCATTAAAATGTTTTCTAACTTTCCTTTTTGGAATTCTATGGTTATACCAACCTTGTTGGCCTTTTGTGCTTGATCTTGACCTTTAGACTGGTCAAACATCTGGTAAAAAACTCTACCAACTTTTGCTTCACACAAGGTCACCAATATACCTTCATCAAATCCTTATACAACTTACTCCCTCTAGGATGGTAGGAATAAGGAGTATAATGAACTTACTCTAGGATTTTCCTCTTAAGCTCAGCACATCCCTATGGTATATGCCACCTACCACAATATCTAACACTACCATCATTGTGGAGGTGAAAATATTTAGCTTTACCTTCTTTAGTATCCTACATGATCCCCTCAAGCTTAACATCACAAATTTTTTTAGCTTTGATCTCTGTAAAGATTGAAGGAGTGATAATGAGTGCACTCATTCTTAACTCCAATCTACCAATGGTGATCAACTTAATATCCATCTTCCCGATCTCTCACCATATATGATCTAAAAATTCAACTATGCTCAATAAGTGTGACATCTTGTGGCTAAGCATGTCTGCCAGCACATTACCTCTCCCCTCATGGTAGGTTAATTTCAGTTTGTAATCCTCGACCAACCCTAACCACTAATGCTGTATGAAATTTAATATCTACAAAAAGAAGATGTACTTGAGGCTCTAATGATTAGTGTAGAAATTGTACTAAAATTCATAAAGGTAATGTCTCTAAATTTTAAGAATGAACACTACTATGACAAGTTTTAAGTCATGTGTTGCATAGTTCTGTTCATGTTGCTTTAGTTGTCAGGATACATACGCACCCTATTTTTCATGTTGCATCAGCACACAACCTAACCCATGTTTAAAAACATCAATGGAGCATGGGGGTAGTAGTTAAATGATTATTCAAATCCTAGTTTGCTTCACCATAATTCTAATCTCACTAAAATTGTGTAGTTTTCTTTAGCAAATTAGGCAATGAATGAGCTTTCTTGTAGAAGTGAGCAATAAACCTAAGACAACAACGAGATAATCCTAGAAAATTATGCACCTCCTTAACAAAAGTTGGTGTTCGCCATTTGAAAAATACTTGAACCTTAGAATGATCCACTACCACCCCATCCTTTGAAATTATATATCCAAGGTAACTCACTTGATCTAGCTAAAACTCACCCTTTGAAAGTTTGACACATAGTTGGTGTGACTTTAACAATGCCAGGATCTACCTTAGAAGTTTTTCATACTTTTCTCAATCGCTAGAGTAGATGAGGATGTCATTGATGAACACTACAATGAATTACTCTAAGAATGATAAAAAAAATCTAGTTCATTAGAGACATGAATGCTACTGACACATTAGTGATTCCGAAAGGTATTAATGTGAACTTTTAATGGCCATATCTTGTCTAAAATACATTCTTAGAGATGTCTTGCTCAACTATCCTCAATTGATGGTAACCTAACCAAATATAAATCTTAGATTTCTTAATGTGGTCAAATAGGCTATTGATCTTTGGAAATAAATAATAGTTCTTCACCATAAATTGATTCAACTCTCGCTAATCAAAGCACAATCTCAGGCTCCTGTGCGTTTTCTTCAAGAATAGGACTGACATACCCCATGATGATATACTTGGTTAGATGTAGCCTTTCCTTAATAATTCCTCTAACTAGGACTTAAGATCTTTTATCACTATAGGTGCCATCCCTATAAATACATCGATAGTAAACTCAACTTGTTGAATAGGTGCATACTTGAAACTCATCAAGAATACTTTAGGATACAGGTGAATCACTATAATTTTCTCTAATGATGTCTCAATGGCCTTGATATCTCAAACACTACACAAGAAGAGTAGATACCCTTTACGAACATTGGTACTCATCATGATTGCTAACATGACTTTTATAGAAGGGTTAGGTTCATACATCCTACTCGAGATCCTAATTCCCTTTGGTCCTTGCAGTACTATATGTTCTTGCACGTAATCAATTCTCAATACGTCCCCAATATATCCATTCCAACATTTACATCAAAGTCACATAATTCAAGATCCATAAGATTTAAGTGAAACTATAATCCCTAAACCATGACGGCCTCTAACCCTGCTACCCTCATAATCTGCTCCTAAGTGATCTACTCGACAATGCTTGTAGTGATAATGCCTTTCCTTGTCATATTCCTTATACTCACCTCCAATTTGAGGTACCGACCCTATTCTCCTATCATTCTTAGGAAGCAAGATACCTCTAGTGTAGACCTTGTTCCTATCACTAAGACAACAACGACACTCAAACTTCCTTTTGTCCCTTAACTAGGCACTTCGGGTTTGGATAAATTGAGATGCCTCCAAAGCCTACTATTATATTCTTACCATATCTGGTGGAGTAGATCCCACTAATATCTCTTGGTATATTATTCCCAAGAAAATCTTAAAACGGTGAAACTAAATCACCTCATTGGCCTCTACCTTAGGAGTAAGTTGTACTAATTCCATAATTTCATGTTGTATTTCTTCATACAAAGATGAGTGAGGTAAAAACGGGAGCAAAGTGCATCATGGAATGATCCCCAGCCCTTAGGCTCTCTGCCTCCTATTTGATGCTCCTCCACAAGGTGTATGCTCTTGCTCTCAAGTAATATATTTCCACCTCTACCCTCTTGTCCAAAGGGAAACCATATGATGTGAAGGTGTACTCCATGTCCCTAGCCTATGTTTCCATAATTTTAGGGTCCTCCCGGAAATCTAAGATTAGTGGGCGATGATGCTCAACCCTCTTGAGCTAATCCTTTAACACTAGTGCGGGTATTGGTACAAGTTATGGATGTGGTGCTAGAATGTGGCCCTCTATATATGCATCAATAACCTCCATGAATGATTTAATACACTCGTAATGACTATTAGCAGTCATCAAATCCTAAAGACTAGGATTAATCAGAAATGTTTGACTATTGAGTACTAAGACTTGTACAATGAATCAACACAAAGGCTATCTATAGCACATTTCCCAACCCACCCTCACTCACAGACATTCTAGATTTCAAAAAAAATATTTATCTTCACTTAGAAGGTTAAGTAGTTGGTAAATTGTTTTTAATTCCATGTGCCTTAACTCAAATAATTGAAAACTAGAAATATTTGAAAAGAATTTCTGATACCATGTTGTGGTATAGTATTGTTAGAGTATGTGACCTCAAATTGTATAGTAATACTATGTTAATTGTTCAGTTATTTTCATTGTGTGTTGTAACTAGGGTGAAAATAAAGCATGTTTGTATACAAGCATTATTAAGGTTAGTCTGTCATGATTGTTACCTTAAATGTGGGATTGTGTTAAAAACCTATACCTATTTGTTGCATGGAATATATGATATGTTAGACACACATGATTAGGTTTGGTACATGTAAGTTACTAAATGGCTACACAATAGAAAAGATTGTAAATTTCTAAATTATAGAAATTAACTTTGTACTAATGTATGGTAAATTATATCTTTTAACCATTTCATGAAAAATCTACATAAAAATAATCTTTGGTATAAAATTGATTAATAATGGTGAAATTTAGTTTTTGAGAGTATTTTAATCATTTTGACCTAATGCATCTAGTGGGAATAATTGTACATAGGATGTCCTTAGTGTATTGTTAGGTCTAATTTAGCTTTGACATAAATTGTTAACCTCAGGTTGACCTGAATAATTATAAATAAGGAAAAAATAATTATGTATGGATCGAAATGGGAGTTGTTATGCAATGTGTGATATTTGTAATTATATCATATATCATTAATATTTAAAGTAGAAGACCTCAAGTTTTGAAATAGTTTCTATCTATAGTTTGCCACCCTAGGGATGAGGTAGGAGCCCTTAGGTTGTTTTGGTATGTTTGTGTGTCATTATGCCCCGTAATTGCCCTAGTATACTATATAGATGATCTATTAGACATATAAGAGGTATCGATTCTTAAATATTAGGTGTGCTAGGTGTGGACAACATTGTGTCTCCTTGTGCACTAGTATGACTATAGTGTTATTATGCATCTAAGTAGAATGGTTAGGGGGTACCATGATTCCTCTTGTGCCTCTATGATCGATGTAGTTTTATATCTTTTGATTATTATTGTATCCACCTTGAATAATTAAAAATGGAAGTAATTATCATGTGAGATGTTCAAAAGGATTGTTGTTATTGTAGTTGGTAGCTACCTTTGTGTTCAACTTGGTTTGAAGGATTGGATCGATATTTTCCTCGGTGCCTTAACATTAGTATTAGAATTGATTTAGATTTTTTGTTTCCATAGTTGCCTTTGGGCCCAACCTTTGGCATTGGAAATGATTTGGAATTGTCGATTCGGTAGCTGCCTCAATCTTTACCTTAGTATTTGGAATTTTTTTGATTAATTAATCATGGTCATGTATTTTGATATAGTTAGTGTGTACTTTGAGATTATATGAGATGGTTAAGTATGATTGGAAATTGAGAAATGAGACATTGATTTTGTGTATATTAGCCCTTGATTATCATATATTGTTGTGACATGTGCACTGTGCTATGATCGTGCATGTATTTGGATTATTATGTAATTATATGCAATTCAAGCACAATACCTCTTGTGAGGTATTTTAATGCATTTATTATGAGGAACTTATACTAATACTACACTTGTAGATGATTATGTAGAAGGCATGGGGTCATTCGAAGTGCGTAAGAGTGGCTAGGATAAGTGAAGTCCCCGAGAAGAGGTTTCATTTTTAGAATGGGAATTTGGGTCTTATAGTTAGGGAAAACCTAGATTATACCTTTCGTTATTGGGTTTTGTTATGGTCAACTTTTCTTTAGACTCTTATATCCTATTTAGTATTTTGATTAGCAATGTGTATAGAGTATATGTATCCATGACATGTACATATGTTATTGTCTTAAGTTTCCTCTGTTTAATTTTGGACATGACTTATATTTAGGCTTATAACTTGGTATTAGAAAGAGGAGGGAACTAGACTTATACTAAGTGTGGTAGTAACATCCACTATCTTTTGTAACTAATGCTTTCACAAAATGAAATTTTTAAGTAGTAAATTTAGAGGTGCTACAACAATAAAAATGATTAATTAAATTCTAATATGTATTTAGAATGATGGATAAATAATAGAATGAATCAACTAAAATAATTAAATATTTTTTATCATATTATGTTAATAAAGTCATTAAGCTTGAGAAAATTCAATTTAAAATGTACAACTTACTACGCTTTTATCAAGATAATTAGAAATATAATTAAATATTTTTATCATATTATGTTAATAAAGTCTTAAGTGCTTTAAGGCACCAAGTAACTTAATGATTAATGATAAAAAAATTATTAGTCATAATAGATTTATTAATAATAACAAATTGTTATGTTTATCATTATTTATATATTAATAGAAGTACACCATTTTTTTAGTAATAAAATTATTATTTTCTTTATTTTCTTTCTACCATCTTTTCTAGACATCCATATGCCTATGAATTATTTTCTTGTGATTTTTTTCTTCTTTTCCCTTAAACTTTTGAAGAATGAAATGAACCCTAAATGAATGATTTATTTATCAAAGATATGTAAGTGTAATGCAACTTAATTGGATTTTTATTTTCCTTTATCATGACCCCCTAGAATGATTCCATGCACATGATTAGTATCCATTTCAGACCATATGGCTTATCTTTGCATATGTATGTACATTTTTCATGAAGATAAAAAATTCTTTCATTAAATTTTTTGGTGCAATATTAACGTGGGTTAATAATGGGTTATTTTTTATGGGTCGGTTGTGGGTTGGATCGGGTAGGGTCATTTTGAGTCACATTTTTTTAGTAGGGTTAGATTTAGGTTCTGGTCATTGCAAATCTTGGTTATATCGTGTTAATTTATCCACTCAGGTCAGGTTTTGTTTGAGCTAGTTTGGGATTGAGTAAGGTTGGGGTTGGGTTATTTTAGATTAGCTTGTTAGGTCCGGTTTGGGTTAAGAAATCTTTCATTTAGGTGATTTTATATTTGAATTAATTTGATGAGTTAAGTTTGTATTAATTTGATGAATTAAGTTTTTTAAAAATTTTCATGGGTCAAGTTGGGTTTGAGCCAAACTAATATTGGATTGAATCACTTTAGATTTAGATTAAATTGAATAACTAAAATTAATCTAATTTATTAACCTCATAACCTAGAATTAATTTTAAAATCATGTAAGTATATGATTAATAATGTGTTTTAAATTGCTATTTTTTTAGTATTATGACTTTTCAATGTAATTTTTTTATGTAAAAAATTTTGTAAAATTAGAGTATCATTGGTGAGAAAGTATGTTCACAATAAAAGAAAGAAAAATAAGTAAAATTTATATAAAAATATATTTTAAAAACATTTGAATGAACAATAAGAAATGTGTAATATTTTATTATCATAAGTGATTAATATCAAATGTGATTTTTTTTCTAGTGAGTTTAGGTTGATAACGGATTAGGTTGATGACAGGTCAGGTAGGTAATGAGTTAGGTTGATTTCAAGTTATGGTTTGGGTTTGTATGACATTTTTATCAGATTAGGTCACTTATATTCAGATTAGCATTAGGTTAGTTTAGTTTAGGAATGTGTTTGGGTTTGGTTGGGTGGATTAATTTATCAGATTATGTTGGGTTGAATTTTATAGCAATCAGATAGAATTAGATGAGTTAGGTCAACTAATGACTGCTTTAGGTCAATAAATTTGCATTATCTAATAGTTAGATTGTTGTTGCATATATATACTATCCCTAATTGTTGGGGCATATCCTTTGCCCATCGAAATGTCTACACATCAATTCTTTCCTTGATGCATTAGGGATATTGAAAACCCACCTAGCCATTATGATGTAAGCTCTTCTAATCATCGTACTAGTAGTTGGGATAACAACTATATAGTTTAGTTGGGCATCTTGATGCCACCAATAATAGCTATGTTGCTTGTTGTTTTCTTAATCACTTACACTTTAACATGTATGGATCAAATAAAAGGGAAAAAGAAACCCCAACATATTACATTGGTTATTATGCTTGGTCTAGATCAATCACATTGGTTCTTCTATATTTAATCTTTCATATCATTCTAAGTCTAGAGAGAAAAGAGATCACTCATAGGGACATGTGGACATGTAAGGCTAGTGATAGCCTTTGTGCCTTTCTTGTATGGAATTATTTAGATATGTGGTAGGTTCTTATGCACCTTTGTTGAACATGAATATGAGTACATGAGGACTTGGGGTATTTCGTGAATGAATCAATGTAGGTAATCAATTGTATTTGCTTCTTTGGTAGGGAACTTGTACTTCTCAAAGTGGCTCCCAACTCCAATAATTAAAGTGGCTCCCTATCATGTACCAACCTCTTCACTAAGCCAAACTTTGTGCGACCTTGGTCTTTCTTCATTCCTTGAAAACTAATTCAGCCTTTCTCCTTTTAGTGTACTCAACATTTAGGCAAAAGAAGCCTTTAAGAGCACAACTCCAAAATCTTTAGAAGAGAACTCAAGAGAGAGAAAAAAGTATATATTGTAGAGAGAGAAGCTCTAAATACAATTCTTGGTGGATGATTCCCAAATGACACCACCCCTTCTATTTATAAATGAAGCTCCACCCCTTCCCCCTCTTATGAAGATTCTAGAGATGGGCCTAATGGATTTTCCCTTGAATGTCCCAATAAGCCTTATAGGTCTCTAGAATAGTCTATAAGAATTATGGAGGAGTTAATTAGGGTCTCTAGAGTACTCCTTTAGAGTTTTTAGAATTTTTTGTACTTATCTATAAAAGTGTAGAAGGATCTTGAGACATCCCCTTCTAAAAAAAATCTAAAACCATTTAGAAAAGTGTAGAATCTTATACATCTCTCTATAATTATCTAGGTTACACCAAAACATTTTAAATTATTTCATAACTCTATGGAACCTCGCTGCATATCTTTGCATATCTCAATATGACTCGTGATATTCACCCCCATTGAAGCCATCGTCATCCACATCTAAGCAAAAAGATAAGTAACTTTGGGTATCCTCCTTAAATTGTCATAAATCTTTTGTCTTCTTCCAGCTACTTTGACACTTAGGTAGCCCCTTCAATCAGATGGGGTATTCCTTATATTTTAGCATCCCTCTTCTCTTGATTAACCTATTGGCCAAATTCTCCTTAACCTCATGGTTAAGTGAAGTCGCGTTCGCAAGCAGTATAGGCTTAGCTTTTTCCTTTTGCCAAATCTTCCTTATATTCATGGTAAGGATTGGGAAAACTCACATGGAAGACCAGCTGAATCTTCAACTTTGATGGAAATTCTACATGGTAGGAAAATTCCCTAATTTCTTCAAAATAGGGTATGGTCCTTCATATCTTCTCACCAAGACATTGTGTACTTAGCGATAAGATTGGAATACATGGTGCGATTACTTAACCATAACTAAATCCCCTTCACTAAACTCTAAAGGTATTCAATTTGTATCTACCTATTTCTTGGTCTTCTTTGAAGCTTTTTGTATATGTGTCTTGTCTAAGTTAAGTTGATCTTTCAATCATTGAGAAAATGAATGTACCATAAGACTACTCCCTTTATAGCCCTATTGCACTTTGTGTAGTGTAAGGGGTTTTCCTATGAAGAGCTCAAAAGCATTATGCCATGTGGCTTCATTATGTTGCAACTTATATGAAAACTGAGCCATGTCCATCAAAATTTCCCAATATCTTTGATTTGCATGCATAAAATGCCTCAATTAGATCTATACAAAGGCATTCACCCTCTTCTTTTGTCCATTTGTCTATGGGTGAAAGATGGTAGAGAATGTATTTTGGACCCCATCATCTTAAATATCCCCCTCTAAAATTTTATCGTGAAGTAGGGATATCTATCACTAATGATCCTCTTTGGTAATCCCCAATACATCACTACAATATTTAAGAACAACTAACACCATAATCTACTATATAGTCCCTTAGGGTAGGTATGAATCTCCCATACTTTATTAGCTTATCGACCACTACCATAATAGATCCTTTCCCTTTAGATGTTGGGAATGATTAGATGAAATCCATAGAGACCGTCTCCTAAGGTCTTTTTAAAATTGGTAAAGGTTCTATAAAAAAATGTAGGACTCTTCTATTCAATCTTATCTTCTTGTTACACAAGTTTATACAAAAGTTTTGATGTAATCTCTCATTTGAGTTCAATAGTATGCATCTTCAAGCAAAGCTAGTGTACATCTCATCCCTAGGTGTTTAGCCAACTTTGAGTCATGGTACTCTTTCATCAAATCATGTTGAAGGCTTACCCATCTAGGTACATGCAAAAAGTTTCCCCCATTGTGTAGAGCTCCATCTTACTCCCAACATCTCCTAGATGAAGGGATTTCCCTCTTTGACAAGGTAGAGGATGTTTCCTATAGGTCCATTCATGCTCACAAGAATAGATTTCTAACGCAATGCATCTTCCACCATATTGGTACTTTCTGGCTCGTACCAAATTCTTTAATCAAATTTAGCCAATAAATCTTATTAAAAAACTTGCTTGAGACTCAACTTATTCTCCATTTAGAAGTAACTTATTACAACATTATTAGTTTTGATAACAAAATTACATCCTAATAAATAGTGTCTCCATTCCCTTAAGTAGTGGATGATAGTTGTCATCTCCTTATCATGTTTAAGATACCACCTCTTGGTATCCTTAAACTTTTGAATATCATAGGAAATCTATTGTCTCTCTTACATAAGCACCCCTCTAATGGCATAAGAACTTTTACGAGTAGTTAAGTAAGCATAGGACATACTCCTCCACCATAGCTCTCTTCAAATCTTTGAAGGCCTTCACACAAGTCTTTTCCGAACTCCATGGAACCTTCTTCTTCGAATGGTTTGTGAGAGGCATGGTGTGTCTTAAGTTTCCTATGATGAACCTACAGTAATAATTAACCAATCCAAGGAAACTCTGTTACTCTAACACATTATTTAGAGCTTCCCATTCTTGAATAGCTTGGACCTTAGCCATGTCCATCCTGATCTTTTCATCTCTGATATAGTGGCTTAAGAACTTCACTTCTATTAGAGGAAATGAGAAATTTTCCCTCTTTATATATAGTGTTTTTTTCCTCCATTAATTGAAAAACAATATGTAGATGTTATATGTGCTCTTCTAATTACTTAATATAGATCACAACGTCATCGAGATAAACCACCAAAAACTTATCCAAATATATATGGAATATCATTTTTATAAAGGTATGAAATGCTTTTAGGGCATTTGTAATACCAAATGGCAAGACAAGAAGTTTATAAGAACTGTACCTTGTCACACATATCACCTTTGCTTGATCTCTAATGGCTATCTACACTTGCTAGTACCCCTAGTGCAAATCCACCTTTGTGAAGCACATTTCTCTCCTAACCCACTGAAAAAAATCATAAATAAAAGGCAGCTGATGCTTGTTCTTTACTATGATCTTTATCAATGCTACATAGTCCACACACATCCATAATAATCCATCATACTTTTTTTTTTTAAATAACATAGGACTACCATTAGGAGTTTTTGAGAGTTGGATAAACAATTCATTAAGAAAACTTTTTAGCTACCTCCTTACCTTTTCTAAATAGAATGGACTCACCCTATAGGGACTCCTTACAGTTGGTATTATACCTAACTCTAACTCAATAACATGATCAACCTCCTTAGGTTGAAGCTTCTTTAGTAGCTCTGTTAACATCCTGTCTTCAAATTTGTGGAGTAGCTTCCTAATCTCCTTGTGCACTTCCATCTATTCCAAAGACTCTTCCTTTACGAAAGTAGCTAAGTAGAAAGACTCTTCCTTCTTGAGTTCTTTTAGAGAATTGCAAAGCTAAAAGTGAGAGTGATCCTACCTTTTCTTGAGGTAAGGGAACAACATGAGTCTATGGTCCTTTCCTTAAATGCACGGTGTCATCTCTTAGAAAGGTAAGTAGATCTTTCATATCCATGAAATCTATACCAAGCACCCTGTCATAATCATCCATCTAATTTACCATAAAATTCACCCTTCCTTACTATGATCTAAGGGTGATCAGGATTTCATAGGCTACTATAACACCCTAGAAGTTACTACCTCAAAAGTTTATTTTGTGGAAGCATTAATTACAAAAGATAAAGGGTGCTACGACCTTACTTAATATAAGTTTGATATTTTCTACCATTCTTATACTAAGTACTAAGGCTAAAATATTAATGTAAATAAATAACATTTACAATGTCAGAAAAAATAGAGACTTCAATACAATTTACATTATTCTGATAAATAGAAAAGAATAAAAAAAATCTATTATCGTATGACAAAAGGAGAAATAGTAAGGGAATTAAGAGTCTAAGGAATATTCATATCTAAAGATCTGAGGGCGAGCACTAAATGGTCCTATATGTCAACCCATTACAAGAATCTATCAAGTCAAACCCTCAAAATATTCCTACAAAGTCATCACTACCTATTGAATAAGTAGGAAACCATGAAAAAAATATATTAGTACAATGTTAATGAGCAGACGATCACACAATACTAACATATAAGGCCACATGGGGCACATAAATAAAAACATAAATAGATACATTAGGGGAATCATGCGATCTTAAAATAACTACAACTGATATTGTCAATGAAATCTAAATACCGAGGTAAAACATAGAGGAAACTACCAAAACAACAATCCATATCAATTCTAATTTTGTGGTAGGGAACTAAAGAAAATAGCAAATAACATACAAAAACACGTAGCACAAAACAAAAACTACCAAAATAGTAATCCATAACAACCTTATAATATTCTTATACAATAATTATTTGAAAATTTAATTAATTGAGTGGGATACAATAATAAAATAGAAACATAAAAGTACATCAATCATGTTGTCACACAAGGAAACACGATACCCTCCAACCATCCTACCTAGAGCGATAAGAACACTCTAGTCATACTAGTACATAGGATTTGCATGAGGTTGATGCATGGCACAAAAAAAATGAGGGGAGTAAGGTTTCAATTAGGATATTAGAATGAAGGGGAGAATAGAAAAAAACATAAGGAGGGAACCATGGAGGAGAGGGAGGTATTGAGTGAAGGGTAAAGTAGAGAGAAACGAGGAGGTATAGTGTAGGGGAATGGTAGAATCTATTAGAGGATCAGGGTAATATTTTTTTAAGATTAATCTATGTAAATCTTTTTTTCATAATAATATACATACTATTATTACATTTAGAACAAAACCCCCTAAAATAAACTATCATAACCAATTACACAAATTTTAATTTTTAATTAAGGTTTCCAAAAATAGTTTAATATATTACTTCCCCTTTAAAAATAAAATTCATCAACTAATCAAAATACTAGTCTTATGATCCCTAATATCCTTTAATAAATACTTAATCCACAACATTTAATTACTTCAAGGGATAACAACTCAATTATCTACATAATGAATAATTACTCAAAGAGATAAGGCCATTTAATTAATAACATCAAATGATCTTTTTATTAATAAGAATAATCATCAAATATGCAAATTCAAATCATCAAGTATGATTGGTTCGATGGAATATGTCCATTAAGGACATGTAATCCTTAAGTATTAATACCACCTTTATTGTCTACATATCACCTGTAGAGTAGACCAGGGCCTTACTTGGGCACACCAACACACAAGTAAACCTCTCTTTGAGTCTTTCATATTATAGCTATGGAGGATCTTTTCGATATAAGTACTCTGACTTAATCTACTCAACTCTCTTGATCTATTATTTTTTATCTTAATTCTAAAATATAGGTTACCTTACCAAGATCCTTCATTAAAAATGATTTTCCTAGCTATATCCTCATAGGCTGAAATATAGGAATATCATTTCCAATAAGTAGTGTGTCATCCATATAAAGAACAAAGAAAAAATTTGCTCTCCCACTAACCTATTTGTAAACACAAGACATTTATTCTCAACTGATGAAGCTAAACGTTTTGACTACTTCATGAAAACAAATGGATCTTTTAAGCTTACATACATTTCTAGCAAAGTTAGGATTCCAAAACCTTTAGCTAATGTCATATATAGATCCTATTATAAATAACCATTAAGGAATTTTATTTTTAAATTCATTTTCCATAACTCATAATCATGAAATGTAGTGATTACTAGAAGGATCTGAATGGATTTAATCATCGTAATAGGTGAATATGTTTCATCGTGGTCACTACGATGATTTTATTTGAAACCTTTAGCCACTATACATCCATTAAAGACATCCATATTACCATCCTTATCAATTGTATTCTTAAAAATCCATTTGCACTTAATGTTTCTACAAGCATCAAGTGGATCAATTAAAGTGCATGCTTAGTTTTTATCAATGGATTCCATCTCAAAGTTTATGGCTTCCATCCCTTTATTGGAGTCAAAGCTCATCATTACTTCTTCATACGTTAAGGTTTCATCATTATCTAACAATAACACATCACGATGCTTAGTTACGAGAAAAATGTATCTCTCTAGCTTGGGATACACTACCCTTGTAGACCTTTATGGATCAATTTTCACTTCTATAGGTCCTACAACATGTTGTAGAGGCTACTTAAGCTATACTATGTTGGGATCATTATCCTATGGGGTTTTCATATATTCAAGTTGTATATTACTCCCACTGGTTCCTCTGGAAAGAAATTCTCTTTCTATAAAAACATTACATCGAGTAACAAACACTTTATTCTTGATGTGGTTGTAAAAGTAATATCCTATAGTGTCTTTAGGTTATCTCACAAAAAAGCATTTATCTTATTTGGGTTCAAGCTTGATAGAGGTCAAATTTTTTATGTATGCCTCTCGACCTAAAATTTTGAAAAAATACAAACTTGAACCCTTCTAGTCTATATATCATATGGTGTCTTTTCCACTTCATTTCATGGAGCTTTATTTAGTGTGAGTGTTGTGGTTTCAAGAACATATCCTCCTAAAGAGATTAGAAGATCTATGTGACTCATCATAGATCAAACCTTATCTAATAACATTCAATTCCTCCTTTTAGATACACTATCCCACTATAGAGTACTTGGTGGAGTGAGTTATGAAACTATTCCACATCTTTTGAGATGGTCTTCAAAAGCTTAGATTAAGCATTAAAATTATCTATCTGATCTAAGAACCTTAATAATTTTACCAAGATTTTTTTGTATTTCATTATGAAATTCTTCAAACATTTCAAAGGATTCATGTTTATTTTTTTTAAGATAAATGTAACCATATCTATTGAAGTCATTAGTAAATGTGATGAAATACTAAAACCCTCCCATAGCTATTGAACTTATAGGTTCACAAACATCGGTATGTATGAGGTCCAATAATTCATTAGCCCTTTGATTGTAACTAGAAGATGGGTACATTTCCATTTTCCCAAACAAGACTCACATGTTTCAAATAATTCAAAATCAAATGAATATAGAAATCTAGATTTATAGATTTTCTGAATGTGGTTCTCATTTATATGTCCTAAAAGACAATGCCAAAGGTAAGTAGGATTTGAATCATTTGAACGTAATCTCTTAGTATTTATGTTATAAACAAGCATATAGAACATAAAGCCCGTTATTCATTCAGGCACAACCATAAAACACTTCATTCAAATAAAAAGAACATCTATTATTCTTAATAATGAATTGAAAACCTTCCTTGTCCAAAAAAAAAGTAGAAATGATGTTCCTACTTGTAGTAGGTATATAATATCAATTATTGAGTTTTAGAATCAATTCTGATGGCAAAGCTAAATTGAACATTTCTACATCTTGAGTAGCAACTCTTGCTCCATTCCCAACGCATAAGTCTAATTCTCCTTTTGTCATTTTTCTACTCTTCTTTAGATCTCCACATTTGTAAAAATGTGAGATCCACATCCGGTATCTAATACCCATAAAGGAATAGAAGTAGTAACATTTACTTCTATAACACAAATACGTGAAGCTCTGGCTTCAACTAAGCCATTATTCTTATCTTCCAAGTATTTCTTACATTTTCTCTTCTAGTGCCAAAACTTCTTGTAATAGAAGCATTGTTGGTTAGTAGTTTGTTTAGGCTTGTGGTTTGTCTTGTTGTGTTTGTTCCAATTCTCAATTGGATCTTGATCCTTTCTTTTGGGATAAGACTTTCCCTTACTGTTACTAAATTTATTACAACCCATTCCCTTTTGAACCATCACAACATTATTTGGCTTCTTAGTCTTCTGTTTATCAGTCTTAATTATCTCATGCAACTCAGTCAGTAATTTATTGAGATCATGCATGATATAGTTTATGATGAACTGATCATATGACTCAAGTAATGATTGTAGGATCAAATATGTAGCTAACTCTTGGTTAATTAGAGCATCCTATCTCTCAAGATAATAGACATAGCCAATAATCTTGAGAACTAATAGATTGATCGGGTTCCTAAAATACACCAAAATCCTTATTTAAAGAATTATGGCAAATTAAGGATTTATTAGGGAAAATAATTAAATAAATTATTTTATTAAAATAAGAGGGAGGAATTAAGATAGAATCAAGAGGAAATTTATAAATAATTTAATAAGAAAAAATTATGGTATTTTACTAATTAAAATAAATTTAGGAAAAATCTCTCAAAAATTTAAAATTAGCCTAAATAGAAAATTTAATTATTATTTTATTAAAATATTATTATTTTTAAATATCCCAAACTATGAAAATAGTATAAATACTCTAAATCACCTATTTTCCTTCTTAATTTTTCTTTTTCCCTCTTTTCTTTCTTTTCTTTTCATTTTCTTCTTTTCCTCTTCCTTATTCTCTTCCTTTTTCCATTCCTTCACTTGACTTGGGCCAGCCCCACCCCCATGGCCCAAAGCCCCTCCCCCTTCTGTCCTATGAAACCTAGGCCTACACCTCCCTCTCCCTTTCTTTCCTTCCTAGCTGCCTGCCAGGTATGATTCTTTCTTCTTTTCTCCTTAAACTGACCAACCACGCCCCCTTCATTCTTTCCCTCCTCCCCTGACCCTTTCTCTCCTTGATGACAGACCCTTCCTCTTCCTACCATAGGAACATGGCGTTTGTGCCGTCGCACACTAGCTTGCAGTCCTTATCCCCTTTCCTATCACTCCCTCTCTCTCCTCTACCCAATTATAGTCCCTCTCTCTCCTCATATGTGGCTGTCTCTCCCTACCTTTTCCTTTTCCAGAGGAGCCAGACCTATAAGAATGGCAGGCCTTCTCCGGTAATTAGGCCATCGGCCAATGCCTTGCATGTGTGCCACTGACCTTCCCCCTTCCCTTTATGTTGTTCCTCCTCATCCTTGCCTATAAATACTCTTCATCCACCTCTATTCAAGCTTTTTCTCTCCACCCAGAAATCCACATCCTTGTGAGCCACTGCTTGTTTTTCCTCCGTCGTACAATACCATCACCCAAACCACCACCAAAAATACTCCCTACACCACCCTCCACCAAGATACACCCCTTACCACCCTCAATACTCCCTACATAGTCCGCCGTGGCTGTGCAAAGTTGGCCATTCGATCAACTTTAACCTACCCTCTGTCACCCTTGCGACGCTGTCCATCGCCACTCCTACAGCGACCACCACCCCTTACACTCTCCAAAATCACTAGCAGACCTTCCCCTACCTTTTATTACCCTCATTTCCCCTTCCTTCTTCTCCTCCTCCCTTCCTCTCTCTCTACCACTCTTGACCACCACACCAATGCCACTTGCTCTGCCTCCTTTGGCTGCGCTACAGTCGCTAGTCCAACCCTCTCCACCCAAGCATCCTCCATCACCTCAAATACCCCTCTTATTCCCCCTCTCCTACCCTAAACACCCAAATTTATACCTTTTTCCCCTTTTTTCCAATTACCACCGTGTGCCGCTGCTGGTGCTGCCGGTCACCACCAACCTAGGTGGTGCTCTAATGCTCAAAACTCTAATTATGATACCTTTATCTCCTTTATTTATATTATAATATTTTAATTATTATTATTATTATTAGCTTATTATTATTAATGTAGTTATTATTATTGTTATTATATCTTTGTTATTATTTTTATCATTAGTATTATTAAATACAGATTTAAAAATATTAATAGTGCTATTATTATTAATGGTAGAACCTTATTATTATTATTATGAGTAACATTGTTTTATTATCATTATTATTGTTATTATTGCTAACTTGGGCATAATATTACTATTACTATTATTGTAAAAATATTTGAACACTTATATTATCATTATTTTAATTATTATTATTATTATTATTATTATTATTATTATTATTATTATTATTATTATTATCTTTAGCAATATTAGTATTTTGTTAGTATTACTATTATGATATTATTATTTTTATCACTAACTCTATTATTAGCTTTAGCCTTAAAAGTACTAGGGTTTTTATTACTATGAGTATTAGTACTACTATTATTATTAATATCACTATTTTTTCTACAACTAATATTAGTATTATTATTAGAAGAAATAAAACTATTAAATTTAATAATATAAATATGGCTATAAATATTAACCTAAACCTATTTTCACTAATAATACCCTACTAGGCTAACTTAAGAAGAAAAAAAAACCTATTTTTACTTGTGAAGTTTCTTTTAATAATAGTAATCCTAGTATTATAATAAATTAGGAAATAATAGTATTTTTGGTATTAGTTTTTTCCTCTTATAGGTGAAACCAATTAAAACCTTAAGGAGGTGTAAGAGCACGCTCCAAGACTAGTGGAGTATTAGGTAAGGATGTAGCTAAGGCCCTATCTATGATATGTGCCTTGCATGAATTTTATGTTGTGTATCTTATGATTATCATTATAACTGTTTTATGTGTAACACAACTTAGAGTTAAGATATGCTCATGTGTCCTCTTATGGCATGTGTATAGTATGTATATGTTGTGATTATGATGTAATGTGATGTGACCCTCTAGGACATGCATGCTAGGATATTTAATGTAATGATATGGGGTGAAAGGATGAAAAAGGAAAATGGGGAAGTAAGTTGACCAAGGGGAGTAAGTTGACCAAGGGATGTGGGATTGACTTAAATATCTCATGATCCGTAAAATGGAAAATAAAGGGGACTTTGAATAATATGAAAGAGGGGGTGAACTCCGCATGGGATATTTTAGGGTTTAAATGGGAGAATCTAGGGTTTTCATGGAAATTATAGAGTTTTGAATGAAAAATTAGAATGTTTGCATGGGGTGGATGGAGTCTGCATGGAAACACATTTTATGTCTGAAAAGTTGTATTGTGATTTAAGTAAGGTATTAGGTGATTGGAGGCATTAGGTGAAAAATAGTATGTGGGTTAGTATAAGGGTGAAAAAGAGACTTGGCTAGGGTTTGGGAGGAAAAAACCAAATTTTAGATGGTGGTGAAAGTAATAATAATTAAGGGTGAGTGGAGTAGGAGATGAGGATGGAGGGATATCATGTGTAGGGTAAGCATGGTTGTCATGGAAAACAAGAGTGGAAGGTGAGAAATGGAGGGGTGACATGTAGAAAGAAGGATGCTAAGGTTTTGTGTGGCCACATAGGGTTTCGTGGTCATACATGTATTTGGGGGAGTAAAGTGAAATGATGAGGGTTGAATCTAAGGGATGTGATGTATAGGGTGTTAAATGACCTCAGTGTGTGAGGCAGAGAATGATGGGATATATAGGCCTGGATTAGGGTTTCTGGAGAAAACTCTAGGGCAAGGTAGTGAGTAGACTTTGAGGCGTAAGGTAGTGGGCCTTGACCCATACACTTAAGTGTTGGGTCTCTAGTGTGAGTAAGTGCAATAAGGAAAGGATATTGGGGTGAGTTAAGAGGTGTAGAACTCTCAAGTGGGACGAGCCCTCTTGGGGGGATAAGCTTAGATGGAGTTGGTTATGTATGTCTAGGGTGAAACTTATTGAATGAGACATAGTAAGATACTAATCATTTAAAGTGGAAGATTATTGAGTTGGGCCTAGACCGATCCATTGGCATAATAGTGGCTAGGTGTCCGGGTACCCTAAAGACTGATCCACTGTCATATAATAGTGGTCAGGTGCATTCTGTCCTGTATATGACCCATCCAGCATCTATAATAGTGGGGGATCTCATACTCAATAAAAAAAATCCTACGTTTAATAAGACACGTGAAAGACACTGAGTACTTACAATGGAATACCATGAGAGTCAGGGTGAGGCCAGTCCACTAATGAATAATAATGGTCAGGAGCATTTTACTATGGAGACCAATCCACCAGCATATAATAGTAGTTAGTTTCATTCTACCCTTTACATTTTCAATCCACCGACTATAATAGTAGGGTTCCCATACTCACACGGATTGATAACAAGCATGATGTAAAATGAGTATTTATTAGAGAATAAACAATTAGTATATTCGGACTATAACCTGACCTTTATTTATCTGTAATAATTGTATGATATTTATTGTACTATATGCCTTTTTCTATGGGCCTTAGAAGTTTGGTTACCTTGCTCAGTACATAGTGTACTTACCACCTGTTTCATGAGTGGTGCTCATTTCCATGAGTAGAAGGTTCATCTGCTTTGTATAGGTCAGTGATACTATTTTTGATGCCTTCAATGCTTACAAGGCATTGGGTGGGGCTGAGTGTTGAGCATAGACTTGGCTTGGTGATTCAAGGGCGCCCTGACTAGATTTACTTAATATGTTTCTTTATTTTATACCGATTTACATAAACTTAACTTTTATCGTACTATAGCTTTTATTCCCTTTGAGAAATCCTAATTATGCATTTTGGATTATAATGTCTTTCCCCATACTCTAGTTTCTATCTTATGTATGTTTCAACACTTTTATAAAACCTTATTTTGAGTTTGAATTATGATAGTTGGTAATATTTCCTTTAGCCTTGTCGTTAGTACAGGAACAAACAGGGGGCGGGCTTATACTGATCACGGCGGTAATATTCCTGAAATTCATAGGTTTTGATTTCCAGGTTTCCACTAAATCATAAATAAAACAAAATTTTTTAGTAGTAAATTTTATGGGTGTTACAGTTCCCTTGTTTCATCTTGCATGAGAATAATTCTTTTGTAGTCTCAAACCTTTCAACTCTAGCTTGTTTCTCAATTAAGTTCTTGAGTTTGGTGATGAGTGTGTGGGCATCAATCATACACGTAAAGTGTTTCTGAAGGTCTAATTTCATACAAGATAGAATTGGACAAGATACATCCAAAGAATCATATTTATATATGCTTATGATAAGAAACTTACTTAGCATAAGCAGAACTAGTTGACAATTCCTCAATGACTGCCTTTCAAGGACATAGTATTTTTTTTCTTTATTGAGAATTATTATCAAATTTTTATGCCATTCAAGGAAGTTATTTCCATTTAATTTATCCTTATCAAGGATCAATCGTAGAGAAAAGGTCTTAGTGTTATTATTTATCATATTAATCTATTACAAAAGACATGTGAAGGTTTAAAACGTGCTTATCAAATAATAAGATTCTAGATACTTGCAAAGGTAAAAGAATCTCCCACAAAATATCAATGTTCCTTAAGCTTTGGTCTATCACTTAAGGTGTTAGTAATTTAGGTTAGTAATGCCTTGTTAATTACGTCTGATGTAACTCCTTGTTGTTGGGTGACATCTAATGTCTTGACTTTCCCAACCTTATGCCCCAAGGCTGAAAACTATTTTGATCATCTTGTGAACAACTAATAACTTTAATAGATGATAATCATTAGAAACTATCTCATAGAGATAATCATGATTGCCCTGCTTTGACATACCCATTTAGTGATGATACTAGTGATAATAGCTTGAGGTATTGGGAAGGCCTTTAAGACTCATATTCAAGGGGAAAATGACATATTCAAAACATTGACAAAATATAGATATGAAAGAAAATATAAATAAATAAAAAATGGAATAATAAGTGTGATATAGAATGGCCCCTAAACAAAATAAGCTGGCAACCGATTGCTACTTCTCATCTTTGAGCACAACTAGTCTTGAACTTTCCAAGGCAACTCTTTGCTCTATGTGCTAGACTCTATCATTTAGGATATATACTATTTCTAATGTTCTAGCTGATAACACTAAGGATAAAGGCAATGGTGGTCCTAAAGTATAAGAGATCTATTAATAAAAAGAAATATTTACAAAATTTTTTAAGGCCTCGCAAGCCATAATACCATTACAAAATACATAATGACATGTAGGTCTTATTATACAGGGTCATGCTATATGACTATGAACAACGCGTCTATACTTGTACTCATATATTTATCACATAAAGTATCATATATACACGTGCAAATAAGATAACGTGGGGTCAAGGGGTAATGCCCAAATAGCGGTAATTAAATTAATCACATTAATTTATGGGACTAAAATAACAGATTGATCTCATTACTTTATCACATTTATTCATTTCAAAGGAAAACTATAATGGATTGATCAAATCAATCTTGAAACCATCCAATCTTTATTGGACTTAACTACCCCAATTAAATCCCATTTAATTGTCCCATAATAAATTAATCACATTAATTTAACCTTTTTGAATAGGGGTTACTAAAATAATTAAATTAGCCTAACCTCATTAAATAGTTAATACAAGAGTAATAACATTAGTCTAGCCCCATCATATTTTATTGACAACGGTATATACACCTTCATCTAAATAAGAGATTAAACTAATTGAATCAACTTAAGTAAACACTCAAACAATTAAAAGTTTTTTAATTATTAATTACAAATACATGAAAATAAACATTGAAACAAATTAACTTTCTTGACTAAAATTAATCAAATTAATAAGGGTGCATATAACATATAAAATCAATTAGATCTATTTAATTCGATAGAGTAACTTTAGATCAATTAAATTAATTGAATTAATCGCTTAATTAAGTCTAATAAAAAAGCCAAATTAATTAGTTCAAATTAGTTAGATCCTTTGAATTAGATCGAACAAATCAATCCAATTAATCGATAAAAATATTAGATCAAAATGGAGAGATTGAATCAAACTATATCAAAAGTAAAACACATTCAACTACTAAAAAGTAATCATGACACATAAGTTTTAATACCACTAAAGGATTTTAGCGAACTAAACTAATTAATTGAAGTAAAATAGACTGCTAAAATAAACCTAGAATACCTACTAGATTATGAATGAATGTGTTGGTCAACCATACTAGGTTAACAATTGAATCAATTTTTGTTTGTAGATGAAAATTATTCAATATAATTCTTAATCTAATTTGTGATTACTACAATCACTAGTTTTCAAACTTGTTTGATCGAGCAAGTATGAATTGCATCACACCACCACTGGCATCCACACACTATGAATATGGATCACTGGGGATGCGTGCCAGTGCTATTGAGATCACTTTTAATTTCATGAAGAAATTTTCTATCGTGAGTAGATAGTTTGCTCATATGAAGGAGATAGAGCAAGAGGATCATTCATATGAAGGAGAGAGAGCAAGAGGGTTAGTTCAAATAACACCATAGCTTAGGTATTTATATCAAAACCCTAACCCACCATAGTTGCTTTAGTCTTGCACTTTATTCACATTAAAAAAACTTAGGATTTCAATAGATATTAATCATATTAAAATCTTATCTCACTTGGGCTTAAAGAGATATTGATCATAGTAAGATCTTATCTTACCTAATTTATAGTCTGTTTCTGATCTAGTTTGTTTTGTATGTGACCTTGTAGGTTCATATAATATTCGTAGTGCACTAAAACTTCTTTTCGGGTCCATAAATCATAAGAGTTCTCTAGGAAGACATTTGTACCACCTACATTATGCAAATATCATATTTTTGACACAATCTATTTCTAATAGGTATATTTTTTTTCTTTATTTTTATCACATGGTAATTAGATTGAACAAAAAGAATTAATTATGTCATCCTTACTATGTTCAATCACACACTTTCTTGATCACTTAGCAAGACTAATATTAATTAAATAACACCTTGATTGCACATGGCCGTGCTAAGATCAGTGATACTTTTTGAGGGGCTCAAAGATATATCTCTCATATCACAAGAGGGAAAAATCCCATCTTAGTCAACTATATTCCTTTACATGATTCATACCATGTCTGGTGATTACTTTTATGATCATTCCTATAAAGGGTCAAGTTTTGCAAAGTTAAAGCATGATATTAATTATATCAACATATATGAAGCTCTCGAATTATAGGGCTAAATACTATATGGAGAACACTAGTGACACTTTTACACAATATTCAATGTATTGTCCTCCTACTAGGTCGGTCTGATAATATGTTCCATAACATGTATCTAAGTTATTAGTTTGATATCTCATATCAATTATCAGGGGAACATGATAATCAACTAATCAACATACTAGTTTTATGACCACTAATATCTCTTAATCAGATGATACAAGACTAGAGATTGTTCTTGAATAATAACTTTACTATCATTTAGTAGAGTTCCACAATCCAGTCACATACTCAATTATCTATATAAAGAATAATCACGAAAAGGGATACCAACATTTGAATAAATAACATCAGATGATATTGTTGTTAATAAGAACAATCACTACCTATGCAACTACAAATCATCAAGTATGATTAGTTCTAGGGCGTATCTCCATCAAGGACACCTAATCCTTAAATATTGATAGCACCTTTATAGCCTAAAGTTCATCTATAGAGTTGACTGGGGCCTTACTAGGGCATAATGGCACATCGATGTACCAAAAAAAAATGAGGGGTCATGCCTCGTCTCTAGGGTAGCTATCTCTAGAGAGAAATCATTCCCAAACTCATGGTCTTACACTTTAAGTTTTTATATTTTATAAAGCGATCATATATAACACATATTGCATACTTATTTCTATTTCCATAATTATCCATTTTTCTTTTATTTTTAAATTTTAAGGTAAACCCTAAGATCATCGGTCTATGTCAAAACTAAAGTAGTTACTAAGGTTAACCAATCTAAAGTTTATGGCATCCTAACATCTAATAATTCATAAAAGATGTATTAACAAAATTTCCCTAAATCCTTAATTCCACCATTTTTCTAAATTCTAAACCAAATATCATTACTATGAACAATTTATCATGAAAAGGCCAAAGAAAAATAATCTAAAACATTTAGTATATAGGTAAACTTTATGATTTATCAAAAGACTATATTCCTATTTCCATGTATTTAGCAAGGTATGCCAACAAAACCTTATCATGCATATCTAATGCATCATATATTCTATGAAACACATACATAATATCATTTAATATAACAATTAACAACTTGGTGCATGTGAGGAGTCATTTCTAACCCTAGATTATGCTAATTATATTTTTTGTATTCTAACCCTAACCATGCATCCATGATTTTTTATTATCAACCTAGCTACCACTAAATGATATTCATGGAACATATATCATTGAAATTACATCATAACTTAATATAGTTACAAATCCTATCAAAACCCTAGACATTCATATGTTTATTATTGAACAAATTACACATACATATAGGATACACCAAAAACATGCTAATGACTTCATATCATATTGTCATATTTTGCACCTATTCATCGCACTTGCATACATATTGTAAAACTTCAACATGGGACATATACATATAACCATTTTCCATAACATTTATCTATGTATTTAGTTTGATATCTCATTTAATGTCCCTTGATTAGATGATACTAGGCTAGAGACAATTCTTGAATAATAATCTTTCTATCATTTAGTATAGTTCCACAATCTAGTCACATAATTGACTATCTAAATAAAGAATATTTACTCAAAGGGGTAGAAACATTTGAATAAATAACATCAAATGATATTTTTTAAATAAGGATAATCACTAAATATTCAAATATAAGTCATCAAGTATGATTAGTTCTAGGGCATATAACTATCAAGGACACCTAATCATTAAGTATTGATACAACATTTTTATGCCAAAGGTCACAACTAATGTATCATAGGGTTTCATTAGGGCATAATGGCACACAGTGAACCAGAAAAAAAAAGAGGTATCATACCTTGCCCATAGGGTAGTTGCCTTTAGAGAGAAGCCACTCCCAAACTAGAGATTTTCCACTTTAAGTATTATTATTATTATTTAAGGTGATTACATATATCATATATTTTAAAATTATTCACATTTCCATAATTATCTAGTTTACCTTTAGTTTCCATTACTAAGGTAAAACCTAAGGGCATTGTTTTAGGTTAAAGTTAAAGTAGACACTATGGTCAATGTATCAAAAGTCTAAGGTCATAATAATATCAAATTATTCACAAAAGATAGGTTAGGTCAAAATTGCCAAAATTCCTTTTAAACCCTAGTTCCACCATTTTATTCAAATTCTAAACCAAATATCATTATTATTAGCAATTTACCAAGAAAAGGCTTAAAGTTAATAGTTCATAAAAAATCAGCACATTGGTAAACTTTTTCAATTTATAAACTAACTATATTTTCTACTTTTCATGCATTTAGTGAGTTAATCCCACAAACCCTTACATTTATCAAAGGAAGAGTTTAAAGAAAGACCCACCCGAACTTAGTTTCCACTCTACTTATTCAAAATCCTTACATGTACATACTAATATATTACCATTTACTATAATATATAAATAAACAATAATTAATTAAAATTGAAATGGTGGAGAAGGTTAGAAAATAATTGGAAGGAAAACCCTTAAGGTAATAATGTAGTAAGGAACAAGGCACATGATCTAGCAAGGAAAAGTGGACATGAGAGGAGGTGAGAAATGATGGAGGAGCCAAGGAACAAGAGAAAGCTTCACCAAAAAGGGTTGAAGAGTAATTGTGAGCAATGACAATATGTGCCATTAAGAGATGTTGAGGTCTGGTGAAAGAGGCCAAAGTTAAGGTTAAAGAATTGGTGATTTTAGGTGCAGCAAGGGGTGGGGAATTGGTAAAATGGTAGAGGGAGGAAGGGTGTGCTTTGGTTGGTTTTAACATAGGTTGGGGAAATTTCAGCTAGAGTTCCTAAAAGTGGCAGTGAGGGAGTGGTAATCAGAGGGAGCAAGGAGAATTTGACTAGTAGTGGTGTACGTTGTTGAAAAAAATGATGAAAAAGAATGGGTGACCGTGGCGATCGATGAAGCTTTTCTATAGCTTAAGGGGGCTCGAAAGGAAAGAGAAGAACATTAGCTTCACTTAGGGTTGATGAATTACATAAAAAAAATACGGGGAGGAAGGGTTTAATTAGGGTGGTTCCATAAAGGGGAGAATATAGCAAAAAATATGGACAGAAACATGGAGGAGAATAAGGTATGGTGTGAAGGGTAAATAAGAGCAAAATATGTAGTATGGTGTAAAGGGTAAATTACAGCAAAACATGGGGAGGGAAAAAAGAGATATGGGTAGAATCTAGTCTAAGACACGGGTAATAATTTATAAAGATTAACCAAGGTAAAAACATCCAGTTATTGGGAGTATTGTTGCCTTATATTGGTTAGGGTCTAAACTAGGATTAATTTAATAACCTAAAATTTGTTATACTTTATCATAATTAAATTTATTATCATAATAATACAATATTAATAGTACATTTAGTACTATACCTTGTAAAATAAGTATCATAACCAATTACACATAATTATAAGTTTATAATTAAGGTTTCTAAAAATGGAATATTACACCTACCTTGAGGATGGGCTTAGCATTGGAGCTTACCACCTTCATTCTCGCAGTCTTCTTAGTGACTTTTCATTTGAATCTTTATGCTTCCCTAAAACCAAGGAAGTATTGAGAGACAATAATGCTCACTAATACCTTGTTGGTAATGCCCTTGACTCTTACCTCACCATACATAAAGCATGAAGCTTGCTCCATCGTTTTGGAATTGACGACCTTAGGGTTAACCTTAAAATTTAAAAATAATTCTCAATAAAGAAAAGTACAGACATGGATTAGGTGATGATCATTCCTCTCTTATGGTTGATGTAGTAGTAACATTCCCTAGTTTTGTATTTCTAATGCTTCAGCATTTTCTGAAAAACAAATTTTTTAGTTCAAAATTGGGATTTTTACACTTTGATCTCCCTTCACCACACACGTGCTAGGTGTTCCCATAGTACTTGATGAGGCTTAATTAGTTAAGATACTTAGGCATAAAGGTGACATTAGCACAGGTATGAAATTTATCTAGTGGATGAGTACTACAACATATGGCATGCCTTTCTTAGAGATATAGAGGTGTAATTACGTGTATAGAGGCATTGTTAGTTCCTACTTCCTGCAACGTAAGACAAAGGTGCTCCATATTGTAGAATAGTGTAGATTGAAAGGATCCAAATGAAATTGGAATTCATAAGATTATGAACAATTGATGATTTAATAACAAAACATAACAATTGAAGAAAAAGTAGAGATCTTTATTCATGCTCCTCTGTAATTCTAAGATGATTAAAGTAATCAATCAATAAATTACACGAATTTACAATTTTCTTTGAATGGAGAATTATATGGATAAGAAAAATTAGGCATGACTTTTCAGCTTGGGTTTCATTATGCCTCCTTTTGTAAAAGATGAAATTCTATGGGGAAAAATAGCATGTTTTGGAAATAATGAGAAAACATGACCTGTGTTTAAGAAACACGGGATCCCCTTATTTATTTCTATACTCTCGACCTTTATACAAAAACACATCAAAGTATTCAGTGTGAAACACGGTCTATGTTAACTAACACGAGACATCGGTGTTTCTCACATAATGGACCATTCCACACTGAACTTCTCTAATAACTATACAAACCAACACAATGTTATGATATGCTTCAAATATCCAGTCAAACCTTACAATTCTCCATCTTAACATAGTATTTATGATGTATGACATGTAAAGACCTCCACAAAAATACCCTAGCCCAACAAAGAATCCTATCGCCTATGAACACCAATTAAATCCAACAAGCACTCAAACTTACCTACATTCAATGGCTTCATTAGCATATCATATGGATTAGACAAAGTGCCTAATTTCTCCAACATAGATTTACCTGCACCAATAAGTAACCCAGATCAAGTGATAGTTCATTGGCTATCACTATAAACTACTAAAGCACCATCACCAAACCCCAACTCTCGTACTAAATCACCAAGAAACAAGGCTTCTTGAAAAGCCTCTTTCATAGCCATATACACTACCTCAATAGTGGACAAGACGTCACCTCTTATAAGAAAGATCTCAAGCTAATAGCTGAACCACTAAAACAAAAAACATATACACTTATAGATCTCTTTTATCAATGTATCCAACATAATTAGAGTCCACAAACCTAACCAACAAAGGAGTTGATCTTCCTTACTCAATTCAAGTTGATGTTGTTCATATCAAGTACTTAAGGATCAACTTTACTATTTTTTAGTGAGAATTTTCTCGATTCACTACATATTGACTCACAACACTAATATCTTTAGTAATATTAGGCTGAGTACATACCACAACGTACATTATATAACTAATAGCATTCAAATATGGAACAATTTCAACCAAATCCTCTTCCTCTTTAGATTTAAGACAACCTAGAGCAGATAATCTAAAGTGAATAGACAATTGAGTGCTCACCATGTTAGAATCCATCATAAGAAACCTCTCCAACACCTTGTTTAAATAGGACTTTTATGACGTGTATAAAATCATTTACTCTTGATTTATAATGATCTATATGCTAAGGATCCTCTTCATAGCCCCAAGATTCTTTATCTCAAACTTAGTCTTCAAAATTTTGTTCACCTTATCAACATCATACATATTTTTTGCTTCCACAAGCATGTTATTAATATATAGTAAAAGATACACATAAGAGCCACCCTCCAACTCCTTCAAGTACACATATCTGCCATACTCACCCCTAGAGAAATGATGATTAAGCATAAACTAATCAAATCAATTATACCACTATTTTAGATACTATTTCAGACCATATAATTTCATTTTTAGCAGACACACATGATTACACATCCCCTTAACCACAAACCTACATGTTATCACATGTAAATCTCATCCTCGAGCTCTTTGTGTAAAAATGTAGTTTTAACATCCAAGAACTCCAACTCAAAAGCATGCATAGCCACAAGCACAAGTAAGGTATAAATAAAAGTATATCTAACCATAGGACAAAATACCTCATTATAAATCATGCTTGGTATCTGACTAAATCCATGTGCAAAAAATTGGCCTTATGTCTTAGTCTATTGACCTTTAGAGCTTCCAATTTAAACTTATACACCTACTCCTCCCTAATATCTTCACAAGTTCCTATGCCTAATTCTTTAATAAAGAATCCATATCCTCCTTCATAGTAATACATCAGTCAATAAAATTAGTAATCTTAATAGCCTTTGAGAATGATGCTAGATGATGCACAACAACAACAATTCTTCACTAGATAGGGCACAGGAAACCAATTATTCATAATCGTACCTAACCATAGTCTTAACAATCCTTCATCCTTTGTTTGGAACAATGACCCATTGCTCCACCTGTTGCCTGGATCCACCCACTTAAGAGTAGTGGGTTTATTAGAATGGGTCTATATAACAACCCTAGTATTTGGCCAATAAAATTTCATTTTGAAGATAATGCAGAAGCATTTGAAAAAAAAAATGAGGAATGTTACTACCACATAAACTATGTGAGAGGTTTGATTATCACCTAGATCATGCCTGATGCAAGGCAAAATAAAAACAATAAACAATAATATATATGATCAAAATATTAATATAATAGTAAGTGATGATAAAAATTGAGAAAATTAATAAGGATGGAAGAAGTTTGACAGTTTACAAATCTAAATAGAGGAAATCAATTCTAAGAATTTAAATAACTCAAAGAAAAAAACTTCGAATACAAAGGGCAAAACACCTCTAGCCGGCTAGCCTAACTCTTTGCATAAACATAAAATCCAACCCCAAATAATGGCCAGCTACTAGCTCATGTGATCACCCTTAGTATACTCTAACTAAGAGTCTTACCTCGGTATATCATCCTCTATTCCCCATCCTAGAAGCTAGATTATCATAGTGACCACACAAGTGCAATATTAGTATGTTGAAGTACTCATAAAACTATACTACCTAAATTATGGTAAGGCTCATGTAGCACGTTGAAGTCACATAATAGCATGGTGATAAACATACCAATATTAATTTAACTCTTAAGCTCATGGTAGTAATACAACAATGTAAGAAAACCATGGAAGAATAATTAATATGGTAAATGCAACACAATCTAAATAAGGTAAACCATATAATACTTCTTCCTTTAGTGATCACATAAATATTAAGTTATTAAGATCGTTTGTTTAACTACTCCTAGTTCTCCATGAATAGAAGATATGGCAATAAATAAACACAATAGAGTACCACACCCATCACACAAGATCAAGATACATCAAAGTTGCTTTTCTTTAGTGATGCCACACATTGAGTGTACATCCTATAAGGGCGAACCAAAATTGGGATACCACACCCATCACTCATTGAATGACTCCTCAAAAAGGGTTAAAAAGTTAAGATACCACGCCTACCTAAGCAATGGACATTATGAAGTGTCGAGAGCATGTAAATAGGATACCTCAACCACCTATACTGTCCACCGATGCTATGTTAGCCTACACCAATATAATCCTGTACATCAAAGATATATGCAAACCCCTTATCAACTGCAACTCTATAGAGAAGGAAAAAAAATTTATCTTGATCTGCTCCTCGATTTCCAAAGTAGTATCTTTTTCTCAAAGATGTGACTAGTAGACCTTCACTTGTGGAATGAACTTCGAATGCATCTCTTGAGTATTAGAATCATAGATCCTCACCGGTCTCTCCTTATCAGATAACACATTACTGAGCTCAATCAACTCTAGGTTAATGATATGCAATGGATCTACCACTCACCTCCCTAATTGAGAGATGTGGAAAATCTCATGCACGCATGAAAGTTCAATAGTTAAGGCAAGACAATAAGAATCCTCTCCAACCAAATCCAACATATCATAAGGCCTAATATACATTAGGCTAAACTTGCCCTTATGACAAAAATGCATCACTCTCATGGTGGGCAAAACCTTCTAAATGACTCGATAACCTACCTCAAACCCATGTGCTCTCTTTTGCAAATCTACATAAATCTTATATATATCCTTAGCTACCTTCATCTAGTCTTGAATCACCCTAATATGTCTAGTAGTGTCTTCTACTATGTTTGGTCCCAACACAACTATCTTGCCTACATCAATCCAGCATAAGGGCTATGACACTTCTATCCATGGAGTTCCTCGAATCATTTCCTTCCTATGCCTACATGATTAATATTGTTGTACGAGAATACTAACAATTCTAGACTATCCAACCAACTACCTTGAAATTCGAGTACGCATGCCCGAAGCACATCTTCTAACATCTAAATAGTACACTCAGTCTTACCATCTATAGCCAGATGGAAGGTTGTGCTCATCTTCACCTGTATCCAAATAGTTGCTTGAAACTTCTTCCAAAAATGTGATAAGAAAATAAAATATTAGTCTCACACAATGACCTTGGGTACTCCATGTTACCACACTACACTACTACAAAAATGGGAAATAATAACGGGACATTAATAACAGTGGTTCGAAAACTGTACTCAAACACGTGAAAATTAATGCACAGGATAGTTTTGATAACTGTTATAGTTCAAAACCGTTATCAAAACGACAACGTTAAATTTTGCACGGATGTTTTAATAACAATTCAAGTAAAATTCTTATTAAAAGAGGTTTTAATAACGATTCATACAAGAACCATTGTCAAAAGTCTCAAAGTTTTAATACGGTTCTTTCAGGAACCGTTATTAAAACCTCTTTGAATAACAGTTCTTCTAGGAACCATTATTAAAACCCCAAAATCTGCCTTTTATTCTATTTAGTTATATTTTGAGCTAAAAATTTCAAACTCTCTGCACCTTCCCTCTCTTATTCTCCTTCTCCTTACAAACCCTCGCACCACAACACCGTGCACCACCACTCCGACTCCTTTCTAGTAAGGGAAACCCTTGCACAGCTAACTCTCCACCACCCCTCTGCCATTGTCAGCTTTGCATGTATGTGTTGTCATTGTTCTGAACCTAGCTAGCACTTGTACTTTCACCCTCTACCGTGTTTGTAGGTCATTGTCGCTCTTAACTTACTCTTCTTCGGTTTCTTGCTTGCCTCCACTCCCTTTACGTACATGTTTATTCTTCGCTCATACCTCTTTCTATACTTATATATAAATGCATGCATGTTATTATATGGTTGTGTTTGTTTGTTATTAAAAAATTGCGGTTTGTTGTTCGAAAATGTGTTGTTGAATGTGTTGGTGGAAAATGTTGTTGTTTGTTGTTGAATTTGTTGCATTATTGTTATATATTAACAAATACATGTGCTGGCTGAGACCTTTACATATATATATATATATATATATATATATATATATATATATATAGCATGCATGAGAGTGTAGAATTATATACGAAGCTAGGGAAATAAAAGACTTCAAATTATTGATAATGTCACTCATAAAAACAATATATATATATACCTTTTGATTAATAAGTATAGGACACTAGCTATAAGATATAGGAAATGTCATATAATGAAATGAAAATAGATTTTACATATGCACATCATTAAATGAAATTTTCAATTAAATATGAAGATGTTAATCATTGTTATTTGATGAGGATTAAACAGATATAGAAAATAAGGAATATATAAAAGTGAATAATTAAATAGAGAGAAATAATTGTGAATAATAATAATAATAACAACAATATAGGATTTATATATTAGAGTTCAATTATAGTTAGCTAGGTTTAGGATTAGGCTTTTATGAGGTTTAGGGTTAGGTTTTATTATAATGTATTAGGGTTAATTAAGGTTAGGGTTTATTGTTTATTATAATAAATATAAAAGTGAAAATTTAAATAGACAAGAATAATTGTGTATAATAATAATAATAATATAGGATTTATTAGGGTTTAATTATAGTTAGCTAGGTATATGATCATTATCTTATGAGGTTTAGGGTTAGTTTTTATTATAATTTATTAGGGTTAGTTAGGGTTAGGGTTACAGTTATGGTTTAGCATTTATTATACTAAATATAAAAGTGAAAAATTAAATAGACAGGAATAATAATAATAATAATTATAATAATAATAATAATAATAATAATAATAATAATAATAATAATATTAGATTTATTAGGGTTTAAATATAGGTAGCTAGGTTTTACTATATATATATATATTCTCTTATTAATATCTACTTGATTTTACTATGCGTAGCTTGAACGATTTGATGATAGTTTGATACTCAGCTAGTTTGTTAAATATATAACCATATATTATGTCCTTATTTTAAATAGTTTGATGTCGTTAGCTTTACATAGTTGGTTAAAATCTGGTAGAATATATTTATGATTTGTCTAGCTAGTTGAAGATTTGTTTACATATTCTGTAATTTAGATCCTTTTGATGACAACCTTGATGATATGATTTAGTGGTTCTCATTTGTAGGTAGTAAGATGACATACACACTGCCATATTTTGGTATGGCACTACATACAGATCTACAGACTCATGTGATATTGTTATACGACGAGTTATGTCTGTTGTATGCGAGTGGCTCATCCTATCACCCCTCCTATTTCAGATCATATCACCTTCTATTGACCATGCCATAGATAGTGCCATGGGCATTGGCTACGTCTAATTTTTTGTAGTGGTTTGTCTACCACACTAATGCACCACACCCTAGATTTATCGAGGGTGAGGTGTTTGCTAGAGAGTATGATAGGATATCGAGAGAGCTGATGGCCATTGTTGATGAGTGGAGGTTTCTTCATAGCCTGCCTCCGAGTATCCACTCCAATTACCTTAGAGTATCTGTGACTAGACTCTCTTGCAATGATGTTAGGGATCAGATGATATATCATGATGAGTGGACTTTCAAAGTTATAGTTTTTAGTCGTGCTCAATGAGGCTACCGAGGGATTTAGTTTTAGGGATATGAGGTTTTTGTGTTTTAGGTGTTTGGGTTGTAGCAACCTTTTGATATATATAGTGCAGCTATTGGTTAAATCCCATAGTATGTATATCTTTTGTAATTTGAACCATTGTACAATGTTTTGCTATGTATGGATGTATGTATATATATATATGAAGTCTTTTTAAGTATGAGTAGTTTCATTGAGTATTAATATCTTTTTAGTAATGCATTAGCATGATTCGTATATATATATATATATGTATGTATGTACAGAATAGCATGATACAGTTGAGATTAATTCTTTCTAAGCATAGTTCATATAGATAATATAATGGTACATTATACTCAATAAATAACATTCTAACATAATTTATTTATTGATTTTCTATAGAGATATCGCCAACAAAAACATTGATAGGGACAATAATGATGAAGAAAGGAAAAGAGGATCTAAGATTATGAGAATCATCACAGACATGAGAAATAAAGGAGAATTAGTGGAGTTGGGATGTAGATGTTGCAGCCAAAAAATTGTAAGTTTGTAGATATCCAGAACCCTACTTAGTTTTCTTTAAGAAAAGTATTATATTATAATTATTCCTATCAGCTAAATTTATATATATTATATACATTACATGACAAACTTCAAACAACATATGGTGAGGAGGGGTGGAACAATATAGCCTTGTGTCCCAGGCTACAGGAATCATAGAATACCTTGGAAGATATAGGGATCTTGGATTAGGTGTTACGAGAATGAGCGTATGTGGTTGATCTCATAGTTCTAGTAGCACTAATGAGCAAGTTCCATCATCACTCAAAAATTGAATTCAGCATTTGAAGGGATAGCAATAATGGAGCAAGAGTTGTCATTTATTAAATCTGAAGGGTATAAGCCATCCAATTCAGTCAACCATGATCAGCTTCACATACCTAATGTAAATAGTGTCAGAGATAGTTATGAAGCTGATGCACATCTTTCTACTATTCCTGAGGTAATCATTACAAACTATAAATTATTATTAAATATATTCGGTGTAATAAATAATTAATAATGTGTAATATTTTCATTTAGGGTTTGCATAAATGTGACTTATTAGCATATGACCTTTCAACTCTTTTTGGCGAAATGAAGGGTTCGCATCAATTATAGTACCCAAAAAAAAATAGTCCAAGAGTACAACTTAGCCCTAAATACATGGCCGGTGCATATTGACACTCTAATCATTGGTAGTACGCCCTTACCTTATTACAAAGAGGGAGATGAGGTAGCTATAGTGCTAGAAGATCATGGAAGCTTCATGCCTTGCCTATGGATTAGATACGTCTCACTACTGAAGAGGTATTGACATTCGATATCTTCATTAGACCTTGTTTAGTAGTTACATGATTTATACCTTTTTCATATATATATGCTCAATACATATTTTATTTATTATTATCAATTAAGAATAAAAAAAGAAGACTGCTCCTACTAGTAAAACCAAGAGAGGTACTAGCAGAATGAGCAACACAAAAGAGGGTGCTACTAAAGGAAAGAGAGTTAAATCTAAAAAATAAGTTGCCCCACAAAAGATTCCTTCTTCAAAGAAAAGCCAACCTCCATCAGCAATAGCTTTATTATATTTCTATGCCCAAAACTACCTTAGGGACAATTATATTTTCATTGATTGTCGTCTTGAGTATGTTGGGAGGGATGATGCTGCTTACATGGTATTGATGATTGACATAAGCAACATTTATAATCAGGAATGGATGTCAACCATGAGTGTCGATGTCTATGTCACGTAAGTATTATTTCATTTTGAGATTTTAGTACTTTTAACTTGTAGAATTGGACTTTTTATCACCTCTTATATGAGTTATTAATTGTTAACAAATATGCATTGTTATTATTGTCCATAGTTTGGTAGCTAGTTGCACTGCGATGGAGGTAATATTGTCCTCTATTGTGTTTGTGTGCCCATATTACATAGCTGACGTTAGTATAATAAAAGAGGGTAGGAACATAAAATATTTAGTGGATGGCATTTTAATTGTGGGACACAACAAGATCTATCTCATTCCTCACCTTGCAATTGAATATTGGGTTTTGTACACCGGCTTACCTAATCTTTATAAATTCAATGTGTTTGATTCCCTTAAAACCTATAACGTGCCTTTTGAAGTCACTTGTCATGGTGGGAAGAAATTTATCGACATGTTAGTATACTTTGCACTTCTTACTTCATTAGCTTATTTATACATATATTCTACTTTCATTATTTGAGGTATATTTACTTACAATATTGTGTATCCAACTCTATTTATTTGGGCATTATGGATGGCATATCAAAGGAGAGGAGGGAATGGTTTCTGAGACCCAAAGAATCTTCAATATGAGCCAATCATGGTAATTAGGAAGGAAAATATTTTGTATTTTTTTAATTCAAATTAATATCTAATAGTTAGAGAGCCAACTGAATTCATTTGACAGTGTCAACAACAGGAAAACAATGATGATTGTAGATACTATGTTTGTAGAGCAATGTATTTGATAGTCCAGAACATATCAGTTAACACAGTTTCAAGCCATGTATGTTTTCTTTTCGATATTTTTCCATTAATGAATCATAACATATATATTTGGTACTTGACCTAAGTGGTAACTGTATATTAATCGAAACTTGGGTGTTGTAGTTTTTTACCGATGACTATGCACGAGGCAAGTAATACAATGTTGAATTATTGATGAAATTGGTAAAGTTAGAGACCAATGGGCCAAGCACTTGCACTCATTCATTCGGTATTAGGTAGGGATCTATATATTCTACATGAATGTTTAGGTTTGTATTTCGTCTAAGTCTTTCGGTCTTTTAGGCTAGATCTATGAACTTTTCACTTTCGGGTGTAGAGCTACCAAGTTATGGTATGCCTACTAATTTTGATTCTTGAGTCTATCTGGTGTATTAAGACATGCATACCAATTAGATATTGATTGAAATTATGGTGTGATTGCATATTTGCTATGAATTAATGTTCTTTTATATTGTATATTTGATAATTATTTTAGTATACAACTGTGTATGTGGGTAGGAACAAAACAACAAAAATATTAAAAAAATGTAGTTTTAATAACGGTTCTTATTAAAAATCATTATTAAAGGCACGTATTTCTTCACATATTTATACATATTTAATATATATTAGGGTTTAATAAATGCATAATCAATCACCGAAACCCTAATTGGATGATAGAGTTTTAATAACGGTTCTTATGAAAATTATTATTAAAAAATAAGCTTTAATAACGGTCTTCATTGAGAATAGTAATTAAAACTATGCATTTAATCTCAATTTTATGCTCATTTAATATGTATTATGGTTTAATAAATACATAATCAATGACTGAAATCCTAATTCGATTATGTTTTAACAATATTTTTTGTAATAACCGTTATTAAAACCTTGTTTTCCACAACAGTTTTTACTTGAAAATAATTATTGAAACCTTATCCTTAACAACGGTTTTACAGAAGAACCGTTATTAAAACCTTTTTTTTTTAACAACGGTTTTTACTTCAAAATCATTATTAAATATGAAGTTTATGCACATATTCATGGGTATTTGTATATTTTTTTATGACAATTATGAACCGTTATTAAATATTTAATAACGGGCGGTTCAATAACGGTTGAAAACCGTTATTAAAACTATAAAATAACCGTTATTTAAGCCCCTTCCCGGGGTAGTGCTACATGCTTCTTGTAAGCATCGACCGTCAGTTCTATACTCCAAGTTGACTTCATTAGTTTGAATACCGTAGACTAAGTTAATCGATTCATTACCACTTAGAATGAATAAGAAAAACTATGGGTCTTTAGTATTCTATCCAAAATTCAATTAATAAACTATATTATTTCCTCTTAAGGACCTCCAACGGCTGAACTAACCCTGTCAGACACTTATGCTCGACCTTTAGCTTTTGACACTTCAAGATCCTTGCTATGAATTTTACAACATCTTACTTCATATGAGGCCATCAATAGATTCATTCCAAATCCTTCTACAATGTATCCACTTCAAATGGATGGAATAAGGTGCACAATGACCATCCTCTAGAATCTTCATTCTAAAATCTCCACAACTCTACCTAACATACCACCTTCCTTAGAAATGGATACCACCAACCTCAAAAATCTAAAATCCCACTACTCTATCCATTGATATAGCCTTCTTGATGTGCTCAAGCTTGACATCTCTCAGTTAACCAGCTCGAATCTCATTAAGGATGGTCGGTGTGATCGAGAGCATTCATCCTTGTCTTAAAATCCCTATACCCAATTATCTCTATGTCCATATCCTAAGGCTGCTAGAAAATCTGGTTTGAAACCACCCAATAAAACAAGGAGTGTGATGTATTTATGTTTAGAGCATCCGCTATGACTTTAGCCTTCCCCTGATGGTAGGTCAACTCTAAATTATAGTCTTTAACCAACTCTAGTCTTCTTCTCAGCTCATGTCCAGCTCACATTGAGTGATGATGTACTTGATGCACTTAGGATCCATAGATAACTTATACTACACTCAGTATAAGTAGTGTCTCCTTATCTTTAAGGAAAAACCCATCACAACAACCTCAAGTTCATCCATGGGATAGTTCTAATCACGTACCTTCAGTTAGCGAGAAGTATATGCCAATACACTCCCACGCTACATCAACACACACTGAAGGGCAAATTTAGATGCATTACTATACACTTAAAATCTGTCTGTACCCTAAGGCAAGGTTAGAACTGCATCCGAATTCAATATTATCTTAAGATCCATGAAAGCCTTTATGCACTTATCACTCCAATGAAATTATGGTATCTACTTTAACAAGGTAGTCAAAGGACAAGTGATCCTAGTAAAAGGCTGGATGGATCATTTATAGCAGCTTGTTAACCCTAGAAAATTACGCAGCTTCTTAACATTCATTGGTGCTGACCAATCTAATACAACTCTAACCTTCAAAGGAGCCAACAAAAATCCCTCCCTTTAAGATGAAATAACCAAGGTAACCTTCTCTAAAAAAAAAACTCACACTTGGAGGGCTTGGTATATAATTGATGGTCCTTACCAAAATCCAAGATTGCCTAAGGTGTTTCTTGTGTTCCTTATGAGTTCAATCTTAAATCAACATACCATTAATGAATACCACAATGAAGTGATCAAGTTACTACTGGAGGACATGGTTCATTAGAGCCATGAACACTATTGATGCATTCATGATTCCAAAGGACATCATGATGAGCTCATAATGATCATACCTCATCTTGAAAGTTGTCTTCCATATGCCCTTCTCAAAAAACCTCAACTGATGATACCCTAATCTAATATATATCATCAAAAATAGTGTGGCCCCACAAAACTAATCAACGAGATCATTGATATGAAGAAATGGAAATTAGTTCTTCATTGTAATTATTTTTAGTCCTCGGTAATCAATGCAAAATTGCAACCCACTGTCCTTCTTCCTCATAAAAAGGACTAGTGCTCCCTAAGGGGATACACTCAGTTGAATATACCCCTTCTTCAATAACTGCTCGAACTAAGTGTACAACTCTTCCTAGTCATTCAGCACTAGAAGATAAGAGGCCTTCAACACAAGCTCCATCCTTGATAGAAGGTTTATCTCATGCACTAGTGGCATAACTAAGATCTCATCAGGAACACATTGGGTGACTCTCATACCACTAGTATATCCTCAATAAATAACTCTTTAACTTCCAAATCCTAAGTAATACACAAAAAGTGAAGGTACCCTTTCCTTACTAATATACGTAGCATAACCATACACACTATCCTCACTAAGGGCCTAAGCTTGCATCTCCATTAAGGTACCCTAGCACCTTTTAGTCCTTTAAGAATCACACTCTCCCCTACGCAATCAATCATAACTCGATATCTTATTAGCAAATCTAGCATAAGGAATACATCAAACGTACAATGTTTAAGCTCTATGAGGTCTACAAAAGCTTGATTTGGATAATAATGAAGGCAACATCTCTATACAGCTAAGGGAAAGGAATTTTGTCCCCAAATGGGAACAAAATAGAATTCTCTATTCTTACATAAGGAATAATATATTTCCTAGTTACAAAGTAGTAGACACAAAGGAGTATAAAGAAATTGAGTCAAATAATATGTAAGTAGTAAGTGAAGAAAGTGTGAATATACCATTGATGATATCTGTCTTCCTATTAGCCTCTAACTAACTCATCACATTCAAGTGGTTGGATGAATGTAGTCCTCAAGCACTACCTAAACCTTGCCCATTTTAAAAAGAAGGGGGCCTCTATATCCTCTACTTTGGAGTAGTCTTGCATGATTGAATATCTGTCGATTGAGCTCTCTAAAGTAAAGGTGTATATGCCACAATACCCTATGAATTCACTTTCCCTTATAGGACACTATCACTAATGTTACGACACTCAAACCGATTTTTTTCCATCTAGTTGTGTTCGTAGCACTGAAACTACAAGCTAGTATAATCATTCCTTGGGTGTTTCTTACCATATTAGCAAAAAATGAAACCAAACTAGCTAACTTAATTGACCTCAATAGTAGGTTACTATCCCTAATTATGAACTACTTGAAGCGTAAAACCACTCTTCTACTCTTTTGTGATAACCACCCTTAAACCTTCACTTAGCCCATGATGTGGCATTATGGGCCTACGTAATTACCAATATCGCCAAGATAAAATTATACATGGCATACAAGTCTTGTGCACTATTCTCCACCAACATCTTCTATAATCTGAGACTTAACTCCAACTGATATAAGTGAACTTTCATCCTCTCATCAGCATTAACCTTTAGAGAAAAGCAAATAAGTTCTAAATAGTAGTTGTAATACTCTTCCACTATATGCAAGTAGGGTAGAAACATGCCCTTAACATCTCGATGAAGATCTCCCATTGATATGTGGTGGCTCCCTTTGGTTGCTAACCTTTCCACCACTCGTCAGCACAACCCCTCAAGTGGAGTACCCACAACATCCACTTACCTACTCTTTAGGAAATCACTAGCCACAAAAATCTTCTCGAAGTCCCTCAACTAGCACTCTAATTTATCTTGGTCCTCCTTACCCTCAAAGATCAAATGATAATGAAAATAAACCCTACGAAGCTAATCCTTAGGTGGTAAAAGCATAAAAGGATTGGTAAAGGCGGTTAAGGATCTTCGTTAGGATAAATATATCACTCCATGAACGTTCCCACCATCACCATAAAATGCTTGAGACACCGATTCATAGCCATCAATGTTTTAGAATGGTAAATCACATTAGAAAAGGATGAACTACTAGCTATGTAAGTAGTGCACATGGAGGTAGCATATTACACATAAGGCCATAAGTTAGTTCTATCTTTTAAATTAAGGCTAACACCTAACCCAAACCAACATTCACTCATAGGCTAAACCGGATTCTATAAGTTTGGATAAGAAATTCATTTCTGCAAAATAACATGAAGTTTAAAACCATAGGCTCTAATGCCAACTTGTAACATCCCTTATGTTTAGATTAGAAAAATTCATTTCTAAGATAATGTAGAACCATTTAAAAACTAAAACAGGTGAATGTTACAACAACATCAACCATGAGAGGTGTGATCATCACCAGCCCATGCCTGATGCAATGCAAAACTGAATAATGAATGAAAAGATGTATACTCATAATATTAATACGAGAGTATATAATCTAAATTCCAAACCATGCTAGTGCTCGCATAACCAATCAATGGGTTTAACGAACCGGTTGACTTGTCTGGGCAAAACATTACCCAAACATGCAATGCATAAAAAACAAAATTTACCAAACATTACCATATTAATCCTAGCATACTTCTATGTCATAAAACATATAAAAAGGCATGTTGCATACATAGATGCATATAGAAACATAATAATGTAGACATTAAAAGGAATTATGCATAAAATCAAAGAAACCCAATAATGCTTAATCTTAAAATAAAATCTACCACATACTTAACTTTTAGGATAAAATTAGGCCATGCCTAACATAAAACACAAAGCAAATAGAACCTCAATAAGAAATAAAACCTCATTTATATTAAAGATAAGAATTCCTTATCTTGATGAAATTCTTTTAGAAAAAAACTCCTAATTTATGGCTATCTAGCAGGACCTTAATTCCTAAGAGAATCAGAGTCAAAACGATTAAAACTCCATTAAAAATCAAAAGACGAATAAAAATAAGATATAACCAAACCTTTTTTCAAATATAGAATGCCTAGGAAAATAAACTAAAATCATCAGACTTTCTCAAAATTTAGTCCTTCCTACTTAAGAGAAATAAAAGAGAAGAAACACCAAGACTAGAAGAAGAAGAAAAGGGGGATAATGCTTGACCTAAAAAGGGAGAAAACTAGAGCAAGTCTCAATTTTTCCTTTTATACAGAGGATCAAGAAAGGGAATAATGAAGAGATTCTCAATACTTAGGAAAATTTTTCCACTAGAAAAGGGAGAAAAGAGCAAAAATAAAAGGTGAGAAATGAGAATGGATCAAGAATGAAGGGCATAAAGGTGAGGGTTCATTGACATTCATAGGAGAGAGTAAGATGAGACTGATATAGTTGAGTGTGGGTAACTAAGAGGTAAGGGTAGACATAATGGAGTGATGGGGGATTAAGTGTAGTCTATAAGGGGCATGAGCAATAAGTAGGTAAGCAAAGGAATGGGAGAATGATGTCAACCAAGGACCCCAGCTTTAAAGAGAGAGTAGGATAGGTGAGGGAGAAGAAAGAAAGTGAAGCATGACTCAAATGTGCTTTTTGGGACAATATAAAAGATTTAAATCATAGGATGATCTAAATAATGTGAATATAATCATAAAGCACCAAGATATGTTTATTAACACAAATGAATTCTAATTAGAAGATCTCATACACATTCGAAAGGAATTTGAATCAAAATTAGAAAAAGATTTGAAATCATATAATAACTAATTTATTGATTTAGGCAAACAAGTTGACGAGTTTGTTGAGATCAAAATTGTTAATTTCAAAGCATATTAGTCAATTTTTTTCGATGTAAATTCACTTTTTTATTATAATTTCAAGCCCATTCCAAAACCAAAACCAATTTAATTTATACTTACATAATTTATTTAAATATTTTGAAGGATTTTAAGACAGGGTATTATAGTCTCTATCCTCTAACTAAAACTCAACTACCACCTATTCTAAAGCACTATCTTTCTCCTCATTCATAGTGACACCATCATAAGACTCAACCTTCTAAAGGAACACAAACTCATGAAAGGTAACATCCATGTTGGTCATGAACTTTGATACAGTTGGGTCCCATAACTTATACCCTTCTCTCCAATTGTAAATCTAAGAGAAATACACTTCTTACCTCTAGGTTCATGTTGACCATAATTTACATAAGCATAAGTAGAGTAACCAAATACATGCAAATTAGAGTAATTAGTTGGCTTACAAAACCATAAATTCTTAAGTGTCTTCAAATAAATAGACCAATTTGGTGACTATTCACCAAGTATGCTTCTAAGTAAACTACCTTAACTTAAAACTCTCTATGTAGCCCTCCCTATGATAACTTGCAATATGAATTCCCTAATAGGGTTATGTTCATCCACTTAGCAACCCCATTTTTTATGGTCTTCCAACACAGGTGCGGCGTCTTGCTATTCCATGTTCTTAGCAACAATTAGTGAAACTCTACTTAATAAACTAAAGATTATTATCTATCTTATGACACTTAACTTACCTCTTAATATGTTTCTATAGAAACGTCATTCAGTATTTTGCAAAATAAAAAACATCAATATTATACTTTAAGTAATAAAACCATACCTTCATAGATAAATTATCAATAAATGTGAATAAGGATTGCAAATTAATTTTGAAGACCACTCTTTCTTTACCACACGAGTTTGGATGGAAATACTCAAGAGGCCCTATCAAACTATGCTTAGCTATTGAAAAGTTAACCCTCTTATACTTCTCCAACACAAACTACTCATAGAATTCCATAGTAGCTATACTCTGTCCATCTAGGAGCTGTATATACGACAGCTCAATCAAACCCTTGATAATCAAATGTCCCAGTCTCATGTGTCAATGTCATGTAGCATAAAAGTTTGATAATCTCGACAATGTCATAGCATTTGCCCCTACTAAAGTGAAGCCTACGAACTCATACATTGTCTTAAACTACATCCCCTTTATCGTTACCAGAGTCCCTTTTTTAACTTTCAAGATACCATCCTCAATAACGCATCAGTACCCATTATAATCCAAGGAACTCAAAGAGATGATGTTTCTAGTTATCTCCAGGACATGTTTCATGAACACACTATTATGCATCCTCACCTTCACCATCATAATCCCAACAACATTGCTAGTAGCATCGTTTCCTATTAAGATAACTTCAACCTGAGCCACCATGAATATCTAAAACCAACTTTGATTAGAAAATATATGGTGAGAACATAAAAAATCTAAGATGATCTTGTGATGCCTATTAGTGGCCATCAACATATCTTTAATTCTATCATCACAGGCAACTGTAACATCATCCTTTATACCAGATGTGTCGGCAAACATACCATTTGCTTCTTGTTAGGATAACAATTCCTAATATGCCCCTTCTTGTAATACCCATATCATGTCACATTATTTTGCCAATACTTTCCATAGATTTAGACTTATTATTGTCACCAGACCCTTACTCCTATATCCTCCCTATGGCTACCAATCCTTCACTATACAAGTCCCTAAAAGCATTGCTACCAGTAAACTGACTATTAGTCAACTCTAATTGTAGAAGGATGGATTTTACATCCTAAAGGAATAACTCATCCTTCCCACATAAAATAGACTACAAATGCATAAAGCTTGTAGATAAATAACATAAAAAAATAATAGCTAAATCTTCATTGTATAATTTAACATTTATATGATGAAAATCCATAACTATATAATGACTTTTCAAAGATTGACCCCAATCTAACATTAGGTCATAAAATCAACTCTTCAATAGTAGTCAATTTGTTACTAATTTTGTCATATATAATGACTCAAGGTGAAACCACAAGATAGTCATTCTTGATTCCTTTGTAACTTTCAACAATACCGCCTTCGACAAACATAATTGTATGGTAGAGAGTGACTTTAGATCTAATTCTTCAAATCATTAATCTGTAACCAACTGTAGCTTATTTGAATGATTTTATAACACTTCTCTAATTTATTTTGAATTAGAATTTTCCACATCTTCCATTTTCATAATCCAAAATTGATGGATTAATTAAACTTCTCAGTATCATATCTTTTACCTATCCTGATTACCAAATCTCTTCAACAATACAACTATGACACCAAATTGTAATGAAATAGCATGGATCAAAAGGATCCAACTAAATTAGAATTAAAAAGATTATGAACAATTGATGATTAAATCACAAAGTACAATAATTGATGAAAAAATAGAGATATTTTTTTATGCTCTTGTGTAATTATAGGATGATTAAACTAATTAATTAATTAATTGCTCTAATCTATAAATTTCATTAAATGGAAATTTTTATGGAGAAAAAGAAGAATTTGGGTTTTACAAATTTTTGTCTAGCGTTGCATCATGCGTCCTTTTATAAAAGATAAAACCTTATAGGGTAAAATAATATATTTGGGATTTACTCTCAACTTTTATTTGAAAACACATCAGACTATTCGCCATTCTAAACTTAACTTCTAAAAAACATGCATGAACTGACATAATGTTATATTGTGTTTCAAATACCTAGTCAAAGCTCACACTCCACTAATTCATAAGCTCTAATGTCTTTCCTCGAGCTATCTAAATGGGTTGATATGAAGACTATTGATTTGTATACAATTGATCACATATACTCTGAGTCACCTATAAGATTTGGCATCAACATCTTCATATATATGTGCACATGTCAAGCTATAGCTAGGTTTCTCTAAGATATAGATCTCTCATCTTGATGATCCTCTAGGATTTTATAGTAACATGTAGTGATTTTTGTGCTACCCAACTCTATGTTCACAATGGGGTGGGCAGGTTAGAAATGGTGAAACCCTTATGCATGGGGTATAAGATGAGCCAGGATGGTTAAATATTGGTCCTCATGATGAAGGCTTGTGCTACATTGCAACATAATGGTAGGATACTAGCTATACCTACAAAATAACCTCTATAATAAATGGAGATCCCATCCCTATATTGTCGCATAACCCAAAAGAAACTACCAATCTCTCATCCAATGGTGGAGATATTACATCTATTGGTATCCTATGTCCCTTTATTACTCCTCCTTCTATCAACAGTCAGAGTAGAATGACCATGGCTAGCATTTTAAGTCTGGATGTATATATGTTAGTCACCAAGTTGGATTCTATTAAGAAGAACGAGGAGGTATTGGAGATTGATATACGTGTTTTAAAATCAAAATTATATCAAAATATTGAGCCATATCATTCAAATATTCCATAGGATGATATAGGGAGAGAATAATGAACAAAAGTTACTGATGTTGAGCTCAAGGTACAAAATACACAGGATGTTGATACTACAAGCAAATGGATAGTGTAATACCCCGTATTTTTTAAAATCCATATTTATTAAGTTTAATGATTTTATTAGCGTAATTTGATGTAAACAATTAATTATTTTAATTTCGATTCGTTTTATGGATTTATCAACGATTTTGAATTCATAATTGAATGTAATTAATCATTTTCGGGAAGTAATATTTTATCGATGTTCTAATTAATTGAATGTAATATTTTCGGGAAGTTTAAATTAAAAATATTTTCGAAACTTATTGAAGAATTTCTTTTTGAAATTAATTTTCTTCCGTTCTACGCTTTTTAGTTTGCGGAAAACCGATTTCGGAAATTTTTAAAATTAGTCTTGATTTATTAGAATTTGACTTAAATATTTTAATATATGTTTTTAAATATTATTTCAGGGTCTTATAATGTATTTCCGTAAATAATATAAATTTTTACGTTCGATGGTAAATTCTTCCGAAAATGTTTCCGAAATTCTTTATATAGCTTTTTATTAATTTTAAGCCTTCGGATCCGTTCGAAATAAATTTTCGTTAAATAAATTTTATATAAAATCTTCCAATAATATTTTTATATTTTTAGTATTTTATTCTATGTGTATTTGTAAAAAAAAAAAAAAAAACCGTAACCCCGACCGGTGCCCCAACCCCTCTCCCTCTTCCTTTTTCTCTCCTTCTCTTCTTTCTCCCTTATCTCGTCGGCCCACTGTTCCCGCAACCCTAACCCTAGCTGACCTCCCTCGCCCCTCTCCATCTCCCCAACTCCTCCTCCCTGCTCCTCCTTCGTCGATCGTCGACCTCCAACCACCAACCACCACCGTCGACGCATCAGCAGCAGTCGAAGCCGCGCACCAGCAGCCACAGCAACAACCGCTGCAACAGCGGTCGAAGGAGCCACGCACAGCAGCGGCGAGCAGCCGTCCGGCCATGGCGAGCTTAGGCGACGACCGGAGAGCCACCCCTAGCCCCCGACAAAGCTTCTCCGGCATTTTCTTGTCTTACTTTGTGTCGATTTCGTTGGTATAAATTTCCGAAAACCCTAACCCTTAATTTGATTAATTGAGTGTGAATTAGCTTATAAAAAGCTAAATTGATTGTTTGTTTATGTATATATGTGCTGTAAGAATGATTTGGATAGGTTAATTGTATAGTTGTGTTAGAATTTTGGAAAAATTGGATTTTTGGCCGGGTTATGCCCGAATTTTTCGGATTCTCCCGTTTTAGCTATTTTTAATAAATTGATTATACAATATATTTTAAAATGTATCCAATTTCATTTTGGAACCGTCAATTTGAGAAATGTATGTAGGTTTTATCGGAATTGGATTCCTAGGTCAAATTTTGGGTGTAATGAAATTGGGTCGCATAATTGAGCCATCCCGCTCAATTGATTTTATAATATCGTTTAAAATGTATTTAATTTTATATTGGAAGTGTCGATTTGGGAAAATTGTGCGTAATCGATTGGAATTGGATTTTTAGGTCAAAACTCCCGCGGGTTTAAATTGGATTGTGTAATCAGGTTATTTTATTTAATTGACTATATAAACTACATTAGAATATGTTTAATTACATTTCCGAACCGTCAATTTATATGTTTTGGTAAGAATTGATCGGGTTTGCATTCCAGCTCAAAAACCCTAATTGTGCTAAATTGCGTATTTCTTTTATTGGTTTTGAGCAATTGATTATTTGATATGTTATAAAATATGTTTAATTGCATTTCTAAACATTCAATTTGAATAAATTTATAGAATTTTACCAAATCGTATTTTCGGGCTTAAAACCCTAGATTTTAAGTGAGATTATGAAATTGGTTATTTGTATAGTTGTTTCGCTAAAATTAAATTTATAAAAGTGGTTGACATGATCCTAATTGTATTCTAATACCTTTAATTAGAATTAATTGATTTGAATTACCTGAGTTTATGTCGTGGGCTTTAAAACCCTAATTTTGAATATTGATTATCTGGGGTTGATTAATCGGAAGATTGTTTTGTTGAAATTGATTGTCTAGATTTATCTAAGATTGGTTTAATTGTGTTTTAAATCTATCAATTTGAGGTAATCCAAGTGATTTGGCCGATTTGTGGTTTAGGTATTAAAAACCCTAATCTTCGGGGATGATTTTATAAAATTGATTCTTGCTATGTGTACTTTATCTAATCAATTTCTATCTTTGAATTATGTTTTAAACTAATCGGTTTGGATTTGATTCTATGTAAATTGGTTGGGTTACTTATTTAGTTGTAAAACCTAATAAATAAGTTATTTTCGATAAATTAACTTATGATCGATTATTCTTTCTCGGGCTTTCCAAATTAAGTTGAAATGTCCCAAGTGATATTGTATTAATCCGTTTTGATTTAGTTTTAACCTTAAATCTTAATTAAGCTATGCTTTTAAGTTCTAAGTTTTGGACACATTTTCTAAGAAAGATCATTTGTGTTGTTTGTGTTTATTTAATTAGAATATGTGAATTATTGATTGATAGAATTGTTTCTAATTTAGTTTTCGATTTCTATCGGATCTAGGAAAGCTTTCTCGTGGATCCACGAGCTAGTGATCTCTCTTCCTCTTATCTCGCTTAGCTAGCTTCGGATCCAAGTAAGTCTCTACTTACCTCTACTTATGGGTGTTTAGTAAGGACGAAGCTAATGGCCTTGTGCTATGTGTGACGTGGATGTGTTGAATGTTGTGTATGCCATGCTATGCCATGTATTATATGATTTGTGCATAACTTGTCATATGTGTAGCGCAGCTTGGAGATTGAGGTATGTTGTATATGCTCCTATGATATGAGCATGACATGTATATGTATGATGTTTATGATGTATTATGTTATGACCCTCTAGGACCTGCATATTAGGATAAACGGTAATATGAGTTGGGAACCATCATGGGAGTCTTGAAGTTTGTATGATGGTATTAATGTTCTAAGGCGGTCCTAATGGTTTGTATGGTGGTATTTGTGATTTTATGGGGATATTAATGTCGTATGGTGGTATTAGGGTTGTATGGTGGTATTAGCGATTTTATGGAGGTATTAATATTGTATGGTGGTATTAGTGATTTTATGGAGGTATTAATATTGTATGGTGGTATTAGGGTTTGTATGGTGGTATTAGTGATTTTATGGAGGTATTAAAATTGTATGGTGGTATTAGGGTTTGTATGGTGGTATTTGTGATTTTATGGAGGTATTAATGTTGTATAGTGGTATTAGGGTTTGTATGGTGGTATTAGTGATTTTATGGAGGTATTAATATTGTATGGTGGTATTAGGGTTTTTATGGTGGTATTTGTGATTTTATGGAGGTATTAATATTGTATGGTGGTATTAGTGTTTGTATGGTGGTATTAGTGATTGCATGGTGGTATTAATGGCCTATGGTGGTATTAAGGTTTGCATGGTGGTGTTATGGTTTGCATGGTGGTATTAGGGTTTTGCATGGGAGTTAATGATTGTACGGTATTAGGGTTTGGAGTGATTAACTCTGGGACGTTGTGATTAAGTAGGGTTGGAGTAACTAATCGTGATTGTTGAGGATAATTAAGGTTTGGGATGGCTAAGTATGGGGGTTATGGTGAAATAGGGATAAGAGTGGCTAACCACGGTTTGGTGTGGACAATTAGGGTTGGTATGGCTGCTTAGAGTTGCTTGGCGTTATCATGTGTATTTATTGATTAAAGTGTGGTTATGAATGTGGGTTTTTATTAGTTGTGATGAGTATAGTATAAAGAGAATAATTTATGCATGTCAAGAGTATTGCGTGATTCAATAAGACACGAATAAGACATTAATTACGTAAATCGAAAGACTGATGAGCCCGACCGAGTCCGGTCCACCAATTAGAATAGTGGCCAGAGGCGTTTTGCCTTGGGTGTTTATTTCCGATCCACCGGCTATAATAGTTGTCAGAGGCGTTCTGCCCTGAGTGTTTATTCTAGTCCACCGGCTATAATAGTGGGGGATTCGGGCTCGACAGACCCAAACGAATAAGTTAATCCACAGGAAAGATACTAAGTACTTACAGTGAAACACCATGTGAGTCGGGGCCAGTCTGGTCCACCGATTAGAATATTGGCCAGAGGCGTTCTGCCCTGGGTGTTTATTTCCGGTCCACCGGCTATAATAGTGGTCAGAGGCGTACTGCCCTGTGTGTTTATGTAATACCCCTAAATTTTTGAAAAACCTATATTTTAATAAATTACTTTTATTTGGAATAAAATTGCTTTAAGATTTTTATTTTAATTATTTTATAGATTTTAGAGTATGTAAATTTGGATAAAAGTATTTAATAAATTAAAAATAAATATTTTGCTATTTATCATATTATTTTATTTAAATAATTTTCCAAACTAACATTTTACCCACTTCATCCTTTTTAAATTAATACTTTAGATTATAATGAATTAAATTATTAAATTAAATAATTTATCAAGAATATTACGTTTTTATGATTTTATAAATTAATTTAACTTATTTCCCCTATTTTCCCATTTTTCCTTTTTCTTTTCCTTCTCCTTTTCTCCTTTTCTTTTTTCTTCTCTTTTCCTTTTTCTCCCCCTTGGGCCGTCCGCCCGCCCAGCCTGCTTCCCCCCTCCTTGCGCACTGGGCCACTGGCCCGTCTCCCCTCCTTTCCTCCCTCTCTCACGCGGGCCGTCCCCCTTCTCTTCCTCGCACGCCCGCCCAGCACAGCCCGGCAGCCTTCCTTCGTTTTAAATTTCCCTGACTGGCCGGTTCAGCCTCATTTCCTTTCCCTTCGACCGGCCGGCTTCTTCTTCTTCTTCTTCCTTTTTCGTTGCCACCATGCCCAACTTGCATACGCCGACCACCGCCCTGCAGCTGCCACCACCTGCTCCCTCTCCTTCTCTCTCTTTCCCGTCATTTTCTTTCCCATTTCGAGCCAAACCGGCCCTGGACCACAGCTCACGCGTGACCCTCTCCCTTTCCTTCTTCTTCCCTGTCTTCCCCTGCCACCCGACCACCACCTGCCACCTGCAGCGCCGATCGCCGGCCATCCCTGCCCCTCTCTTCTCCCTCTTCTTTTTCTCCATCTCCCCAGCCCTCCATTCCCCTCATTTTCGAGCCCTTCTCTTCCCCGAGCTCCCTCCTCTCTCCTTCCTTCTTCCCCATTTTTCTTCCTCGTTTTTTTATCACCGTCGGCCTCCGCCGTCTGAACCACCAAGCCCAGCCCCTGCGCCGCTTTCTGCCACCGCCTACTACCACCCTGCACCACCACACAACCCCTTCGAGCCCTGCACTTCCTCCCTTCTCCTCCTTTTCCTTTTTCTTCCCAGCTTTTCCCCCTTACCGCCGAGCCACCTGCAACCGCCGCTTCTGCCGCCGTCTGGCCACCTCTGCCGCCACCCAACCCACCGTTCGACACCCTGCAACCCCCTCTACAACCGCCATCCATTATTTGGCCGAAAACAGACCTTGAACCCCTCCATTTTTCCCTCTCCTTTTCCTTCCTTCACAACCCCTTTCCCTCGACCCTCCTCGGCAGCCAACTTCGCCGCCTTTCCGCCGCCGTCTCCGCCGCCCTATGCCGCTGTGAAACCACCCTTTGCCTCCACCTACACCCCTCTACACTTTTGCACCATTCCCCTGCCTTAGAACCTCCCCTAACCACCCTCTTTTCTAGCCTAAAGACCCTAACCCGAAAATGATAAATCTTGCTTCCTTCACCCTCTTTGATCCTTTTCCCTTCTCTTTTCTGCATGAAACTCACGCTGCTCATGCAGCGTGAGCTGCCCTTCATTTTAAAAAAATTTCTTGGATAATTTTTAAGGTATAATAGTATTTTATGTTAAGTGTTTGATTATTAAATAAATTTTTATAAAGTCTTATCCTTTTTAAAATCTTGTTTCTAACGTAAATATGATGGGTATTATTTTTAGGTGTTGAGTTGCTAATTATGCTTGGTAAGATTTGATATTTTGCGGGATTAAGGTAACCGTTAATCCTCCATTAAATATATGGAAAAACGCATGCTAGCACATTTAGGGTTTAGTATGATTTTATGCATGTTTTGTATGCTTAGCATGATATGTTTATGGTTTCTTATATTGTTTGTTAAAAAGAAATAGCATGATAACTTTTGTGCCATATGTAGGTATGTTAATTAAGGAAGGAGTTGGAATATGGATAGAAATGTTAAACACTTGTTATGATGTACCATGTTGCTAATGCATGAATGATGTTATTGTTTAAGGGTATTTTAGTAATTATGCTTATGAGGTATATAAATCAATGTGTGTAGTTGCTAATGAGTATTATGTTGAAAAATGACAAGTTGGTGGACTTAGATGATAAAAATGAAGTATTAATATCATTATTTTATGTAGTGTTAGTAAATTCATAAAAATGGTGAATAAAGGGGTTGAGTGGAAATTTTATAAGTGGAAAGGGTATTTCGGTAATTTTTGAGATAAAAGAACAATATGGAAATTGTATGATTAAATGGTTAAATGATAATTTACAAGTAAAGGATAAAATTGTAAGTTGTGAGAAAGAAGGGTAAAATAGTAATTTTGGAAGTAGGGGTAAAATAGTAATTTTGGATGAAGGAGGGCATTATAGTAATTGTTCAAGTAAAAAGGGCATTATGGTAATTTTGGAGGTAGAGGGGCAAAATCGTAATTTCATAAGTAGAGGGTAATATGGTAAATTTTATAAGTGAATGGTGAAGTGGAAATTTATAAGTAAAGGGGTAATATGGTAAATTGGAAAAGAAGGGCAAAATGGTAATTATGTAAGGAAAGATAAAGATGGTAATCTTGGATGTAAAAGGGTAAAATATTAATTTGTAAAGTAAAAGATGTATGGTGGTAATTTTCATAAATAAAAGGATATTATGGTAAAATTAGATGTAAGGGGTAAAATGGTAATTTTGTAAATGAAAGGATATTATGGTAAACTTGGGAGTAAGGGGTAACTTGGTAATTATGATAATGACAAAAGATAATTTAGCAATTAAATTATGATTGTAGAAGGGCAATTGGATAAGTATGATAGTATAGAAGGGTAATTTAGTAAATTAACCAATTAAAGGGCATTATGGTAATTTTAATAACGGAGAAGGGTAATATAGTAATTTTGATTATGAAAAGGGGTAAATTAATATTGGTAATTATGAAAAAGAGTAATTTAGGATTTGTGATAATTAAAAAGGGTAAATGGCAATTAAAATAATTGACAGGGGTAAAATGGTAATTATGATAAAGGAGAAGGGCAATTTGGTAATTTGTTCAACTAAAGGGGCAATTTGGTAATTTAGCCGATAAAAGGGTAAAGTGATAATTTTTTAACCAACTAAAGGGGCAAAATAGTAATCATGATAATGAAGGAGGGTAATTTAGTAATTTATCCAACTCAAGGGCAATTTTGTAATTATAACAAAGGAGAAGGGCGATTTGGTAATATAACCAACCAAAAGGGAAATATGATAAGTGTAGTCATTATGAGGGGTGAATGGTGATCTAAAAAGTGTAAGAGACAATTTGGTAATCTAAAGTGGACAAGGGGTAATTTGGTAATTATGCAACCTTAAGGGTAATGTGGTAATTTATCAAGTAAGAAATGGACACTTAACAATTATATAAGTAAAGGGCAAATGAGTAGTTTGTACCTAAAATGTCTTTGGAATTGTGGACCTTTATTATATGATTAAATAATGCTGATTAGCCAAGTAAGAGTATTTGATAATTAGGATGGCCTTAATGGTTTCTCTGTGATATTCTGGATAATCATCTGAATAAGAAACGATTAAATAATGCTGAATAAGGAACGATTATTGATATCAGAACGATTGAAAGTGAATAAGTATCGGATTATTGTACTTTTCGTGATCACCTTAATTAAGACACTATTACTTAAAGTGAAAGACTTCGAGATCGGGAATGGTGACTCCTTAGGGGTCGCTACCCTAAGGACGTGGTTTAGTCCACAATTATTCTGGTATTTGCTGGTGTGCCTTTGTGCCCCAGCCAGGCCCTATATCTTACTCTTCCTAGCTACGAACCTAGGGTTTATGGACCTAGTTAGGGGGTTTTATGCATACTTATGGATTTGTGTCCTTGTCATGGTAGGGTACTGAGTAGCTGATATGCATCGGTACGACCGGTGTACCTTTGTGTCCCGGGTTATCGATCTCCCAATCGAGGCAAATAAATATGATTGATGTGCTGATTAAAGAAAGGAAAGATACTATTATTGAAAGTGAAATATTAATGAGCCGGGCCCAAATGATTATGATATTGAGTACCGGTCCACCGGGTATAATAGTGGCCAGGAACGTTGTGCCTAGATGATGATTTATATATATCCCGGTCCACCGGTTATAATAGTGGCCAGGAGCGTTGTGCCCTGGATGATGATTCTTTATATATCCCGGTCCACCGGTTATAATAGTTGCTAGGAGCGTTGTGCCCTGGATGATGAGTTATCTGTATTCAGGTCCTCCAGCAATAATAGTGGGGGTCCCGAGCTCAATAAAATCGGTTATGTATGTGAATATGATTATGGAAAAATACTAATCACTTATAGTGGAACACCATGTGAGTCGGGGCCAGACCGGTCCACCAATAATAATAGTGGTCAGAGGCGTTCTGCCCTGAGTGTATACTTTCTGGTCCACCGGCTATAATAGTGGGGTTCTCGCACTCACATGGATATAAAATATGATATTGATTGAATGATGATGGAATAATGGCTTAAGGCCAGAATGTACTGATCTTACACTATGACATAGCTTAAGGCCCAAAGATATCGATCGTGAATTATAACTTGTGTTACGTGTTATTGTTATGTATGCACCTCTCATTATTTATGTGCGTGACTTGCATTATGTGTCGTATGCGGGCCTGTTTTTAAGTGTGGTATTAAAGGGTTACTCAGTACCGTAATACTGAAGGGATTCCCTTTATGGGGCCCCTGCCTATTCAATGGGCAGTGCCCTTACAGGTTTTTCAGGTGCTACTCAAGTGGGTTACGGGAAGGAGAGTAAGGAATTTTCCGGTATCGTTAGCTTTTTCTCTTTCTCATTTAAATTCTTGGTTTTAAATATTAACGTTGTTAAAGTAACCACCGTTGGTGGATTTTATTCTTGTGAACAATTTGATGTGCTACTCTGATTTGTGTGTGTTGAATTTCTTTCAAGCTGTATTTCATTTTCTTAGCCTTAGCATTTGGTACTGGAACGGTATGAGTGAACTGGTCTGGTACTAAGTGTGGCGGTAATACTCCCAAAGTTCACGTTTTATTTATCTGCTTCCACAATTATCTTTTAATAAAACAAAATTTTTCAGTAGTGAATTTTGGGGGTGTTACAGTTTATTTCCGGTCCACCGGCTATAATAGTGGGGCTCCCGCGCTCACATGGATTAATGAAGAATGCTTTGAATGAATATGAATGAAGTAATCCATGGGAAAATACTAAGTACTTACAGTGAAACCCCATGTAAGGCGGGGCCAGTCTGGTCCACCGGTAAGAATAGTGGTCAGAGGAGTTCTGCCCTGTGTGTTTATTTCCGGTCCACCAGCTATAATAGTGGTCAGAGGCGTTCTGCCCTCAGTGTTGATTTTCGGTCCACCAGCTATAATAGTGGGGCTCCCGCACTTACATGGATTATTAAAGAATATGTGTGGAATGAACATATTATTAATGAGAATAAAGAATAAGTCCAATTGGACCATGACAAGCTTTTAGTATCTGTATTGCTACATGTTGCTTACGTGAGTATGCCACGTATTGAGTTTTAATAATATGGATTATTCCTACCTGAGGCGTATGAGCCACTTTGTATTTCGGTTATACCACGCTTATATGTTAGATGAGATGTTACATATGTTTTTATATGTTACTATGGGTGTATGGCAAGATACATGTTGTGGGTTGTGAATATGCATGATATTGTATCAACGTGTTGTACCCGGATTTAATATGCACTTGATGATATCTCTCCTAAGATAGGGTAGTGGGACTTACTCAGTATTGGACCCGTACTGATACTACACTGGTTGAATGGGTTCTGTGATGATCCACCGATGGTGGGGAGCAGACCTCTTGTGCAGGTTTAAGATCGGATACTGTGTTGGGGTGGAAGCCTTGACTTGAGTGAGTAGGCAATCCGGATATTGATCCTTCGGGATTTATTTTTGTTTAGCTACAATTTGTATTACGTTCTTGTTTTGAGAAACATATTCTGAGGTTGTAATCCCAAATCGTATTCTAACTTTTGTTTGACTTACCTCTTATTAAGGATTTATGTTAAATGTTGTCTTGCGTTTTTTTGATACTTCGTACTAAATGTTGATTGAATTTAGCCTTAGCACTTAGTACTGGAACGGTAGGAGTGAATCGGTCTGGTACTAAGTGTGGCGGTAATACCCCCGAGTTTACGGTTTTATCCTTTGCTTCCGCTAAGCCTTTTGATTTTAAACGAAATTTTTCAGGAGTGAAATTTGGGGGTGTTACAGATAGGTATACTACCTACTAATGATCCACTTATATCATATCACATTGTGGATGAGCCACTCATCAAGGCTACTCAAATTTTTTAGCATGTTGGTCAAACTGTTAACTCTATGGACATTAAGAGAGAGGAAATAGACATCCTATAACCACCAACTTTTGTCAAAACCCTACCATTTGAAACACCTTTGTCCATTCCAAGCACCTTTAGTGTTGATCTAGACTCTATATAGCTCTTGGTCATATTATTGTGCATACCTCATTCTTTATGTTGGTTGAGTCATACTTTTATTAATAGATTATATGGTTATATGAGCTCATTTGAAAATGTAGTATGATGATGATATGAATCTAGATGTATCTTACTTTCATAGTTAAAATTAGTTGTACTTTATAGTATATCATCATACATACTCTCTTGTACATTACATATATATATGAAATAATTTGTCTTACATACACATTGTTTATCTCTCATTTACTCTTGTATATACTAACCATGTTATATGAGTTGAAAATTCTTAGCAGAGAGTATCATGTAATAAACCAAAATTATGCTATTCTTCATGTGTTTATCTATGCAACTGCTTAAGGGAAGATCTCCCTTGTATTTAGCATATCATCTCCTTTGTATGCCAATTCTTTGCACTAGGTCCCTTCTCACTATTTGTTGATGACAAAGTAAAAAGAGAAATCTAGTAATAAGAATAATAATTGTAAATGGTAAGCAATAGGTCTCTCTTTTTTATTCAATCTCATCCTAAACCTTTTAATATTATCATTTTATGATTTTTGTTGTCAGAAAAAGATGATTATTAAGCTTTGAGGTCAATTAATTTCTTAAACCTTAGTTTAATGATAACAAATGGGTTAAAAGGGATTAACATGTTTATTTAAGTGTGGATTAATTATGTTGATCACAAGGATGTGAAAACATGCTTATCTAAATAAATTCCTTAGTTTAAGATTTAAAAGATCACTATAATTTCAAAGCACAATAGAATATTATATCAAGTAATAGAGACTCATGACCTCAATGTTCATATTCCAAGTCTTAGGTTCTCTTATGAAGTTGTTTGAGCATAACATTTTTGGACTTAGATATTTTCACATGTTTTAAACTCTTTAAGAGTTTATTTAAAATGAATAATTTGGTTGTTTTAAATCCTAAATCCTTTTTAAAGTACTTTAGACATATTATGTTGTATCAAGAACTAACCGATCCTACAACTAATTGATTGGTTTATGTATTAAAACTAGGCCTTGAATGTAACACCCAAAATTTTCATAATATTTATTTTCAGGCATTTAAACTTTTATTTTAAATCAAACCCTAAAATCTTGACTTCATTATTTTTGTTTACCCCCTAGTAGTAAACCAATTTTTTTAAAATAAATTACCCTAATTATCTTTAGTTTTTTCCATTTTAATAAGCCTACCCTAAAATGGCTAATGTTTTCCAAATTTATTTTTCCTAACAAGGTACCATAATCTCACATGATTGATACATTAATTTTACTCTAATCCTAAACTTAAACTTAATTCTATTATTAACACTAAATACCTTTTTATTTCCCTTTTTAGCTATTTAGCCCTCACAAATGCCTTATTCTCTATCCCTTCCTTTCACCTAACCCCTACACCCTACTTCTGCACCCATGGCACACCCTCTTTGTCAAATACCACTCAATCAGTTATGTACCTATACTATAATACCCTAAAATTTTATCTAATCGTACTATCAACTAACTAATATTTTAACATAATCTAAATTCTATTTCTTAGGTCAATATATTTTTCTAGCCTAATCCTAATGACATATAAATAATAGATTAAATTTTAGATAATTTCTAAAATTTTAAAGCTAAACCTAATCCTATTCTTAAACCTAAAAAAACTTTTTCTTCCTTTTTTTCCTTTTCTTTTCTTTCCTTTCTCTTTCTCCCTTTCTTTCACTTTTCTTTAATCTTTAATCTTTTTCTCTTTTTCACAACCTATGCTATGCCCAACACCATTTCACTTTCTCCTTCTAGGCTAAGCAGGCTCTTACCCCTACACCCTTGTCATCCTTCATTTCCCTTGTTTTCCAAACACTCTACACCAAACCAACCACCTAAAAATCCTCAATGCCCAATCCCTAAGCTCTAACACTCTCCTTAATGCTCCTTCTAGGCTTAATAAAATCTTTACCATCATCTTCTTCCTCTTCCTTCACTAACCCATACCTACATATATACCTACACATAAATGTAGGCCTATTCCTCCCTTCCCACTTTAGCCATTTCCTTTCCTTTTCTTAACTTTAGGAAGCCTATCAGGCCCTTCCTCACTCTTGCACTCCCTTCACTTTTTCATCACCACGTATACCACGACCCATTTCACCTTCTTCCTCTTTCTTTCCCTATCATGGCCATCACCCCTTACTTACCTTCTCCCTTATCCTCTTTCTTTCCCTTTCTCCTATCTAAAAAAAACTATCCATCCATAGTTCTGCATTGTCACCACCCATTGCTACTTGCACCACCACTACTATTGAGTCTTTTCTTTCTTCTCCTTTATCCCTCCTTCCCCATCCTTTTCCTTTTCTAGCACTTGGCCTAGCCCTTCCTCCTTACATTCCTAATTCCTACTTATTATCCCTCATTACCTTCAATGTTCCCACACAATTGCCAAGGTAACCTTCTCCTCCTATCATTTCATTTTTCTCCCTACCCAATCACTTGCTACTCAACCTTCATGCCACTATCTTAAAAACCAACCATCACCAACACCCTAACCACCACTATCACCAAAACCCTAACTACCATTATCACCATCACCATAATCGTTACCATAACCACCACCCTAACTGACACCATCACCACTACACCGTTGTTGTTCCCTTCATTGTGCACCACCATTTATCGAGCCCTTTCATTTTTTGGTTATCTCTATTTTTCTTCCCTCTCCTTTTCTTTAATTTATCCTTAGTTAATTTTATTAAGTAAATTTTATTACATCTTTGGTTTCTGGATGATATCCCAGTGGCGTTAGAGGAGAAGTCATAGGTCTTATGTACTTAGAGACCAGATATGCTTTAATATTGATACATATTATAGCTTAACCTTTTATATGTAATACATGTGTTGGCTTGAATTCCTCCTCAAATTATTAGAAGATTTAAATGTAAAAGAGAAGAAGGTTTCAAATGAAAGAAGATGGAAGATGGTGTGAATCTTCAAGTAAGACTTATGGAAGATTTAAAGATTGATTTGATTCTGCAAGTAAGATTCAAACCAGATTTAAAGAAAGGTATGAATCTTCTATCAAGATTTCAGGAAGAACTTAAGAATGGTATGAAAATTTTTTAAGAAGACATTCAAATTGTACCATCTAATATTACTCTAAGTAGTCTTAGTTAGAAAATTCACTCACAATCGAGAGAAGATAGCCATGTGAATTACTTGATTTTGATTTCAATTGATAATTTACATACTTGTGTTATAATGTGTCGACTATTTGGTTTTAAAGGTATCTATACTTTGCTAAATAGCACATATAGGTATCCAACATAATACAAATATGGCTAACTAACACACTAACTAGAAAAGAAATATAATACTAACCTGTATAATAAATGAATTGAGCTAAAAATTATTACAAAAAAATGTAGCTACTTAATGTAAGGAAATAACTAACGAGAGTCCTAATTTACATAAAATATGATAACTACATCACCTTGACTTGGTAGTTTGATATCCATGCATAATAGATTCCTCTGACTTGTAATAACTTGTAACACATAAAATTTTAGATATGTTGATACCTTATAGTGTATTTATGTTTTCCTTGCAAATATGTTACATACTTATAAGAATTACTTAAAGTACACTTGTTAAGATTAGTCACATTAGTAATATTATAATCAACAATAAATATTGTAATATGCTCCATCATTAAGCATGCTAAATCCTCATTGTCTTGAGAATCTATAGATGCTCCTACATCATGTACTTATATGTGATATCATTTTTATAATTGTTATACATATATTTATGTTATGTATAAGTTGCATTGTATGATGAAAAATGAGAAAGTTATGAATTCATGCATTTTGTGGATTGGCATGAATTAGGACATGTAGTATTGATATCATTGTGGCAATTTATTTTATGATGATGATGATGATACATACATATGTATATAAGAGGTTTAAAAATAATTTGTATTGGAATTTGTAAGGATTTTATGAAAATATTTTTAAATTAGGTATCTTAGCCACAATTTGTTCTTTTTTCTTTGGTAATTAATAAAAAATATTATTAAAACCATCAAGAAGAGATTACATCAAGAGTTTCAAGAGTAGCAAAACTAGAGGGGAAAGCCAAAATCCTTAATTAGCATTCCTACTTCCCCTACTACTAATACAATGATTGAATCTAATGTGAAAACGCTTTATAATATCCTTGACAATGTGAGTTGGGTGTTGAGTTGAGCCACTGAACATAGAAGAGTTTCTACAACTCCAAATCCCATAGATGACTTCTCCAAATAGGGCCTTAGTACACTCAGCACCTATGTTGTTCCTTTTTGTGCACTGTGCAGCAGAATATATCAGGGAATCCCAAGTCTCAGCCTTGATGTCCATGCCCATCCTATTCTTGATCAGATCCCAGACTTTCCTAGCATAAACACAATGTAAAAACAAGTGGTCCATTGATTCTGTTTCTTTAGCACAAATACTACATTCAGGGGGTACCTGCAGGTTCCATTTTCTTAACTTTTCTCTGGTTGGGAGGCACCTGTGACAAGCAAGCCAAGTAAAGAAGGAACATCTAGGTCTTCCAAAGTGGTTCCAAACAAGGGGAGCCCAATGCTTCTTATTATCTTTGTACCTGAGTAGTTCATAAGCATTACTAATGGAGTAAGAGTTTGTGCCACATTTACCATCAACAATATGCTGCAGGAGAAGGGGTCGAATGTACATTATATTTCGATATAGCCAGGAGTGATAGGAGTAAACTCTAGCAGTAGCTATATCTTTATGTTTTAGGTAAACACCATGCACCCACTTAATCCAGAGACTTTCTTTATTGAAGATGATCTTCCACAACCACTTCCCCAATGCTATTTTATTCCAAATTTTCAAATCAATCAAGCCAAGGCCTCCCTCCTCCTTGGGAAGACACACTGTTTTCCAGGCAACAGGATGTTTATGTCTAGTGCTAGACCCAGACCATAGGAATTTTCTGCATATACTCTTGATTTGTGAGAGAATACCATGGGGGAGAGGTAGTATTTATGCCCAAAAATTTGTAATCCCTTGGAGCACTACAGAAATCAATTGGGATCTATCTACATAGTTGAGATATTTGCATGTCCAATTTCTAATCTTTGCCAACAGCTTTTCAATAACACATTGGTAGTGTTGAGTTTTCAAACAAGAGGCAGCTAAAGGGAGTCCCAGGTATCTGAAAGGAAGGGATCCTTCTGTACAACCAAGATATTCAGTATTGTCTCTCTTTACCTTGTCACATACCCCAGCACAAAAAATTGAGCTTTTATTTGGGTTTGCTGTGAGTCCCGAGCACTTGGAGAAATTGTCCAGGGTGGTCTTTAGCTTTACAACAGAAGTAATATCACCCTTGCAGAAAAGAAGGAGATCATCTGCAAAACTCAAGTTAATAATCTCTATTTTCTTACAATCAGGGTGGCCATGAAAATCAGGTAGCTTCCAGAGTCTGTGTAAGTCCCGATGAAGATATTCCATACATAATACAAACAAGTATGGGATATAGGGTCACCTTGCCTAAGGCCTCTCTTGCTCATAAAAGGCTTAGTTAAAGAACCATTAATACTTATGGAGATGTTGGCAGTTGAAATACATTGGATAATCATGTCCACAAATGTCCAGGGGAATCTCATAGCTTCCATTACCTACTTTATGAAGCTCCATTCAATAGTATCATATGCCTTTTGGAGATCAATTTGAAGGAAAGTTCTAGGGCTGACATTTTTCATAGAATAATGCCTGATAATATCTGCAGCCATAAAAATATTGTCAAAGATCATACGACCCTCAATAAAAGCAGCTTGAGATGGGTCTATGAGTTTACCCATCACCAATTGCAACCTATTAGCCAGAATTTTAGAAATGATCTTGTAGAGGGTGTTACAGCATGCAATAGGTCTGAAATCTTTAATCTTTACAGCCCCTGGGCATTTGGGAATGAGGGTAATGGTTGTGTTATTTATTTGTTCAGCCTTCTACTCCTCCAGAACTCCTTCACCACAACCACTACATCTTCTCTAATGACACCCTAAGATTTTTTGTAAAAATAAGCATTAAATCAATCCGGGCCCGAGGCCTTATAGTCACCATAGAGAGAACAACATCATGAACTTCCTGGCTTGTAGGCTCACAGATCAAAATCTTAGCATCTGTGGGATTTAATATAGAACCTTCAAAAATGACATCCTCTTCAATACCCTAGATTGAATTGTTATTTTCACCAAGGAGGTTCCTATAGTAACAGGCAGCCTCTTATATAATGTCACAGTCACGAGTAAGATCTTGATTATTCTCATTCAACAGCTTGGTAATACGATTCCTATTTCTCCTCAGTTGAACATTTGCATAAAAATACTTAGTGTTGTGATCACCCAGTTGGAAATGCTGGATGTGGGACTTTTGTTTGAAGAAATGTTCCTCTTCAGTAGCTCTTCTCTGCTAGGTGATGTTTGCCTCCATTTCCTTAGCAATAAGGTTATGATTAAGGGGGTCCAGCATTGTTAAATCCTTACATATCTGCCAATGCAACCATGCTTTATGGGCTTTAACAGAGACATGGCCATTACTGTTGTTGTATTGTTTTATCCTCTTCTTGAGAAGTTTTAACTTTGATACTACCTGAAAAGCATAGCTCCCCTGGACAATTGACTCCCAACATTCTTGAACAATTGGGTTGAAATCCTCTCTATCAGCCCAGAAATTAATGAACTTGAATGGTTTACTCCTGGTGACTTGCTGATAATTTAAGTGGAGTAATAAGGGGTTATGATCTGAAGTTGGGTTGTGCAAATTATCCACATAGCTCTCTGTAAAAAAAATCCAGCCAAGAATCCTGTCAAGCTTACAATAAATTCTCTGATCAGACTTCTGTTGGTTGCACCAAGTGTAAATACACCCATTATAATGGATACACTTGATAAACTCCTCAATATCCCCAAGGTCAGTTTTCCCCAAGGTCAGTTTTCCCTCCAAGTTTTTCCTCAGCCTTGCAGACCACATTAAAGTCACCTATTACAACCCAGGGATTTGTAATCTTGCATTTCAGATCATATAACCATTTCCAAGGCATGCCTCTGTTGACCTGTATTGTGGGCATAAATAGTAGTCATATCAAAAGTTTGATTGAGGGTCTTTATCTGCACATGGCAATGGATACCTTGATCCATGGACTGATAATGGGTGATATGATAGAAATTAGGATCCCACATAACCCACACCCTACAATTTACATGACCATGATAATTATGAACCAACTCCCACTGAAGACCTAAAGAGGAAAGGACTTTATCAGCATTACACTGTTTAACATGAGTTTCCACTAGCACTAAAATGCCAAGCTTCTGATTTGACACAAGTTTTTTCACAGCCTTGTGTTTGAGGGTTTTGTTCAACCCTCTAATGTTCTAAGTGGATAAGTTAATAGAGGCCTTGAGAGGCCCTCAAGTACTCCTCCCCTATCCACATCAATAGTTTCAAGTTGAGCCATAAATTCTCTGTCAAATTGCATTGATCTAGTTGGATCTAAGGGAGAGGATAGAATAATAGGGTCCCAAGTATTTCCTTTCCCCTTGTATATTTGAGTCACAGGTTGTATATGTTCAGTTCAAGGAGTTATGGTGTTTTTGCTTCCCTGGATTAGGGTAGCCAAAGTACCCTATTTGGTCATCACTTTGTCTTCAAGTATTCCATGACTCTGCTGATATGAATTGTGTTTTGTGTCATTTGTAGTATCTTGTGGAGTATGAGCTTTACCTGTGTTGGTATTTTCAATAGAGGTCTACTCCTTCTTAACCTATGTCTGTTTGGCAAATTTCTGAGACTTACACATGGATATGTCATGACCCATTCTATTACAGAAGGTGCAAAAAAGAGGTTTCCATTCATAATTGACATGCTGCAATCTAGATGTGCCATTGGGAAGGAAAATTTCCACTGATTCAAGAAGTGGTTTACTGACATTCACCTCCGCAAGAAGTCTAGGATAAGATATCCTCTCCCTACATACAGTAATAGCATCTATGCAGATGGGTTTATCTAGAATGCTTCCTATTCTACTAAGAGAGTTTACAGCCTATAAATGCAATGGTAAACTAGGGAGAGTGATCCAAAGATGCATAACAAGCCAGTCATTTTTGTTCAATTGAAGTTCAGGGCTCCATTTCCTAATCAGCATAGGTTGAATCCCAAATGACCAATATGGTCTAGATATAACCTTCTACAAAGTTTCTTGATCCTGAAATCGAAAAAAGAAGTACCCATGATCATGGCTTAGTATCTCTGGTTTAGGGCCCAAGGAAGACCAGTGTTGGGATACAAAACGCTGCATTTGGGAGTGGGAAGGTGGAGTGCCAACCACAAAGCCAATAAGAGTATTTTGCCAGCGTTTGCTTTCATCCTATATATCCTCCATAGCTAGTTGTGCTTTGGAAACCCCCTAAATAATCACGGGTGGAATATATTGGAGAGACATTCCTGATTCGGGTAGACGATTCAAAAGAACTGTATCTCTCCAACTACGCTTAGGGCCTTGTTGATTCAGACCAATATCTATATCAGGCTGACGATCCATAGAAGGAGTTTGAGTCAATACAATTACTTGATTTCTCTGGCTGACAGGGGAAAAAATAGGGGGAAAATGGTAGTCATTCCCTTGAATTTGTTCTACAGATGATGGGGATTGAAGTAAATCGTGAAAAGTTTCACCATCCTTCGGATCGACATAATTTTCCTCATCCGCTCTAGCAATCATTATTGATTTTGAGTTTGATTCAACAGTTGGAGACAATTCCTTCCTATCCAATTCCTGAGTCACTGAGGAAGACTTTGCCTTTGATGATTTCCTCTTCCCCATAATCGGCGGCACTGAACACGAACCAGTTCACCGACGACAACGAATCAGCAATAGTTGGGGAGCAAGTGAGGCGCGTTCTCTAGCGGCATGATGATATCTTATTACTTTATTATTATTCAATTTGTTCTTTATAGGCTAAAAAAGAATCTTAACCATTTTATGGTGATAACTGGTTTAAAATATTTTAAGTATATTATGTAGAATTTTGGGAGTGAATATGAATGGTATAAGTTTGAAAAATGACAAAAGTACACTACTATGAAATTATTAACTAATGATGATATATATATATGACAGTTTATTTGAAACCATTGATAAAAATGTGAACATTTGAGGGTAGGAATGCAAAGAAAGTTTTAACAATGGTTATATAAATGAACCATTAATAAAATAAAAGGATCCTATTTTTTACAATAGTTATTAATAAGACATTAAAAACATAAAATGATGACACATTTTAATAATATTTATATCTATAACTGTTATCAAAACATAGTGCATTAAACAACCCTTCCCTTACCTCTTCACTCATTATGTTTTTTTTTCATAAATCCAACTCTCTCTTTCTCTCTTTTTCTCGCAATCCTCCACTTTGTTTCCCTAGAAAGTTATCCTTAATTCTCCTATTGACAGATATCATGCCTTCCTCTTTCTTATCGACAACTATTTTCCTTCTTTTCTTATTATTATTGTCATTTTCTATGTCTTGTTCTTATTCAAGTTTGAACCAATTATTTATTTACCCATCCACATCTTTTACCTATATTTATTTCCCTACCATTCTTGGCTTTTAGAACCACACCGATTAGTGTCCCTGTAGCCTACCTGCCTTGAAATCCCTTTGTTTGCTAGGTATATATTTTTCTTTTTCTATCATTAATAATATAAGCATCGATTTTATTTAGTTGGAGTTTTATGTATTATTGTTTTTATGATATATGTTCACCTATTTATCTTATTGTTATGTTTTCTTGTAGCACATTGAGTTAGTTCCTCTCTATGTTTATGTATACATGGTTCTATATTGATACCTTTGATTTAAAAAATACTATAAATATATGCATGATGTTGGTGTAATATGATGCTAAAAATATTACATAATTTATTTAACTTCTTGCTGATAAAATGATGTTACATTTAAGGTGTGGAATTGACTTTGATAAATTGTTGCTAATATAAGTTAATTATGTTGTTGGATTAACATAATATTTTTTTAATATATTATATTATATATTTATGATTAATAAGGCTATAAAATTTATATACTTTACAATTAAAGAGAGTTAGATAACAATCATAGTGATATAATTTAAGCTATGTTCAGACTTAGTTATTAAAAGTTTTTATCTATGATAATTACTTATTTAAACAAAATTAGCTTAAAAAATTTCCAAAATAAGTAATTATTATAGAAAACTAGTTTTGATAAGTAGTTCCAAACAAGTTGTTAGTGGTTATTCTCTTTTATATATAGCGAGACGTCACACTTGCCTATTACTTATACCTCCACCTCATTTGTGCATGGCACCTATTTTGGATTTTCAAATTTTGGTGATATGGTTATACGAGGAGCTTGGTCACTTGTTAACGAGAGGGTCACACTTTAATCTATTCCATTTCACATCATATCATTTACTGCTGACATTACTTCAAATTAAGTTATAGTTAGGGGCATTAGCTAGTTATTTTCATTTTTTTATCCCTTGTACCGATGCACCAAATTTGAGATTTATTGAGTATGAGTTGTTTTAAAGGGATTAAGATTAGATAGCTAAAGAGCTTATAGTCGTAGATGATGAGGAGATGTTTTGTCATAGCTTACCCCTAGTATCTGCCCTAGTTTTCCTAGAGTATCTATCACTAAACTATCTATTGATGATGTGGAGTATATGACATATTGAGATGAGTTAAATCTAAGGGTGACGAGTTTTAGTCTGCCTAGGCAAAGCTAGCAATGAATTTCATATGGTGGTTAGGGGTGCTCTTAGTTAGGTGTTTGGGTTGTAGCAACCTTTGATGTATATATTGTTGTTATTCTCTTAGGCTTATTCTTAGCTTTTAGGTCTTGTTTCAAACACTTATTATGTATTTAATTTTGAATTCAAAACCCTTACATAAATATGTCATATGTATATGCATTTTAACCCTTTCTATGCAAATTTCATTTGTGTATTGGTATGTTTTACATGATACATTATATAAATGTGAATTATTTCTAACCGTAAGCAATTTGTGAATTGTTAAAGGATATGGCAATGTGTTCAAATTTCTTATATATATAGCTTTAAAATAGCATGATACATTATACAAATACGAATTATTTATAGACTTGAGCAATATGTGAATGATTTATAGATGTGAATTGATTTGTAATAATATTATTTGTGGGATACATATAGATTGGAATATGGAAGTATGCAAATTTCTTGTCTAGAGAATAAGAAAAAGGAGTTGAATATTTCATCAAGTCTATAGTAGAACATGCTTGGGACTCTAGTAGAATAGTCTAGCCTTATTTGAATTGTTCTTATATTCAATGTGTAAATATTAAGAATTTGAGTGATCATTTGTTTATGTGGGGAATTGATACAAGTTACACTCATTAGATATGGATTGTTGAGACGGAGTCTGGATATGATAATGAAGAAGGTAGGAGGGATAGTATTTGATAATAATGAAGGTGATTCGATAGAGGTGATCTCTCAGAAGAATGAGAAAAGTGTTAGGGATTTTTAAACAATGTTCAACTAGTTATTGAGTGACTAAAAAATCCTTTTTATGGTAATTGAAATAATTTTACTAGATTATCAACTACTTTAAGGCTGTATACCTAAAAACATGTAATGGATAGAATGATAAGAGTTTCAAGGAATTATTGACACTTATGAAAGAAAAGATTTTCAATAATAACATTCTACCCTATATAACCTATAAAGTGAAGAAGATCATTTCATTTATGGGTATAAGTTATAAGAAGATACATATATGCCCTATTGATTGTATACTATTTTATCAAAAAACATACACATTTAGATAATTTTCCTAATTAATAATGTAAAGCACCATGATATAAAAAAAAACAAGGTTTTATGTAAGGTGTTGTGGTATTTTCCCAAAATACCATGATTCAGGTGGATGTTCAAGGATGTCTAAGATGAGAAGGACTTGAGATGGCATACTGGTGATAAGATATATGATGAGCTTCTAAGAAACCTATTTAACTCTCCACAATCGGTGATGATTGATGGCTTGTATCCTAAAATTAGCAAGGAACTAAGAAATGTTTTTGTCTTACACTTTATATGGATGGTATGAATCTACATAATCAAGGCACATACAGTATATCGCTAGTGATTTTAGTTATATGCAGCCTACCATCATAGATCTACATGAAACAGGAGTATATGGTGTTGTCTTTACTCATTTCTAGGTTAAACCAACTAGGGAATGATATTAATGTTTATTTGGAGCCATTGATTTATGATTTGAAGTTCTTATAGGAAATGGATGTTAAGTATTTGATATAATTGGTGAGAAAATTTTTACTTTGACAACAATATTATTCTATACTATAAGTAATATTTTGGCATATGGAAACTTTTTAGGTTGTAGTGTAAATGGCCATTATATTTTCCCAATATGTGAGGATAATACTTCATTTATTCAGCTAATGCATGGCCAGAAGAATGTTTTTCTTGGGCATTATAGAATTTTACTAAAGGCTCATCATTATCATAGGTTAATGAATGCTTTCAATGGATTTTCTTAAGAAGTATGAAGATGAAATATTAGAAGGTGTAGTTGGGGAAGAAGGATAAGGATAAGCCTCCATTAGTTGGGTGAAAAATATGTTTATATTATTCAACCTTCTAAATTGGAAATCCCTATACGTTAAGCATTCCCTTGATGTGATGTTCATGAACAACAATATATGTGATAAGCTTGTTGGTACATTACTTAATGTTCCATAAAACACTAAAGATTGCATCAATTCTCAATTAGATATGGATGAAATAGGAATTAAGCATGAACTATCACCATGAGATAATGGAAGAACTTATTTACCACTAACATTCCATACTACCTCTAGAATGTAGAAAACTTAATTTTGTGAATTATTTAATAGCGTCAAGGTTCTATAAGGTTATTCTTCAAATGTCAGAAGGCTAGTGAAATGCCTCAAAAATCTTAGTTTTGAGAGTTATAGTAAATAAGGTTTTCTTAGGAAAAATAATTAAATAAATTATTTTTTATTAAAATAAAAGGGAATTCATTAGGGAAAATCAAGATATTAATAAATATTTTAGTTTGGAAATTAATTAAATAAAATATTTTATTTAAATAGGAGGGAATAAATATGGCCAAATTAATAGGAATGTTAGAGATAATTTAATTGGAGAAAATTAGAGTGATTTGCTAATTAAAATGAAATTTATGAAAAACTTTTCAAAAAACCTAAAGTAGACTTAAAAAGGAACTAAATATTATTTTATTTAAATATTATTAATTTTAAATATCCCAAATATCCGAATTAATTTAATTATCCCAATCCACCTATTTTTCTTTTTTTCTTTTTCTTTTTTCTTTCATTCTTTTCTTTCCTTTTACTTCCTTTTTCTTTCTTTTCATTTCGTTTCTTCCTTACCCCTGACCTAGGCCAGCCAAGTGGCCCATCGCCCTCCTTCCTTTCCCTTTTCCTATGGTGCACCCCAGCCCAATACGCTACTTTTCGGCACTATTTTTTAACTTATGTTGACCGGTCAGCCCCTCTTTTCTTTCTTGTCCTTCTTTTTCCCAAGACTTCCTGGCCTACCCCTTCCTTCTTCTTCCTTAACTATTTGCGACCTGCAAACCTTCGCCCCATCATCGACCAACAACGAATCTATTATTTTTGCTACCTAACTCACCATTTGACTGGCTATTCTCCCTCTATCTTCTCCCATTGATCTCTCAACTATTTCGCCCAACCACTCTCCCCTCTTCTTGTACATGATTTCCCTCTCCCGCCAGCCATGAACCTACCACGTATTTGAATTTTGCCAGCCTTCGTTGCCGCCAATGAACCCTAACCAACCAGCCCTAATTTACCATCACTCCCCCCTAAGCTTACACTACCACGGAAAGGGCTTTTAATAACGGTTATTTTTCAGTTTTAATAACGGTTTTCAACCGTTATTGAATCGCCCGTTATTATATCTTTAATAATAGTTCATAACCGTCATGAAAAATACACAAAAACCCGCGAATATGTCCGTAAACTTCATATTTAATAACGGTTTTTACTTAAAAATCGTTGTTAAAAATGGAGCTTTTAATAACGTTTTCGCTGTAAACCGTTGTTAAAAATAAGGTTTTCATAACGGTTTATCAGAAAAAACCGTTGTTGAAAACTAGAGTTTAAATAATGGTTCGTAAACAAAATCGTTATTAAAACCTGAGTGTTTAATAACGGTTTCTCATAGAACCGTTATTAAAAGCTCAGGTTTTAATAACGGTTTTATTTAAAACCGTTATTAAAAATAGGTTTTAATAACGGTTTTTATAGAACTGTTATTAAAAGTATATGTTTTTTTTTTAGAATTTTTCTGTTTTGTTCCTGCCCACATACACAGTTGTATGTTCAAACAATTACCAAATCTGCAATGTTTATCAATTGATACCAGCAGGGTATCACACCATAATTTCAATCAATCTATAATTGGTATGCATGTCTCAATACACCAACTATAGTTAGGAATAAAAATTAGTGGGCATACCACAACTTGGTAGCTCTACACCCGAAAGTAAAGAGTTCACAGATCTAGGCTAGAAGACCGAAAGATGTAGACAAAATACAAACCTGAAAATGCATGTAGAATATATAGATCGCTACCTAATACCGAATGAATGAGTGCACGTGCTTGGCCCATTGGTCTCTAACTTCATCAATTTCATCAACATTATATTGCTGGCCTCGTGTATAGTCATCGGTGAAAAACTAAAACACCCATGTTTCAATTAATATACAGTTAGACATTAGGTCAAAAATATATATGTCATGATTCATTAATAGAAAAATATGGAAAAGCAAACATACATGGCTTGGATCTATGTTGACCGATCTATTCTGGACTATAAGATCCATTGCTCTACATACATAGTATCCACAATCATCGCCGTTTTGCTGTTGTGGACACTGTCAAATGAATTCAATTAGCTCTCTAACTATTATATATTAATTTGAATTAAAACAAAATACAAAATAGTTGTCTTCCTACTTACCATGATAAGCTCATATTGAAGATTCTTTGGGTCTGGGACACCATTCCCACCTCTCCTTTGATAGGTCGTCCATAGTGCCCTAATAAATAGAGTTGGATACATAATATTGTAAGTATATATACCTCAAATAATGAAGGTAGAATATATATATGTATAAATAAGCTAATGAAGTAATAAGTGAAAAGTATACTAACATGTCGATAAATTCCTTCCCACCAAGACGAGCGACCTCAAAAGGCACGTCATAGGTTCGAAGGGAATCAAACACATAAACTTTGTTAAGATCAGGTCGGACGGCGTACAAAACCCAATGTTTAGTTGCGAGGTGAGGAATGAGATAGAGCTTGTTGTGTCCCTCAATCAAAATGCAATCCGCTAAATAGTTTATGTGCCTACCCTCTGTTATTGTACTACTGTCAGCTATGTAGTATGGGCACACAAAAACAATAGAGGACAGCATTCCCTCCAACGCAGCGCGACTAGCTACCAACCTATATATGGACGACAATAATAATGGATATTTGTTAATAACTAATAACTCATATAAGCTTAAAAGGTCGTAAAAATTCTATGTCTCCTAGAGTACTAAAATATGAAATATGAAATAATGCTTACGTGACATAAACGACGACACTCGTGTTTGACATCCATTCCTGATTATAAATGTCGCTTATGTCAGCTGTCGATACCATGTAAGTAGCATCGTCCCTTCCAACATACTCAGGACGACAATCAATGGAAATATAATTATTCTTGAGGTAGTTTTGGGCATAGAAATACAATAAAGCTAATGCTGGTGGAGGTTGGCGTATTTCCGAAGAACGAATCTTTTGTGGGGCAACTGATTTTTCAGATTTAGCTCTCTTTCCTTTGGCAGCACCCTCTTTTGTGTTGCTCGTTCTACTAGTACCTCTCTTAGTTTTACTAGCAGGAGCAGTCTTCTTCTTTGATTCCTTAAATAATAATAATAAACAAAATATATATTGAGCACATATATATGTAAAAGGTATAAACAATGTAACAACTAGCCTACCCTCTAATGAAGATATTGAATGTCAATACCTCTTCAGTAGTGAGATGTATCTGATCCACAGAAGTCATATGTCAACTAGTCTTGGATGGATATTCAATCCGTAAAGAAGTCATATGCTCTTCAATGTACGACTGAACATCATCACTGTTGTGTAATACATATAGACGTGTTGCACGGAACATGTTAGGGTCTACACGCCCAAGCTTTCTGCCTCTAATACCCTGTCTTTCAAATTTGCCCGCATGTCGAGACTTAGGAATACCAAGAGCTTCAGCATTTGACAAGTGCTTTGTGCAAAACGCAATTGCCTCTTCCACCAGTTAACTCTCAACAATACATCCTTCTGGCCGATATCGATTCTTCACATAACCTTTTATCAACTTCATAAACCGTTCAAAGGGGTACATCCAATGCCCATGAACAGGTCCTAACATCTTTATCTCATAAAATAAATGAACAGTTAGATGTACTATAATGTCAAAGAATGACGGTGGAAAATACATTTCAAGTTGGCACAAATTAATCACAATCCCTTTTTGCAAGGTGTCCAAACTATCAGGATGTATAACTTTAGAGCAGATGGCTTTAAAAAACCAACAAAGCCTCGTGATAGTAATTCGAACACGTTTTGGCAAAATTCCACGTATAGCTATCGGCAACAAGTGCTGCATCAAGATATGACAATCATGAGACTTCATGTTAATTAATTTCAACTCTTTCATCGACACGAGCCTTCTGACATTTGAAGAATACCCTTCCGGAACCTTGACACCGTGCAAGAATTCACAAAATGAAATTTTCTCTTTTCTAGAAAGAGTATGACACGCCGGCAGTAAATATGTTCTTCTTCCATTGTTTCACGGTGTCAGTTCCCGTCTAATACCCATTTCTTCCATATCCAATCGAGCATTTATCCCATCTTTAGTCTTGCGTGGAACATTAAGTAATGTGCCAACAACACTGTCACATATATTTTTCTCAATATGCATCACATCAAGGGCATGTCTCACGTAGAAAGATTCCCAATAAGGAAGGTTGAAGAATATTGACATCTTCTTCCACCCAACTGATGGAGGCTTATCTTTATTCTTCTTCCCAAACTTGACACTCAAATGTTTCATCTTCAACCACACTTGTCGACCCGTCAACCGGATTGGTGCCTGCCCTTCTTCTCGGAATCCATTGAACGCTTTTCTTTGCCTACGATAATGATGATTCTTCGGTAAAAACCTACGATGCCCAAGGAACACAGTCTTTCGGCCATGTGTTAGCTGAACAAATGAAGTATTCTCCTCACATATCGGACATGCATAATGGCCTTTCACACTATAACCTAACAAGTTGCCATACGCCGGAAAATCATTTATAGTACAGAATAACAATGCTCTCAAAGTGAAATTTTCTTGACCATATGCATCAAATACTTCAACGCCCATGTCCCATAAGAACTTCAAATCATCAATCAAAGGTGCCAAATAAACATCAATATCATTCCCAGGTTGGTTCGGCCCGGAAATGAGTAAAGACAACATCATATACTTGTGTTTCATATAGAGCCACGAAGGTAAATTGTATATAACCAAAATCACTGGCCATAAACTGTAGCTGCCTTGATTGTGCGGGTTCATTCCATCTGCAGAAAGTGCAAGGCGCACATTTCTTGCTTCTTTACCAAATTCAGGAAACAACCCATCAATCGTCATCCATTGTGGAGAGTCGGATGGATGTCTAAGAATCCCGTCATCTATCTTGTCATTAGCATGCCATCTTAGGTTCTTGGCATCTTCAATATCATTAAACATCCGCCTTAATCTTGGTATTATAGGAAAATACCATAAAACCTTAGCGGGCACCTTATTCTTCTTGTATCGTGGTGCTTTGCATTCAGGATTAGGACAACTATCCAAAGATGCATTGTCATTGCGATATAAAATACAATCATTAGGGCATCCATGTATCTTCTCATAACTCATGCCCATAGAGGATAGAATCTTCTTCGCTTCATACGTACAATCGGGTAGAACGTTATCATCAGGAAGCATATCCTTCACAAGTGACAATAATTCTGTGAAACTCTTATCACTCCATCTTTTACATGCCTTTAAGTTGTACAACCTTAAAGTAGCGGATAATTGCATAAACGTCTTACAATCACCGTACAAAGGTTTCTCCGAGTCATTCAATAACTTCTCAAACATTTTTGGACAATCCCGAACACTTTCCTCAACCTTTTGAGTCATCTCCTCTAACGAATGTCCCTCATAGTTATCAAATGATGATCCACTACTATCCCTCCCATCATCGTCATTTTCATATTTAGACTCTGTTTCCCCATGCCATATCCAACAAGTGTAACTTGTATCAATTCCATACACAAATAAATGATCTCTCAAATCATTAGCGTTGACACGCTGAATATAAGCACACTTCAAACATGGACAGACTATTCTACTAGAGTCCCGAGCATGTTCAACTGCAAACTTGATGAAAAACTCCACTCCTTCGTTATATTCTCTAGACAGACGATTTGCAGACAACCATTTCCGATCCATATTATTTGAATCTAGATATATCCCACATGAAAGTAATTATTAAAAATCAATTGAATTATAAGTATAATAATTTTCAAATCACTCTTGCTAAGAAAGAATTAATCTCAAATGTATCATGCATGCTATTCTATATATATATATATATATATACACGAATCATGCTAACAAGTTTCCAAAATTATATTAATGCTGATCAATGAAACTCCTCATACTTACAAAGAGTTCATTATATATATATATATATATATATATATATATATATGCATACATGCAAACGTAGCAAAATATTATACAATTAATAGTTCAATTTACAAAAGATATGCATACTACAGGATTTAAGCAATAGCAGCACTATATACATCAAAATGTTGCTACAACTCAAATACCTAAAAAACGAAAACTCATATCTAAAACTAAATCCCTCGATAGCCTCGTCGAGCCCGACTAAAAACTATAACTCTAAAAGTCCACTCATCACGATATATCATTTGATCCCTGACATCATCAAATGAGAGTCTACTCACGGATACTCTAGGGTAACCGAGGTGGATACTCCGAGGCAAGCTATGACGATACCTCCACTCGTCATCGATGACCATCAGTTCTCTCGATATCCTATCATACTCTCTAGCAAACAGCTCACCCTCAATAAATCTCGGGTGTGGTGCATCAGTGTGGTAGACAAACCACTACAAAAAAGTAGACGTAGCAGATGCCCATGGCTCTATCTGAGGCAGGGTCAATAGAAGGTGATAAGATCTGAAATGGAAGGGGTGATAGGATGAGCCACTCATGTACAAATGACATAGCTCGTCATATAACCATATCACATGAGTCCGTACATCTCTATGTGGTGCCATATGAAAATACAGTGGAGGGTATGTCATCTGATCACTACCTACAAATGAGAACCACTAAATCTTATCATCAAGGTTGTTCTCGAAATTAAAAGGATCTAAATTATAGAATATGTAAACTGATCTTCAACTAGCTAGACAAATCATTAATATATTCTACCAGATCATAACCAACTATGGAAACCTAACAACATCAAACTATTTAAAATAAGGGCATAATCTGTAGTTATATATTTAACAAACTGGCTAAACATCAAACTATCATCAAATCATTCAACCTACGCATAGTAAAATCAAGTAGATATTAATAAGATAATATATATATAGTACAATCTAATAAATCCTATATGATTAATTATTATTATTATTATTATTATTATTATTATTATTATACACAATTATTCATCTCTATTTAATTTTTATCAATCACAATACCGATGCCCAACCAACCTCCTCAACTTTTCCCCATGCACAATACCCTTATCCTTAGGATTTTTCCTTATAGCCCTAGTTTATATTTAGTATAATAAATGATAAACCCTAACCCTAACATACATGTCTTACAAAATATATATTAAAAAAAGCATATAAATACACATGATCATCTGCATATATAATAATGTGAGTGCTAAAACAATATATACACCTTAATTTTATACTTAGAACGTACATATCTTATGATAATAATATATATTTTAGGCTTGTGGATTCTCTTAAAATAATAATACATACTTTTATAAAATAGATTATAAACACATTTATATATATATATATATATATATATATATATATATATATACATATATATTAAGGTATCGGCTGGCCACAATCAAAAAAGGCCACAGCAAAATTTTTCACCAAAACATCAAATGACAGATTTTCGAACAACACATCAAACACAACCTCTTCGGTACAACATGCATGCATTTATATATATATATATATATATATATATACATATCAGTAGAGACAAATTAAGCAATGAAGGAAGAACAACACATATGTAAAGGGAGCGACGGCGTACAGGTTGAGAACTGTAACGACGAAGGTACAAATGCTGGCTACGTTCGCAAGAATGGCAGAGGGGTGGTGGAGAGATGGCGGTGCGACGGTTTCCCTTGATTCAGAGAAGCTGGAGCGGTGGTGCAAGGGTTCGCAAGAGAAAGAGAGTACGAGAGGGAAGCGGCAGAGTCTGAAATTTTTGGCAGGAAACAAAAGAGAACGAAATAAAAGGAGATTTTAATAATGGTTCCTGTAAGAACCGTTATAAAATCATGTTTTAATAACGGTTCCTCCAACAACCGTTATCAAAAGATGATTTAATAACGGTTCTTACAGGAACCGTTATTAAAACCTTGCCAATTTTAACAACGGTTCTTGTTTGAACCGTTATTAAATAATGTTTTAATAACGGTTTTAGGTCAACCGTTATTAAAATTCCCGTGCAAAATTTTACCTTGCACTTGTAATAACGGTTATTACGTAAAACCGTTATTAAAAATTCCCGCGCATTAATTTTCATGGATTTGACGACGGTTTTCGAAACACCGTTATTAATGTCCCGTTATTAATTCCTATTTCCGTAGTAGTGTTAGCCCTCCCTTTTATGCTATAAATACCCCCATAATCTGCCCCTGTATAAAGCTTTTAATTTCTTATCCAAAAAACCCCATCTGTACAACTACCACTTCAGATGCCTCTTCCGCCACCATCGGCCAACTCTGCTTCCCACCAAAGCCTTCCCTACATCACCCTATAACTAACTACACCACCCATCTCCCTTGATTTTCCTTGTACGAGCCATGTCAGCCATGCAAATTTTCCTTCTCAATCAACCACTCCTGGTCCTGTCACTCTTTGCACCACCGTCCGCCACCACTTCCGCCGCTACCATTTCCCCTTTCACCTTCCAAAAGCCTCTGCAGACTTCCCTCTATCTCCCCCTACCTTTCCTTCCCTTTTTCTTCCCCTCCTCTCTTTCGCTCCTTCTTTCATTTTCAGCCACCACCATCATCGCAGTGCACCACCACCTTCATTCTACTCCTCTCCATCTAACCAGTCTCAAATACCCCTACTCCCACCTTTATTCTCCCTCTCCTTTTCCTAGCCCTCAACGTTTCCCCTTTTCTTCTATTTTTCACCCACCACCGATGCCGCCGTGCACATCCGCTAGTGCTGCCCGTCACCACCAACCTAAGGTGGAACCCTAAACCCTTATAAACCCTTTTCACTATTTGTACAAGCCTTAATTATTTTATTTTAATTTATTTCAATTATTTTAAAGATATTATTATTATTATTATATTTATTATTAGTATTAGTAGTATTATTATTATTGATGATATTATTATTATTTATATTGAAGGCCGAAGCCCTATTCTTTTTTATTTAGACTATTGTTATCATTATTATTATTATCATTATTATTATTATTATTATTATTTGTTAATATTATTATCATCATCATCATCATCATCATTATTATTATTAGTATAATTATTATTTTAAAGTGGAGTCGAATCCCAACTTTATTTTACTCTCGGTTATGATATTATTATTATTATTACTACTACTACTGCTACTACTACTACTACTACTACTACTTCGTAATTATTATTATTATTATAACTATTTTATTATTAATATTACTAATAATATTATTAGTATTATTTTGGTGAAGGATCGAAGCCCTTATCCCACCATTTATTTTGAATCATATTATTATTATTAGTATTTTTAGTATTATTATTATCATTATTATTATTATTATTATTTCTATTATTAATATTATAATAATTATTATTAGTAGTATCACCATTATTATTATTAGGGTAAAGTCTTCAAACCCTATATTATTAACTTTTCTTATAATGAATTAGTAAATAATAGTATTTTTGTTAGGAGGGAATCTAATATTTAACTTCTCCCTCATATAGGTGAAACTAGTCAAAGTCCTAAGGAGGCATAACCGCATAGGAGAGTGCTCCAAGACCGGTGTTATTTTAGATAAGGGTATAACTAAGGCCTTATGTGTGTTGATGTGCATTATATGCTTTTTATGTTATGTATCCTATATTTATCATTATTATTATTTCATGTGTGGTATGGCATAGAGTTAAAGTCTCTTCATGTGTTATTATATGGCATGTCTCTTATGTATATGTGATGAAATATTGTGGTCTGTGATGATTGGTTTGTGACCCTTTAGACATGCATGTGAGGATGTATAAAAGTGGTATTGTGTGAGGAAATGGTTGAAAAAGGAAAATAGGGAAATAAGTTAACCAAAGGAAAATAAGTTGAGCAAGGGATGTGAGTTGACTTGAATATTTTAATGGTCCATGAGTAGATAAATAAAAAGGGGATTATAAATAAAATAAAAGAGTGGGAGAATCAATGGTTGTGCATGTGAGAGCCTATAGCTTTTTATGGGAAGAATCTAGGGTTTGTATAAAGGAATCTAGGGTTGCATGGAGGAATCTACGTTTTGTATGGGAATTTAGGGTTTTATGTGGGAGCATAGGGTTTTACATGAAAAAGTACGAAGGGTTGTATAGGAGATATAAGATTTGCATGGGAGTAAATTTTACATATGAAAAGTTGACTTGGGATGTAAGGAAGGTAATAGAAGAGTTGTTTGGAGGTTTGGAGGTTTTGGGTGAAAGATAGTACATATGATAGTTTAAACTTACATAAGAGGCCAAGGTAGGGTTTGGGAGAAAAACCCTAATTTGAGGAGGTGGTAAAAAGGAGAAATAAATGAGGGTGAGTGGAGTACGAGAGGATGATGAAAATGATTAAGTATGGATGAGCATGATGGGCATGGAAAAATAATAAGTGGAATGTGAGAAATGGAAGGGTGACATATGGAAATGAGGAAGCTAGGGTTTGTTGTGGCTAATTAGGGTTTGGTGTGGTTACCTAGGGTTTTGTGACCATACATGTGCTTAAGGATTAAGGCGTAATGATGAGAGTTGTATCTAAATGTTATGATGAGTGGAGTGTTAAAAATGATTTGGATTGTGTGAAGTGGAGTGGGATGGACAAAAAGGGTAAATAAGATTTTTATTTTGAAATTTAATCAAATAATTTAATTTTAATAAAATAAAAGGAAGTTAATTAGGGCAAATCAAGAAGAAATTTATAGGTGTTTTAAATAGGAGGAATTGTGGTATTTTAAGCTAATTAAGGATTTTATTTTAGAAATTAATTAAATCAATTACTTTATTAAAATTAAGAAGGATAAATAGTTTCAAATTAATATATATTTTATAAATAATTTAATTGAAGAAAATTAGAGTGTTTTGTTAATTAAAATGAAATTTAAGAAAATTCTTTCAAAAATCCCAAATTACCCAAAATATACTAATTAAGCCAACAACTAATTTCCCTTCTTTTTCCATTTTCTTTTTCTCCATTTTCCCTTAATTTTTTTCCTTTTCTCTCATTTCCTTCTCTTTTTTTTTCTAATCCCCCCGACCTGGGCCGGCCCGTTGGCCCAACTCCCACGCCAATCCTCTCCCCCTCTCCCGGCCGTTTCAGCCTTTTCATTCTTCATTTTCTTTTCTCCTGGACCGTCGGTCCACTGCTCACTTCATCTTCAACCTTCAACCCCCCTACAACCGAGATTTTCGCCGGGAAAAAAAGCTTGCAAATCCACGCCACTGCAATGCCCATTCCTCCCCTCTCCTCCTCGCTGTCTCCCCTGTAATTTCGACCCAACCATTCCTCCCTTCTCCTGCACACAATCCCTCTCCCTCTCCGATAATGCATGGCCTACCCCTGCAGACCTGCGTCGGCCATTCTCGCACGACAACTGCCATACCCCTAACCCCCTACTCTCCCATGCCTCCTTGTTAATTTTCCTTCCCGATCGGCCTATAAATAGCCTCGAAGGCTGCCTTAATCGGGTTTGAAATTTGGAGCCCAGAAAACTAAAATCGTACCCCACCTCTACTTCAGTTAGTCGTTCCTCCTTCGTCGGCTGCCTCTGCCACCCGTTCCGGCCACCAAAATTCTCCCTGCACCTCCCTCTATACAACCAAACCACTAGCCTTCCTTGCCTTACCCTACATGAGTCGCCCCGGCCGTGCGAAGTTGCCTCCCCGAACAGCCCATTTGACCCCCTCACGTGACCTTCACGCCGCCAGCGCCGCCCATACCGCCACCTGCAGCACCACCCCTACCCCCCAAAACAACCAAGGGATCCTGCCCTACCACCCTAAACCTCCATTTTCCCCTACTTCCCTCTCTCCTAGCCTCCACATCCACCTCTCCCATTTCTTCCTTCCTCCATTGCCGCTGCCGCGCTGCCACCGATGCCACCACCCAGCTAGGTTGCCCCAAATTCTTGAACCCTAAACCTTGAATAATAAAAGTGATTAATGATTTTAATATTATTAACTATTATTATTAGTGTTATTATGATTATTATTAACATTATTATTATTATTATTATTATTATTATTATTATTATTATTATTATTACTATTATTACTATTATTGCTACCACTATTATTACTATTAGGTCCTAACATTTATCCCTAAGAACTTCTAATTAATGGTACTAATTAATACTAAAACCTTGTCGTGTTATTATTAGTATTATTATTACTATTACCATTACTAATATTGCTATTATCACTATTATTATTATTATTACTATTATTATTATTATTATTACTATTATTATTATTATTATTATTTTATTATTCTTACTATTATTACTATTATTATTATTATTATTGTTATTATGATTATTATCATGGTTATAGTGGTTACTTTTGTTATTAATATTATTATTATTATCGTTATATTTACCATATTTATTACTTTAATTATTATTACCATCATTACTATCCTCATTATCATTATTATTTAATATTATTACTTTTAATATTCTTATTATTATGTGCATTATTACTATTATTATTATCATTATTATTGTTATTATTCTTATTATTATTATTACTAGCGTTATCACTTTTATCATCATTATTGTTATTTTTATTATTAGTATTAGTATTATTATGTTTATTATTCTAACTGTTATTATCATTGTATTATCTCTATTATTATATTTTTTAGTATTCTTATTGCTATTTGCATTATTATTATTATTATTATTATCATTATCATTATTATTGTTCTTGTTATTATTATTATTACTATCATGATCATGTTTGTTGTTATTATTATTATCATTATCATTATTATTATTATTACTAATACTACGACGACTTCAATTATTATTATCATCATTACTATCATTATAACCATTCTTATTATTGTTATGAGTAGTATTCTTATTATTTTTAGTATTCTTATTATTATTATTAGTATCACTAATAATACTATTATGAGTAATATTAAAACCCTTACTTTAATACTATGGATTTTACTAAGACTTACTTTGATTTGTGGTCATTTGTTTAACTACCTTGAGAATAATAATAACCCTACCTTTTAATTATAAACTACTATTATTAATATTAGCCTTAGCATTAGGCTATAATAGGAGTAAGATAGGAAAATTATGGTAATTCCGGCAGAGGGAGATTAACCCTTAGTATTTCTCTCTTATAGGTGAACCGGGTCAAAGCCCCCAGGAGGCGTAGGAGTGTGCTCCAAGCTCGGGGCTGATTTAGGTAAGGACGTAACTAAGGCTACCTGTGTGTTACATGTTTTGAATGCCTTGTACGGTTTACATGTTGTATTCTATATGTCATCTTTTTTATTTTGTAGCACAACGTGGAACCGAGGTTTATTCCTGTGCTCTTGTCTGGTATGTGCTAATATGGATATGCTACAAATATGATGTGATGTGATGTGACCCTTAGGACATGCATGCTAGGTTATTTGATGAGGTGTTGTGGAATGGGGGCATGAAAGAGAAAATTGAGAAATTAAGATAACCAAGAGGAAGTAAGTTGGCTAATGGAAGGTAAGGATGACCTAGGTAATCTGTGATCCGTAAATGGACAAGAAAAAGGGGAATTAAATAAAATGGAAGAGTGGGAGAAACTAAGGTTACATGGGAGAATTAGGGTTTGCATGGAAATAATAGGGTTTGGCATGGTGGAGATCGAGGGGTTTGCATGGGGAAGTTAAGGTCCGCATGGGGGAAAACCTTACGTATGGAAAGTTACTTTGGGATGTGGGGAAGGTAATGGAAGGTCTGTTTAGGGGTCTGGAGGCTCGAGGTGAAAAGTAGTACGTAGGATAATATAAGGGTACCTAGGGACCGACTAGGGTTTGGGGAGGAAACTCTAATTTGAGGAGGTAGAAAAAGAAAAAGAAAATAATAAAAATAAATGAGGAGGAGCGAGGTATGAGGAGAGAGTCGAGTCTGAAGGTCATGACACATAGGGCATTATAGAAGCATGGGTTGTGGGAAGCAGAGAAGGAAGGGTCACGTAGGCCAGATTAGGGTTTCTGGTGAAAACTCTTGGGTAAGGTGGTGAGTGAACCTTGGGGTATAAGGTGGTAGGCCCTGACCCACACACTTAGAAGTTGGGTTTTCGGTTTGATAAAATGGGTTAAGGAAAGGATGTCGAGGCAAGTTAGGAGGTGCACAAGTCTCAAGATATGGGACAGGCCCTCCTAGGAGGATAAGGGCAGATATAGTTAGCCATACATGTCAAGGGTGATTTTCTTTCGAATAAGATACGTTAGAACACTAATCACTTACAGAGAAAGATGTTGAGCTGGACCCAGACCGGTCCACTGACGAATAATAGTGGCAGGATATGTTACCCTCGTGACCGGTCCACCAGCTATAATAGTGGTAGGGCATGTGCCCTCGTGACTGTTCCACCGGCTATAATAGTGGGGGATTCCGTGCTCAATAAACTAATCATAATAATGATAAGACATGGGAAATATACGAATATTTACAATGGAACACTTTATGATTCGGGGCTAGACCGGTCCACCGGCAAATAATAGTGGCAAGGTATGTTACCCTCGTTACCGGTCTACCGGCTATAATAGTGGTAGGGCATGGCCCTCGTGACTGTTATGCCAGTTATAATAGTGGGGTTCCCGCACTCACATGGATTGATAAAGACTATGATGTGAATCGATTATAATTATCAGAGATCTAATGAAAAGTTATCTGGTTCATAACCAGAATTATTTATCTCTGTTATTGCATGCTATCTATGTAATTATGCCATGTTTGCTATGTCATGTATCTCTGTGTATGCGGGCCTTAGTGCATTTGTTACCTTACTCAGTACGTAGCGTAATGATCACCTGTTTCATGGGTGCTGCTCATTCCCACGAGTAGAAGACCCGTCTGTGTTTGTGTAGGTAGGGGGCGATGTCTTCGATGACTTCGATGCTTACGAGGCATCGGGTAGGGCTGAGAGTTGAGCTTGGACCTAGCTTGGGGGTCGAGATTGACGTCGCCAGAGTTCATCCTCCGTTTTGTTTCCCTGTATGATCATATTTCGTTTTATTCCGCTGTATTACGTCCTCTAACATTTGGTACTTTATAACTGTACTTTTGAATTATAACGTTTGATTTTCGCACTCTGATCTGTATGACTTGTGTTTTGCTAATGACCAGTGTTTTATTAACGAATTGTACTTGACGATCAATCTTATTTAGCCTTAGCACTTAGTATCGGGTCGGCAGGAGTGAACCGATCTAGTACTAAGTGTGGCAGTAATGCCCCCGAATTTACATTTTTTTATCTGTTTGTTTCCGCTAAACTCTTTTAAATTAAACAAAATTTTTCAGTAGTAAATTTGGGGGTGTTACAATTAGGGTCATGGGATATAACCCTAGAGTGAGATGTGGAGTGGACTTGGAAGTGTAAGGTAGTGCCGTAGTGGGCCTTGACCCATATGCTTAGGATTTGGACTTTTAATGTGAGATAGGATATGGAGGAAAGGATGTTGGGGCAAGCTGGGAGGTACACAAGTCTGATGATATAAAATGAATCCGTTGGAGGATAAGTGTGAGGAGAGTGAGTCATGTATGTATAGGGGTAAACATTATGAATAAGATACTCAAGACATTAATCATGTAAAGTGAAAGAGTATTGAGCTGGGCCTAGACAGATCCACTAGCATAAGGTTGAACCCTAGACCCTCTCAACCATTTTCCCTATTTTTATAGGCTTTAATTTATTTTATTTCATTTATTTGAATATAAATACTGTTATTATTATTATTATTATTATTATTATTATTATTATTATTTCCATTATTAATATGCATTATTATTATTGTTAGTATTAATGTTTTTATTATTATATTTTTTGAGGGCCAAAGCCCTATTATATTTTTAATTCGATATTATTATTATTATTTACTATTTTAAAATTTTTATTATAACTATTCCATTATTATTATTTACCATTAGTTTTGCTATTATTATTATTATTATTATTTCTATTTTTATTATTATTAATACTAATATTTTATTATTATTAAAATTATTATTATTATTATTATTATTATTATTATTATTATCATTAGTAGCATTATTTTGGTAAAGGGTAGAAACCCTTATATCGCCATTCGTTTTAAAGTATATTAATATTATTATTAGAATTTTTAGTAATATTTTGTATAAATAATTTTAGTTTAGTATTATTTTTATTAAAAACACAGTCTTATAATAAGTTAGTGATTAATAATCTTTTTTGGTAGGAGGGAGTCGAATTTTAGCTTTTCCCTCATGATGGGTGAAACAAGTCAAAGCCCTAAGGAAGCGTAGGAGCGTGCTCCACGACCGGTGTCGTTTTATGTAAGGGGTGCTAAGGCCATATGTGTAATATGTGATTTATATGCCATGCATGCCATATGATATGATTTATTTTGTATTTTATGTGTATATTGTGTAACAATTATGAATGTAGCATGATATGGGAGTTGAGGTATATTTTGTGGCATGAGAATTATGTTTATGAGTGTGTTATTGTTATGGTATTACATGGCCCTAAGACATGCATGATAGGGTTGTAAAATAATGAAGAGGAGTGTAACAATATGGTGTTAGGGTTTTGCATGGTGCTATTAATGTTGTATGGTGTTACGGTTTTGCATGGTGGTATTAGTGTTGCATGGTGGTATTAGGGTTGCACGGTGGTATTAGGGTTTTCATGGTTGTATTAGTGTTTGCATGGTGGAGCTAGGGTTTTGCATGGGAGCTAGGGTTTTGCATGAGAGTAGGGTTTATGTGGAGCTAGGGTTTGCAAGGGTATTTGGGTATGTCATGGTTAACAATGTTGGGAGTGGTTAACTAGGGTTGGAGTGGTTAACCCAAGATGAAAAGTCAGCATGGTAGGAGGCAAACTTGCATATCTTGGTATGGATTTCCGAATAAGATACTTAAAATATTAATTACGTAAAGTGGAAGATGTTGAGCTGGGCCCAGATTGATCCACCGGCATAATAGTGACAAGGTGTGTTACCCTCGCGACCGATCCACCGGCTATAATAGTTGGGGATCCCAAGCTCAACAAACTTAACTCTATAGTTGCTAAGACATAAAAGACACTATTAATTATAGTGGAACATCGTACAAGAAGGGGCCAGACTGATCCACCGGTTAAAATAGTGCCTGGGTATGTTACCCTCACGACCAATCCACCGGATAAAATAGTGGAGTTTCCGTACTTGTGTGGACATGATAAAGAAAATGGCATGAATCAATTTTCGAAAAAAAGAGTTATTTAAAAATTAATCTGAAATAAGTGGGCCTTTACATATAGGCTTGATCATTTATAAGTTGTATAATTTTCTTTATGACCTTATGTACAATATGTGTGGGTTTGTAAATGTAAGTTGAGTATTGTCTTACATGATTCTATATGCTTATGTGTTGGCCTTAGTGCTTGATTACCTTACTCAAGACGTAGCGTATTAATCACCCGTTTCATGGGCACTGCTCATTCTCACGAGCAGAAGGCCCATCTGACCTATTGTGCGTAGGAGACGCTTATTTTGATGCTGTTAATGTCTATGGGACATTAGGTAGGGCTGAGTGATGCTTCGGCTGGATCGGTTCCTGGAGTGGCATGGTCGTTTTTCCATCATGAAATGTCTTCTTTTAATTGTGATTGACCCTTCTGAAATAGTTTTATTATTATTGCTAATTTTCTTCTCTAAAAACCCTTCTGAGTGATGTCGTCTTTTAACTCTGATTTCCGTATTTATAAATTTGGGTTAATTATTAATGTATGTGTAGTTTTCTTAGCCTTAGCACATGGTACTAGGACGGTAGGAGTAAACCAGTCAGGTATTAAGTGTGGCGGTAGCATCCCCAAAATTCACGGGTTTTAATTTAAAATTCTTCCGCTTTAAAGAAAAATAGTGAATTTTGGGATGTGTACATCTTGATGCTCTTGGATTGTATATTATTGATACATTTCCATTATTTTAGAATGGTGGGGTGCCTAAAATCAACAAGAATAAGATTATGGATGTTAACTATGCCATTTTAACTCTGAGACCTAAAATCAATAAATAAGTTGGTAAAATAATATGTTGATCGATATGTAACACCCCAAAATTCACTACTTTTTTTTAAAGCGAAAGCAATTAAATTATAAATACTTAAAAACTGTGAATTCTGGGAATGTTACCGCCACACTTAGTACTAGACCGGTTCTCTCCGATCGTTCCAATACCAAGTGCTAAGGCTAAAGGAAAGAAATACTCAATTATAAATTCAATACATTCCAAATTCCAAATACACATTAACGGTTGTAAAACAAAGGTCAGAGTACGCATAAAGACTTATTATTCAATTTAAAAAGAGAAATAGCATACAACTGATAAAAGATTACAAAAGGAAATAGAATCATGTAAGGACTGAAATATGGCCACAAATCTCTCAAAATTCGAGCCAAAATGCTCAACACTCAGCCCCGACTGATGTCATGCCCACCTTCACAAGGTCAAAAGGGCACACTACTCGTGGGAATGAGCAGCACCCATGAAAGGGGTGATCAGTACGCTATGTACTGAATAAGGTAACCGAGCATTAAGGCCAACACATAAGCACGTAAAATCATGCATAACATAAAGAGCATAATCATAAATGCATATGATCAACCAGGTAAAAGTACAAAGGCCCAATTATAGTGCGGATTAATTACTGAATTTATCCTTGATTAGGAATCATTTCACACCATGTCTTTTTATCAAATCCATACGAGTACGGGAACCCTACTATTTTGCCGGTGGATCGGTCTCCAGGGCACTCTGGCTCCTGGCCACTATTATAGCTGGTGGATCGGTCACTTAGGGTACATGCCCTACCACTATTATATGCCGGTGGATCGGTCTGGCCCCTTCTCGCACGGTGTTCCACTGTAAGTAATTAGTATCTTCCCACTTATTAACAACATATATAGTTTGGTTCGTTGAGCTCGGGATCCCCCACTATTTTAGCCGGTGGATCGGTCACTAGGGTAACATACCCTACCACTATTAAGCCGGTGGATCGATCTCCAGGTTACCGCAGTACCTGGCCACTATTATGCTGGTGGATCGGTTTGGGCCTGGCTCAACGTCTTCCACTTTACGTGATTAATGTCTTAAGTATATTATTCAAAGGCTTTCACCCTGGACATGCACAGATCATAAATCATAAATTCCACCATCATAATTACACTTAAATCACCACATACACATGATAACACAAAAACCCTAATCAGCCACCACAGACCTCAATTAACCACAACAAACCATAGTTAACCACTCCAAACTCTATTTAACCATAACAACCATAATTAGCCACTCCACGCCTTAGTTAATCATAACAAACCACAGTTATCCACTCCAACCTTAGTTAATCACAACAACCCAGAGTTCATTACTCCAAACCCTAATTCAGTCTCTTCCGTACCCTCATAATGCTCCACGTACTATTTTCTGTCCAAAATAGTTCAACACCCAAATAACACTTACATTACCTTCCTTACATCCCAAATTAACTTTCCACACGTAAATTTCATACCCATGCAGACAATAATCTCCCCATGCAAACCTTCGAACCTTTTTCATGCAAACCCTAAATTCAACCATGCAAACCCTAATACCACCATACAACCATCAATGCCACCATGTAAACCCTAATACCACCATACAACTATAAATACCACCATACAAACCATGATTCCGTCATACAAAACCCTAAATTCAATCCATACAAAACCAAAGATTCACCCATACCAAACCTAAATTCAAACCATAAAGATTCTTCCATGCCAAACCCTAAATTCAAACCATAAAGATTCATCCATACCAACCTTACATTCAATCCTCACAAAACCAAAGACTCATCCTTACCAAACCCTAAATTCAAACCATACCAACCCAAAGATTCAAATCATATAAAACCCAAAGATTTGTCCTCATAATACAACTGATTAGATTCTCCCCTTTCATAACCACAAATTAGATTCTTCCATACAAGACTATAAGTTAGATTCTTCCACATAAAATCATGAATTAGAACCTCCCATGAAAAAACCATAAATTGGATTCCCCCAAACAAATCATAAATTAGATTCTCCCAATCAAATCATAAATTAGATTCTCCCCTATAATATCATAAATTACATTCTCCCAAATAACATCCTAAACTAGATTATCCCAAACAAACCATAATTTAATTCTCCCAATCAATCATAAATTAAATTCTCCCATATAATATCATAAATTAAATTCTCCCAAATAGCATCATAAACTAGATTATTCCTTATAAAACTATAAAATTTAGGTCAACTCACTTCCCTTAGTCAACTTCTTTCCCCATCCTCCTTTTTCATCCTTTCTCCCACACAAACCACATCGACATCCTCTCATGCATGTCTTACTGGGTCATAATACATATTGTCACATGCATATAGCACACATGCCATACAAAAACATACTTCAACTCCAAGTCATACCACATACAAAATGATTAATAATAATAAACATAGGATACATAACATGCGAAACACATAATGCATATAAGCACACAAACTTCCTTAGCACCCTTTACCTAAAACGGCACCGGTCTTGGAGCACGCTCCTACGTCTCCTTAGGGTTTTGACTGGTTTTACCTATTATGAGAGAAAAGCTAAAATTAAACTCTCTCCTATCAAAATAATATTAAACACTAATTTAATATAAGACTAGTTTTTTGATAAAATAATAATAACAAAAATACCAAAATAATATCAATATTAATATTAATAAGAATAATAAAAATAGTAGAAATAATAATAAAAAGGCATTAATCAAAAATAAAGTGAAATAAGGGCTTCGGACCCCTTTACCAAAATAATACTAAAAAGATTATTTGTAAATTAAATAACCAAATTCAGAAATAATAATAATAATAATAATAATAATAATAATAATAATGGTAATGATAATAATAATAATAATAATAATAATAATAATAATAATAATAATAATAATAATAATGATGATGATGATGATGATGATGATGATGATGATAATAATAATGATAATAATAGTAACATTATTAACAACACTAATGTTAAAGTATTTGTATTAATAATAATAAATAAGAATAATGGAAATTAGAAATAGAAAATAATAATAATAATTATACTTATAACATTTTAATATTAATAATAGTAAATATAGAAATAATAGGAAGAATAATAATAAAAATATTAATACTAATAATAATAATAATGCATATTAAAAATATAAATATTAAGAATAATAATAATAGTATTTATATGCAAATAATTGAAATAAAATAATTTAAGGGTTATAAAAATAGGGAAAAAGGCTGAGAGGGTCTAGGGTTCAATCATAGGTTGGTGGGGATAGGCGGCACCTGCGGTGGCGCACGACGGCGGCGGCGGTGGCCGAAAAAAGAGAGGAAAAAGAGAAACGTTGCATGCTAGTAATAAGATAGGGAGAATGGTGGTGGAAGTTGGGTTGTTTTGAGTTGCCCATAAGGAGAGGAATGGAATGAAGGTGGCGGCACAACCAAAGTTGGCGGCGTACAGTGGCGGTGGTGGTGGCCGAATGGAGGAGAAGAAGGAAGAGAGAGGAGGAGAGGGAGAAAAAGGAAAATAAAGGTAAGGGAAGGTAGGGCAGGGTCTGAAGCACAGTTTGGGAGGTGAAAGAAGCGGCCTTAGCGGCGGAGGAGGTGGCTAATGGCGGCGCCAAGGTGGCGGAGGCAGAAAACAGGGTTGATCGGGAAGAGAACTTCGCACAGCTGGGGTGGCTTGTGCAGAAAGAATCGAAGGGCGAGATAGATTTGGTTAGATAGAGGGAAGTGCAAGGATGACATGGCTGGCCAGAACGGGTGGCGAACTTTGCCGGAGGCGGCGGAAGAGACGTCTAAAGGGTAGGCGGTGGCAAGGTCGGGATTCTGGGTTATGAAAACAAAAGTCTCGATACAGGTTATTATAGGGGATATTTATAGGCTTTAGAAGGGAGTCTAGGCTTCTGTGGGCCGGCTAGTAGATAGGGAAGGTAGGGTTCCGGTCGCCGGTGGCGTTGTTTGGCTGGCGGCAGCAAATCAGGGCAAGGGTGGGTTGGCGGAAAGAGAGAGAATCGCGCGAGAATAGGGGAGTGTTGGTTGGGTCTGTGTGGTCACCGAATCAAGGGAAAGAGAAGGGAGGAGAACGGCCTGTCAAAAATGGCGAGATCGCCGGCGAAAAACCAGGCGCCGGCAGCGTTGTTGCAGCTCGGTGGCGTCGAGCTGGTGCGAAGGCTGGGGGAAGAAGAAGGGGGGCTGGACCGGCGGTCCAGAAGAAAAAGAAAGAAAGGAAAAGAGAGGAGACCGGGCCGGTCAGCGTGAGGGAGGAGGCATTAAATGAAACGACGAGTTCTAGGGAGAAAACGGCAGAAACGCAGCGTGCAAGCTGCCGAAGTAGGAAGAACTGAAAGAACGGGAGTGGGCCGCGGTAGAAGAAGAAAGGAAAGAAGGAAATTGGGCCGCGCTAGGCCCAAATCGGGGGAGGGGAGGAAGGAAAGAAAAAGAAAGAAAAAGGAAGAAGAAAAGGAAAAAGAAGAAGGGAAAAAAAGAAAAATAATAATATTGGGTATTTAAATTAATTAAAATATTTGATATATTTAAAAATAATAATTATATTTAAATAAAATAATATTTAAATCACTTTTTTAGGCTAAATTAGGATTTTTGAAAAATTTTCCATAAATTCTATTTTAATTAGTAAAACACCCTAATTTTCTTCAATTAAATTATTTATAAAATTATTATTATTTTCAAACTATTTTCTCCTTCTTATTTTATATAAAATATTTTATTCAATTAATTTTCAAATAAAATCCTTAATTAGTTAAAATACCCAAATTCCTCCTAATTAAAATACTTATAAATCTCTTATTAATTTTCCCTAATTAAATAGCCTTTTATTTTAATAAGAATTATTTATTTAAATAATTTTTCTAATAAAACCTCATTTAAATATAATTTATAAAATTAGGAATTTTTGGGGCATTTCACTATATGTATGTTTATCTATTGTTGAAACTTATGCCTTGTATGACCTTATTCAAACTTTATTGTTACCTTATTCAATATATAGCGTATTGATCATCCTTTTCATGAATGTTACTCATTGTCAAATAGTTTGGCATAGTAAAATTAGGTAGATATTAATAAGATAATATATATAGGTTAAGTATAATAATATGATATTATTAAACTTTTAGTTGAGAATAATGTATTTAATAATTTCTTATAACATAACAAATTAATTATCATATTTAGTATAATAGATGCTGAACCCAATCCCTAACCCTAATAAATTGTAATGAAAACTAACCCTAAACCTAATAAACCCTAATCCTAAACCTAACTAACTATAATTAAATCTTAATAAATCCTATATATTATCATCATGATTATTATTATTATACACATTTGATTTGGTTAACTTATTATTCACTTTTATTTTTGTTGTTTTCTATACCTATTTAATCCTCATCAAATAAAATTTATTAACATGAAACTCTAATTGAAATTTTCATTTAATTATATGGCATTTCCTAACATCCTAGCATCCTATACTTATTAATAAAAACGTGTATATATATCTAGTTTTTATGAGTGACATCACTAATAATTTTAAGTGTTTCATTTCTCTTAGTAATTAATCATCACACAATATATATATATATATATACATATAAGGCTGGCCAACATATTCATGTTGATAACACTGATAAGTTCAATAATAAATACCAAAATTTTTCACGAACACATTTAACAACAAAAAATAACAATTTTCAACAATAAACCTTAATTTTTCAATAACAACACTGCAACCTTCATCAACATGCATGCATTTACATATATATAATAAAATATTAAGATACATATATAGGAGGAAGAGAAGTGGTAGCAAGAGGAGCAGTGGTGAGCAAGAGGAGCTGGGCTGAGCAAAAGGACCAACAGAAACCATCTACAAAGATGAAAGAGGAAAAAGGACCAAAACTACCATGTGTAATTTTTGGATGGAGATTTTAATAATAGTTTTAACATATAACTGTCATCAAAACTTCCTCAACCATCGCGTGCATTAGTTTTCACGCTTTTAGCAACGGTTTCAGAAACACTATTATTAATGTGTCATTATTATTTTTCATTTTCATAGTAGTGTATAATATATATATATATATATATATATATAACAAATTCCATAACTCTACATCTAAAAATAAACCTGAACCTAATATTAATCTTAATTTTGGATCAATAGTATTTTAGTTTAAACCTAACCACATATGGTTAATGAATTAATTTTACCCTAATTACCTAATCTAAATTCACCCTAATTCTTATTCTAACCATAAAATCTTTTCCCTTAAGCTCTTTTCCTCTTTCTTTATTCTCCTCATCCCAATCTACTTTATCCTTCCTTCATCTTCATGTAATACATCCCGTCCCCCTACATGATTCCTTATTTCCTTTCTTAACCCATGCATATGCACTACCCTATACTCTATCTTTCACCACTAGAAGCCATGCCTTGATCCTCCTTTCTTCAACCTCAACTATGCCAACCTATGTCAACTCCCTTTACCTCATATATTTTTGTAGCCTATAAACCCGTCTTCTCATATAAATACTCCCTCTCCCGTCCGACTTCAATTTATCTACTACCCACACAAGCCCTAGACTTTTCTCTTCCTTCCCTCAACCTTTTTGTGTTTCATTGATTACTTGTTTGCCATTTTTTCTTCTATAAAAATATACAATTCTCCCTCTCTACATGCTTCAATTTAGCCTCAAAGTCATCCACACATGTAGCTAAGACTTATCAATGTGAACAACTCATAAAAAAAATCTTCACAAGTATTCTAAACCTCACACTACACCCACTACCACACTTATTTAACCCCACATTACACCATTCACTAAGACACCACAAATTTACACTACTCTACCGCACCAACATGATCTATTCATGCTGCCCCAACCCTCCTCAAATTGATGATCTCACATAGCCATCCCCTAGATTTATGAGTCACTCATGCTACCTTCGGATTGAATGCACCAAATTCTACCATAGATTGCTTAAGCCTTGCATGCCTAAGTTTGCTCCAGTTTTGCTCCATTCTCCACCCTCCTTTTCCCTATATTTTCTCTTTTTTTCTTTCTTTAGTCCTAAATTTCTTCTTAGATGGTTTATTTTTTGTTCTTGGAGGAGGAATATTATAGTTATATATATTTAAAGATCAGAGATGCTTTTTGTAAGGATACACTTTGTAACTAGGGTTTTGTTTGAAATTTGTTATTTTGTATGAAAAATAATGTTTGATACTATAAATAAGATATTTCATTTCTTTATTGTTCTAGTATGATGATATGGTATCAAATCTAAGGAAAGTAAATATGCATGAAGAGCATGGGCTTATATACATAATTGTTGCAATAGATATCATTTTGATACCCTAAGTGTGTTAGTATGAGCTATGGTATTTCAATGTGGTTTAAATAGGTGTAGAAAGTGGTTAATGAATGGTTACATGTATTCTCATGATTGAATATATTGAAATTTTGAACCCATTTATATTAGGACACATAGGGTTTTGTGAAAATAAGAGCATTTTAGCTATCTTAAGGTTATTTGTCCAAATTGATTTAACACATGGAATGTTTGATATTTAAAGGTATTAATTAGCTCAAAGAAGGTTTAATATATTATTTAGATTAATTAGTGTAATTATTAATTGTATAATTCCATGGAATAAGAAATTGAATTAAATTTGAAATAGTAGTCCTAGAGGATGAATCATTGTTGTTTATATAAAATGTTAGAGGTGGGCATAATTTTTAGATATTTTATTAATACTTAAATTTTTGGAATGTGTGTTTATAATACCCTATTATCTCAAATGCTAATTACCATATGTGATTGGACAAGTCTGAAGTCCCTTTAAAATATAATTATTCTTCTATCAAATCTTATTTTGTTCACATTATTTTTAAACATTTTTTCGATCCTTTTTTTTTGTGGAAAATACATTTTATTAAAATTATTCTTAGTTTTTCTTTTCATTCTTGTCAAATTTTTTGAATTTTTTGAATCAAACCAAAAATATATTTCAGTTCATCCATCCATTATATTCATTCACACCTCACCCATTCCTTTTAAGTTGTTAAATTGTGGATAAATCTATTTATGAGATTCAATACTTTAGTTGTTTTTATGATTATTAATATATTGATCAACAAATGAGTTTTAATATCAAATATAAATATTTAATTTTCTAAAAATATTGTGCATCAATTTGTGGAAAATTGAACCCCCTCGTTAATGATTTTGTGTATTTGAAGAAAAACACATTTCCTTGACTTATCCACTTTTGTTGTTTAAGCTCATTTTTTATACATCAAGATTATAGAAAACTATGATACCAAATATTGATGTATGTTTGACTTTCTAAAATTATTCCACACTTTTCTAGAAATTTGTATGGGTTTTTGAAATTCAATTGATACTTTCCCCCAAAAGTGTCTATTATTGAAATTTCTTACAATTTAAAATATCAAAATAAAATTTTACCAATCCTCTAACCATTATTTGATTCCTAACAAGTGTAATAACGAAACTATCTTATATTATTAATGTTTTATCCCTTCACTCAACCAAAAAGTGTAACAAATACCATAATAATGAGTTTTTGACATTTCTCTTACACATTCAACCATAGCCTAACCTTTCCCTTACACCACAAATCCAAAAATTCAAGTGAGGCTAAAGTAAAACCATACACTCAGTTCTTACTCCTCCCTTTCATACCTCACTTTATTTTATTTTCCATATCATGCATTGCATTACAAAGCACACATAAAATCATAAAATTTTAGAAGAGTTCAAAGCTGATATCTTTCCAAATTTAGAAAACTCATTCTATCTCTCTTATGTTATCCTCTTATAAACATTGCATTTTATACTAAAAATAAATACAATTTTATTACATGAAAGCCTCTTTTCCCTCATGTTTCCCTTTATTATCACTCCTGACGAAATTTCACTTACAATAACTAGTTTTTTTTTATGACTCATAGCCAAGTTTGTGCCTTTGTTTATCCTACTTCCTCATAATTATTATTGTGAGTTATATTGGTAGTTTTTCGTTAGATGTTCTTTCTACATGTTACACCCATTTTACTCCCTTTACAATTGCTTCATCACCTTCTTTTTCTCTCCCCTTTTTTTCCTTGTCAACCAACCTTGCAAAATGTTGCATGTCTTATCTCTTTTTTTCTTTTGTGTTTGGCTTACTTGCATGCCAAATGCTATGTCCCACATTCTTCCTCCCTCTATCTCTCATATTTTTTTTCCTTATAACATATTGAGTTAAACTCTTCCATCCTGTGTTGTAGGTTATACTACTCTCCTGAGTTCCTCCATTTCAATTTCCTTTTTTCCCATTATCTTATTTATTAATCACGGTTTATCTAAATATTTTATATTATATAATTGAAGGCTAAAAAGTGGTTTAGATAATGAGTTCCTATAGTCCTTATTTTAACTTTGCTAAGGAGCTTTGAAATTTTGGCAACTAAACAAACATTTAGAAAGAATATTCTATGCTAGGTGTTTTATATGTGAGTTTATGTATGATTAGCTTTATTTTAATTATAAGGATGAAATAATATCTTTTAAAATCCTATATAATATTTATAGTTTTTTATTTTATGTGTATAAGCGTAGAAATTTAATGAGAGAATGATTTGTATGATTTTCACATGTTTTTATGTCTGTGAAAAATGTGATGAATATTCATTGGAATCATGTTCAATGTTTAGTACAGTCACGCTGAATTTTCAATATAGTTATGATGAATAGGCCTAGACTTTCTTTGTTTAGCTCTCTTCTTGATTATTTTATATGATTTGTGGTTGTTTTAAATTTATCTAAGTATCACATTATACGTATAATAGGGTACAGAAGTAAGGTTATGAGTTTTGGATCATTTAGAGTTGAAATGATTTTTTTAAGATTTTATACATTTTTTGCCATGGGTATATTGAGAATTATAGATTTTTTTTAAACATTTTACATGTACCATTATATTAATTTTGTCTTTCTACATAAAATTTGGTATATGATAAGTTTAGGTTTGATGTTTCTTAGGAAAATTTATGAATTTTAATGTAATTTTAGGTGAATAAGGACATTTTTGCTATTACATGTAAGTGTAAGAAATTTTAAAACATAACTGAATATTACACTAATAAAATAAGTTAAAATGGATAATTTTGATACTTGGGAGATATATCATGATTTTACCTAGAGATGTTATTAAAATAATTAATGAATCAAGAAAAGGAAAGGGAAAGAGACATTTTGGGTATATCGAGTAATTTTAGCATTTAACACTCGGTATCCATATTTGTATTTCAACATAAGAAAATTATTATTTAATTGTTAACCATTTGGCATGAATTACATCTCTTTTAATAATAAGGTAAGTTATTTGGCATTAAAAATATTTTATTCATTTTATACACCTTTAAAATAGTTATTTGATTTAGCCTTTATGTCAACTCTTTGTTGGCTTAGATGTTAGCCATTTAACCTTATCTCAGATAATTGGAGTTAATGTGCATTAAGATATAATTTTATTGGGCCTTTCATGGTTTATAACTTGGGTTTTAATGTTTCAATAATAGTACTTGGGTTTTAATGTCTTAATAATTTTATTTAGGCTTTAATACCTTATATATTCAGTTGGGCCATTGTGGCATGTTTATGGGCCTCTGTGTTCTAAATGGTTTGGGCCTTGATTTATCTATTAATCAAATGCATTGATAATATTGGAATTTAATAAAATTATTGGTTTATATTCATAGAAGTAATTAAGTGATATAATGTGGGTCTTTTCATTATTTGACCTAAATCTTTGATAAAACACTAATCACTTAAAATAAAAGTTCTTATGCGAGGACTTGTACTACTCGTGGTAGCTATCATAGTCAGGTTTGGTATTCAGTTGGCACCATTCTAGTCCTTTCTATTCTATGATCCTAGGTGTCTTATGAAGTTTGGGAGACTCTATTCTACTATATAGGTGTCTCAACATATTTTAGCCCTATAGAGGGTATGCATACTTAAGTGATTAGGTATCCCATTATTTGGTAGTCTTGTTATATTTCTAGATGAGATAGTTAGGGCTAGTAATGTTTTTTGTACGAGATTATTTATTATGGTTTCTTTCGGTCTTCATCTTCAAGTTAACATAATATATTAGTTATTATTACATTATTTTATGGTTGATGCTTGAGTTTTCTTCTTCTCAATTGACATATATATGCAAGTATGCTATCATCTTATTAATTCATGTTCTATTACTTTATTTACTTTGGCCTCTTGTATAATGATATCTTTTTATGGTAGTTCTGTTAATACAAGATGCACATTGATAATACTAATTATTAGATGCTATGTTACATGTATTTGATAATAATCTTACTAAATTGAGGAGGTTCCTCAAGTGGAGTGATTTGGGTTTATACCTTATGGTTAGGGTGTAGAGTTAAATCTATCCTTTATTGCACATGTTATGTGCCCTAGATTTTGGATATCTCTTTTGGACTTTTTATCCTTTTTACACCTCTTCTATCTTTTTATGCATTATATTATATGGAGCATATACTCCATACTCTATTCCTACATTTATTATATTAAATTCTTCTTTTATTTCTATTTATTTTTGTAAGTTTGATTTATTTATCCTAACACTTGAGTCCTGCACTTTGTACAAGAAAGGTATGGACTAGACTCATGATTAGTGTGGTGGTAACACCCACTATATTCTGTTAATACTTTTATTTAAAAAAAAAATTGAGTGAATTTTAGGCTATTATAGTGATAAATTTGGTAGTAATTGAGTCTTATTGAAAAATTTATTCCTAACATATGAAATTAGGGTTTTACAAAGAAATTATAAATAGTAACCTAGAAGATAGGTTATTATTGCATGTGCAATGCAATTATGTTAGAACTTAAATATTGAATATGTTGTCCATATTGGTATTGTTAGGACTTATATGAAGTTTGTTGGTCATTTGAGGCCTATAGGAAAAGTTATAACAACTTGTAAAATTAAGGTTTATTGCATGTGTAAGATGTTGGAGTTAGGTCTTAATTTTGGATGTCGTTAACTTTGGAATTTTAGAATGGATTATTAAATTTTTTTGTCTGTGTATAATGAGAGAAGTAATGGTTATTTGGTGAAATTAGGAATTCTTAAGGGCAGTATGGTCTTTTTCCTTAGGGGATGTATCGACATTTATGTGGTTGTACTTCATATGTTTTGAATAATTATGGTACGTTTGATTACGTACCTTAAATTTTGAAATAAATAACAATGGGTAAGATATTAATCATTTAAACTGAAACTTTACATGAGCTAGGACCGAGATGTTGTGTATCCATTCAACCAAACATAAGTATGGCTCATAAGCATTTTAACCTAGGGGTTACTTTAGTCCATTCCACGGGATTAAGAATATTAAGCCCCTAAACTTATCATGATCAAGATTGTGATTATGACATGTATAATACAAAATATAATATAAATCACTTAAAAAGATAGATTATATAGGCCAACATTAGAGGTGTTATGTGTTTGTCCTATCGACATAATAATAGTGGATTAGAGTATTTTTCATTGGGAGGTGCTTTAGATCATTCCATTGGATCAAGAATAGTGAGGATCCTAAACTCAACATAAATAAGACTATGGTCATGAGATGGATGATAATGAATATGATATTTTTCACTTAAAGTGAATGATTTAGTGGGTTAGGACTAGGGTTGAGTCCATTCCATCAGCTACTAATATCACCCAAAAAATTTCTTTCTTGGGTGTTACTTCAGACTAATCTACTAGTTTAAGAATAATAGTTTTATGCTTGTTGCCTATGGAGGTGTTAAGTTCATTCCACCAACTTAATAATGGTGGACATGTGTGTTTTCCTCTAGGAGCTATTTTAGTCCATTCCACTATATTAGGAATATTTATTTCTCTAAATACAACATGAATAAAATATGGATTATGATTATTCCAAATAATGAGTTCTAAAATCAAACTTTACCTTGCATCATATTATGATAACATACATGCATGTTTGTTCTCTTTGAAAAAATTACGTATTTTATGTAACCTCGCTATGAGTGTATTGTTAACTTATTTACTAAGTAGTTTTGATTATGGGTGGAACTTATTCCCTTGACCAAAAGGCCACATTGAGTTCATTCAGGTCATTGTGGACCCACTAGATGACTTTACTACGTATTAAGCCCTATATGGGGAGGATTGATAATTTTTTTTAGGGTTTAGATATTTAGAGTCAAGTTATTTGTATCTCAGCTTAGGTCAGGTACCTTTTGGGACTCTTAGTTTGTGAGTCTCCTTTTTATGTAAATTTTTACTTATTATACTCAAATTAATCCTCCAAACACACATTTACATCTATTAATCCTTCTCGTTTCCTAATTTACCATGTTTAAGTTTTTAACCATTTTATCTTGTATTCGACATAAGGATGATATAGTAATCTAGACTTATGTCGAGTACGATAGTACCACCTATCTATATTCTAATTAAGATTCTACTAAAAAAAATAATTTTTTTCATAGTAAATTTTTGTGTATTATAAGTTGGTATTAGATATTTAATTTTAAGTACCATGTTCTTGAAAAAGAATGTTTTCCAAAGGACTTCTTATCTAATTTTGATAGTTTATTTCATATTTTGAAAAACATGTTCTTTGAAAACCTAGATTTATTTTTGAGGAATTGAGAACAAGTAGCCTTGAAATTGAATGAGCATTATGTCCATTATGATATAGTAATTAGGAATTTTTTATCCTTATATGATAATGGTGTTCTACCTCACTCAATATGGGAATGAATGACTGTGTAGAACATTTTGATGAGGCATTCGAGGCCTTTGTGGATTTTTTCTAGTGTTTACCTCAGCCTCAACCCCCACAACCATCTCCACATCACCTGGAAAAGGGCATAGAAGAGGACTGGCTTTAAAGGATGTTAAGACTTCACCCACTAACTTATGATGGGGAGGAGAACCCAATCATTTAAGAAGGCTAGATTTGAGACTTTGATATGACTTTTGAGGTAATTAATTTTCCAAGGGTGAGGAGAATGAACATCGTAGTCTACTTTCTTTAGAGGTTTTCCAATGCTTATTATTTACCATATAATTCCCAAGGAGGAAAATATATTTCCTAAGAGAAATTTAAGATGCTACTCAACACAAGGTCTTACGCTTATGGAGTTCATGTAGGTGACTTAGGGCATTTGGATAGTACAGGAATACAATGCCCATTTTTTTAAAGTTTTTAGTATTTACTCTGGGTATAGCATATAGTGAAGGGATGATAATATTCTATTTTGAGTAGGGGTTCCACCTTAGTTGTTAGAGGATGATGGGTTTTATAGTCTTTCAAGACTTAACCATATTATATGAGCGAATGTATGTGGCTATTACTATAGTGAAAGAGCAAGTTTTCATTCTAGTCAAGAGGAAATTTGAAACAAAAGAACAAAAGGTTTTGGAGATCACACTTATCTTCAGTAAGATTTACCCCCAAATTATATACATATGGATTAAAATGGTGGTCATATTAGGCATTTGAGATAGCCAAAAAGCTTCATGAGTCATTTTTGCTGCTAGGATTATAGAGGGAAGAATTGTTGTGGTACCCTAGTTAGGTGTAGGGATTTTGGTTTGTGGGGTCACCAATCCTTCAAGAATTAATAACAGCAAAAGAAAGGCAATTTAAATAGTAAGGATTGTTTATGCTCTTGCAACAGACCTACCACCTATAACGAAAACAACATAAACAGAAAAAGACACCTCTCTAGTTGGTGTATAGCTTAAGGAGGCTAAGTGGAAAATACAGGGCTTCACCAGTTTCCTCCATGTAGCAGAAGATAGGCCCATGGATCTAGAGGGTATCATGGAGGATACGAAGGAAGACAATCAAGTGATTATCTAAATATCATCAGTTGCACCGAGGGTGATCCATAACTGGATGTGACCACTATGATATTCAACATACTCTCATTACCAGAGCATGTGTTGTTTGATTTGAGTGCTTCGTTATCAATCGTATCTACTACTTTTACTACTAGAGGAGCCTTCTCTCCATCTGCTAGTGTGTCTATATTTGTTAAGTTACCTTTTGGGGATATACTAGATTAGACTATACTCTACTTGAGTATGGTCTTAGGGAGGTGTGGGTAGATTTCCTAGTAGACTTGATTGATTTAGAACTATGGGACATTGATGTAATCCTTGATATTAACATGCAGGAAAATATTGAATAGTGATAGATTATGCTTAGGAGTGAGCATTATTACAGGTGCTAGGGTCTCCTTTAAGAGATGTAAACCTAGACCTATGGAAAAGGTTATCTTTACCCATATGTTATATTTATTAGTGTATAGAGGTTACCCTATGTATTTCTATGGTTTTCAAGAGATAAATAAGGTTGTGTTAGCATTAAAGGATATTTGAATTACCCGAGAATTCCTAAACATGTTCTCGGTGGAGATACCAAGTATGCTTCCAATACACAAGACATAATTCACCATCAAGCTAGTACTATGGGTGGAGCCAGTTTTAAAAGCACCATAATATATGACAAAAGTAGAGTCGCAAAAGTTAAGATTATAATTGAAGGATTTGTTGGATAATAAGTATATGCGGCCAATATGTCTCCTTGGGGTACATCAATTAATTTTTGTGAATAAGAAGCATAGGAGCCTTTAAGTTTGTTTGGGGTCTAAACAAGTTGAGGGTGAAGAAACGATGCCTACTTCCTAGGATTAATGAATAATTTATCCAACTTTGAGGTGATACAATTTACTTGCAGATCAACTTGAGATTGGGTTATCACTAAATACCCATTGTAGAAGTAGACATGATGAAGATGGCCTTTAGGACACAATATGGGCACTATAAGTTCACGGTGCTACCCTTTGGACTCACCATTTTTCCTGCTATATTTATGGATTTGATGACAATAGTCTTCCTACCATTCCTTAATCATTTTTTTCATGGTGTTCATATACACATTTTGGTCTACCCTCGGATTGGAGAGGACATGAACAGAATCTTCACACTATTTTGGCACTCTTTTAAGAGCATAGGTTGTATACCAAACTCTCCAAGTGTGATTTCTAGCTTTTAGAGATTGCCTTTTAGGATATGTGGGGTCAATAGGAGGATTTGTCATAGATCCTATGATTATGGCAGATACATAGTGGAAGGTACCCACAAACGTTCCTAAGGTTTGTTTGGATACTAAAGGCACTTTGTGCACGAATTATTAAAGATAGCTCATACCTTAATGAACCTTTTGAAAAATACCATTAGATTTTAGAGGGATAATGAATATGAGGGCACATTTTAGCATATGAAGCATCATCTCACCATATCGTCGGTTTTTACTCTACCACCGAGATCAAACAACTTTGAGTTCTATAGTGATGTGTTGAAGCATGGACGAGGTTACATATTGATGCAAGATGGTAAGGTAGTCACTTACACGTCCTATTAGGCTAAGTATCATAAGTAGAACTACCTAACACATGGTTTGGAGTTAGCTACAAATATATTTAGGTTGAAGATTTGGAGGCATTATCTATACACTACAGAATGGGGGCTCATAACTAGTCATAAGAGCCTCAAGTAAGTATATAGTCTCTTAGAAGGAGTTAAATATGATGCAAAGAAGAAAGCTAGATTTAGTGAAGGACTATGATATCAAGGTAACCTACCATGAAGGTATGACTAATTTCATTGTATATTCCTTAAGTAGGAATAAATCACACTCCTTATGTTCTTATATGGTGGCTAATCAATTTCTTGAAGAGCTTAGTGAGATGGGGATTGAGTTAATTAAGAGGTTTAAGTGAGTGATTTAGCAATTATGTTGACTATATTCATTGATATCTGAGAGGTATAACCAAGAGATGTTAAGTTAAAGAAGATTTTATAGAAGATATAGGATGCTTGAGCTAAGGCCTTTCATATTTATGAGGATGGTAGCTTTTGTTACAAAGGTTATTGGTGTTTACCTTAGAGTTGCACTAATTTGAAGTGCCAGATTTTAGAAGACAGTAATTGTACTCCTTATAATGTTCACCTAAGAACCAAAGCTTTGTATGGATCTTAAGCATATGAACTGGTGGACGTTCATGAAGAGAGCTAAGTAGGGTTTGAGTTGAGATGTTTGACCAACTAAAAGGTCAAGATATAGAATTATAGACCTATAACATTTTTCTAGACTTTAGATGTTTAGAGATGGAAGTGGGACTTCATCACTATAGATTTTTTGAGCAGACTACCAAGGAGTCCTTGAATTAGTATAGTGATTTTGATCATCTTTGATTGGTCAAATATATTTATAGTTTTTAAGTCTATGAAGTTAATTTGGATCATGGATTAATTTATCGATGATTAGATCAGATATGTGGTGAGAAAACATGGTAAAATTATCAACATAGTCTTTGATACACATTTGATATTTATTTCATACTTCAAAGGGGAAGTTGTAGGAAGCTATGGGAATGGGGTTAAGGATGAGTATTTCCTTTCACCCAACTACAAAATAGGTAACCTAAGAAAATGATTTTAATACTCAAGGACATGTTATGGGCTTGCACTACCCCAGAAAGGGGTTGTAATAATGGTTATTTTATAGTTTTAATAACGGTTTTCAACCGTTATTGAATCACTCGTATTTAAATCTTTAATAACAGTTCATAACCGTCATGAAAAATACACAAAAACCCGCGAATATATGTATAAAATTTATATTTAAAAACGGTTTTTAAGTAAAACTATTGTTAAAAATCAGGTTTTAATAACAGTTTCTCAATAAACCATTGTTAAAAATAAGGTTTCAATAATGGTTTATATGAAACAACTGTTGTGGAAAACTAGGTATTAATAACGATTAATACAAAAACTGTTGTTAAAACATCATCGAATTACCGTTTCGGTCATTGATTATGCGTTTATTAAACCATCTAATACGTATTAAATGAGCATAAATATGATATTAGAAGGTGTTTTAATAACGGTTCTTAAACAAAACCGTTATTAAAACCTACGTTTTAATAACAGTTTTCATAGAACCGTTATTAAAACTATATGTTTTTTTAGCATTCTTCTATTTTGTTTCTGCCCACATACATAGTTGTATGTTCAAACAATTACCAAATCTGCAATGTAAAACAACATCAATTCATACCAAATCTGCAATCACACCATCATTTCAATCAATCTATAATTGGTATGCATGTCTCAATACACCAACTATACATAGGAATAAAAATTAGTGGGCATACCACAACTTGGTAGCTCTACACCCCAAAGTAAAGATGATGCGGGAGCAGAGTCGCATGACACATCACCAACTAAGATGGCTACGCTACTCTACGTAGATACATAAACATGGAGGAGTATGCATGGCTTCATGCAATGTTTGTTAGCTAGTGTAATATTTATGTCTAAGTACTAGTTATTGTTATTTACTTTTAGTCAATTAGTGACTAAATATTAAATAGCTAGTCTTAAGGGAATTAATGCTTTTGGGAGGGAATATGCTTGTAATCTTTTGAGAAGATGCTTGGTTCCTTGGCTATATAAACCATAGGAAACCGAGTAGAAAGACACAACTTGAATAAGAAGAACAACCTTAAGCATTGCTTCGAACCTGAATTCTGTGTAGATTCATCTCGTAACAAGTCGAATATGTGTGAACGATTTGTTTCGAATCGTCTCGAAACAAAACCGAATCTGTGTGAACGGTTTTGTTCTCGAAACCTTAATCTTTATTTCTGTGTGGTTTAAAGATTAATTTATCCTTCTACCTCGTGTTCCATCATCATCTACCCCTTCAAATCCCCATCATCAACCTCCATAATCCATACTCATCAAATACTCGATATAAACTCCATCTAAATCTAAAACTATAACCGTGCACGCATCAATTTGGTATCAAAGCTAAGGTTGTGGTTAGAGTGAACAAATTCTTCAAGACCAACCATGGCAAGTCAAGAAGAAGATTTGAGAGATATTCTCAAAGCCTTGGCGAAAGATTTTAAGGATGTCAAGATCCGTATGGGACGAATCGAAGCTTCCCAAACACAAGGGTCATATGTGCAACAACCCTACTGAAGAGAGCCAATCGAAGTAGAACATATGAGGAGAACATCGCATCAATTGGAAGGGGAAGAAGAAAGTGTAGGAGACTACAGAAGAGCACATGAGTCCTCTAGGAGGACATATGATGACGTAGAGAAGGGGATCCGTTTCGACTTACCCGACTTTGAGGGTAATCTCGACCCGGAGTTGTTCCTTGAATGGTTGCAAAACATGGAGTCGATCTTTGAGTATAAGGAGATCGATGATGAGAAGAGATGTCGTATAGCAATCTTGAAGTTGAAGAAATTTGCTAGAGTATGGTATGACAATCTAAAACTAAGAAGAGAAAGAGAAGGGAAAACAAAAATCCGATCATGGGAAAAGTTGAAGAAGCATCTAAGGAAGAAGTTCATTCCGAGAGAATATGAGTAAGAGAACTTCATCAAGATGACCACTCTGAGGCAGCGCCTACTCGGAGTTGAAGAGTACATCCGAGAATTCAAAAGGCTAACGCTTGTATGTGACGTGCAAGAATGAGAAGAGCAGAAATGTGCACGGTTCATAGGAGGTTTGAATATGAATCTCCGAGAGAAGGTAGAAGTGTACCCATACGAATTTTTCGAAGATTTGGCTAAACTAGCCATCAAGTTCGAAAAACAGTTGAAGCGGGGCAAGGTTCCAAGTAAGTCCATCAGTGTTTCGTACGAGTCAAATTTGAAAGGAGGATCCAAGCCACCAATGGTGCAATTCAAGAACACCGATGTGGTTAGAAGATTCACTTGGGAGGAAGAAGGCAAGGAGCAAGCGGAGGAGAAGGTCTGCAGGCAATGCTTCAAGTGCCGAGGATATGGTCACTTCGCTTGGGATTGCTCAAACCAACAAGTGTTATTCCTGAAGGAAATCGCCAATATGGGGACATGTGAGGAAAGTGAAGACCATGAGGAGAATGAAACCAAAGAACCGAAGGATGCCTTGGAAGAAGGAACCGTAGATTGTTATGTGCTGAGATGAGTTCTCCAAGTGCAAACCTGAACTCTACCTACTCAGCGGGAAAGACTTTGTAAGGCCAAGTGCCGAGTTGGAGATCGGGTATGTGAGATCATCATTGATAGCGGCTCATGCACCAACGTAGCTAGTGAGAAGATGGTCAACAAGCTCGGATTGGAAATAACAAGTCACCCCAAGCCATACTCATTGCAATGGCTCAATCGTGGCAAGGGCATATGGGTAACAAAACAATCTCTTATCTCATTCAAAGTTGGAAATTACGTAGATACTATTCGATGTGATGTCCTGCCTATGGATGCTTGTCATATTTTGTTAGGGAGACCGTGGCAGTATGATAGAAAGATTACACATGATGGGGTCCTCAACGAACACATCGTGTGTAAGGACCAGAAGAAGTACAAATTAAAACCAAACGAGGATGAGGAGAGTTTGGTTAGAGAGAAAGAAGAGAATTCGAGCCGGAAGAGTAAAGAAATTGAGGAGATTAAAAGGGAAGAAAAGGAAAGCGTGAATGAGGAAGAAAATCGAGTATGTAATGATAAAGACAATCATGCTATTACTACTATTGAAGCGAAAGGAGGGCAACCAAGTTTTTACATGCATCACGTTGATTATGTGGAGAAGGATGTGCATTATTATCCCATGGTTTCCTTGTGTTTTTATGGAGCAAATGTTATCATGGAACCATTGTATCATTCGAAGCAAATTGAAGAAAAGAACATGGTGAGTTTGAAGGTATATAATGTGCATGAAGACATATGTGATGTGAAGAAGCAAATGAACCATAATGCACCCCATGCATTCGGTTTATGTTCATTGATGTGTGCTTATGAAGATCCAATGTCAAGGCTTAAGAGGCATTGGAGGATTTTCAAAGATAACTTTAGTGTGAAGGAGATATTTAAAGAATACAAGGACCAGTATCACGTTGAAGAATATGTCCTTTGGTGTTTGTTATTCCTCATCAAATACTCGATAGAAACTCCATCTAAATCTAAAACTCTAACCGTGCACGCATCAAAAGAGTTCACAGGTCTAAGCTGGAAGACCGAATGATGTAGACGAAATACAAACCTGAAAATGCATATAGAATTTATATATAGATCGGTACCTAATACCGAATGAATGAGTGCACGTGCTTGGCCCATTAGTCTCTAATTTCATCAATTTCATCAACATTGTATTGCTAGCGTTGTGCATAGTCATTGGTGAAAAACTACAATGCCCATATTTCAATTAATATACAGTTAGTCATTAGGTCAAAAATATATATGTCATGATTCATTAATAGAAAAATATGGAAAAGAAAACATACATGGCTTGGATCTATGTTAACCGATCTATTCTGGACTATAAGAATCGTTGCTCTACATACATAGTATCCACAATCATCGCCATTTTGCTGTTGTGGACACTATCAAATGAGTTCAGTTAGCTCTCTAACTATTATATATTAATTTGAATTAAAATAAAATACAAAATAGTTTTCTTTCTACTTACCATGATAGGCTCATATTGAAGATTCTTTGGGTCTGGGACACCATTCCCACCTCTCCTTTGATATGCCGTCCATAGTGCCCTAATAAATTGAGTTGGATACATAATATTGTAAGTATATATACCTCAAATAATGAAAGTAGAATATATATATATATATATATGTGTGTAAATAAGCTAATGAAGTAAGAAGTGAAAAGTATACTAACATTTCGATAATTTCCTTCCCACCACGACGAGCGATCTCAAAAGGCATGTCATAGGTTCAAAGGGAATCAAACACATAAACTTTATTAAGAACAGGTCGAACGGTGTATAAAACCCAATGTTCAGTTGCAAGGTGAGGAATGAGATAGAGCTTGTTGTGTCCCTCAATCAAAATGCGATCCGCTAAATAGTTTATGTGCCTACCCTCTATTATTGTACTACAGTCAGCTATGTAGTATAGGCACACAAACACAATAGAGGACAACATTCCCTCCAACGCAGCGCGACTAGCTACCAACCTATATATGGACGACAATAACAATGGATATTTGTTAATAACTAATAACTCATATAAGAGGCCATAAAAATTCCATTTCTCCAAGAGTACTAAAATCTGAAAAATGAAATAATGCTTATGTGACATAAACGGCGACTTTCGTGGTTGATATCCATTCCTGATTATAAATGTCGCTTATGTCAACCGTCGATACCATGTAAGTAGCATCGTCCCTTTCAACATACTCAGGACGACAATCAATGGAAACATAATTATTCCCAAGGTAGTTTTGGGCATAAAAATACAATAAAGCTAATGCTGGTGGAGGTTGGCGTATTTCTGAAGAAGGAATCTTTTGTGGAGCAACTAATTTTTTAGATTTAGCTCTCTTTCCTTTGGCAGCGCCCTCTTTTATGTTGCTCATTCTACTAGTACCTCTCTTGGTTTTACTAGCAGGAGCAGTCTTCTTCTTTGATTCCTTAAATAATTATAATAAACAAAATATATATTGAGCATATATATATGAAAAAGGTATAAACAATGTAACTACTAAACAAGGTATAATGAAGATATCGAATGTCAATACCTCTTCAGTAGTGAGACGTATCTGATCCACAGGCCAAGGCACGAAGCTTCCATGAGCTTCTAGCACTGTGGCTACCTCATCGCCCTCTTTATAACAAGGCAAGGGTGCACTACCAATGATTGGAGTGTCAATACTCACCGGCCTTGTAATTACGGCTAAGTTGTACCCATGGACAGTTTGCGTTTGGGTACTGTGACTGATGCAGACCCTTCCTTTCGCCAAAAGAGTTGAAAGGTCATTCGCGAACAAGTCAAATTTATGCAAACCCTAAACGAAAATATTACACATTATTAATTATTTATGACATCGAATACATTTAATAACAATTCATAGTTATGTAATTCTTACCTTAGAAAGAGAAGAAAGACGTGCATCAGCTTCACAACTATCTCTAACACTATTTACATTAGGTATGTGAAGCTGATCATGGTCGGCTGAATCGGATGGCTTATACCCTTGAGATTTAATAAATGATTACTCTTGCTCCATTGTTGCCATCCATTCAAATACCACATTCAATTTCTATGTGAGGATGGCGACTTGCTCATTAGTGTTACGAGAACCACGAGATCGACCATGTACGCTCATTCTCGTAACACCTAATCCAAGACCCCTGTGTCTTCCAGGGTGTTCTATAATTCCTATAGCCCGTGATACAATGTTATATTGGTCTACCCCCTCCTCACCATCTGATGCTTGAAGTTCGTCTTGTAATGTATATAATATATGTAAATTTAGCTTACATGAATAAGTAGAATATAATAGTTTTCTAAAAGAAAAGTAAGTAGGGTTCCAAATATCTACAAACTTACAATTTTTGTCACTGCAACATCTAGATCTTCATTAATATATCCATCTTTTGTTGCTCTAGCCTTCTTCCATAATGTACCAATATTAATGGACCAGGTACATGGGTCTAAGTCTTGGCCTATGAGCTATAAATAAAAAAATATTCTTATAATGTACCAATATTATAAAATTCGTCAGTACGCTGTAAATAGATAAATCACAAAATACATACAAAATCCTCTTCAAGGCCTGCATGCCCTTTGCGAGCCATATTATGCCAGTATTTATTCTGCTTCACAATCTCTTTATTTTTGGCACTTTTTTCCTATGTGACAAGCCAAAACATAGTGACATGGTTATTTCAATATTATGCACAATACTAGGATCGATAGAAAAATTTAATTGTTATCTAACAAATACCTTAAAATCAGCCGTAAGACGATATGCAATAAATTGGTTCCAACTTTCTTGATCGATGAAACCGTATCGTTTGGGTGGATTATGCCGTAGAGAACCATCCCTCTTTCTGTACATTTTCCTATGAGCTAAATATGACTTAAATGTTCTTAGACGCTCCCCACAATGCCTAAGAAACCATTTCTTCCTACTCTCTGGTACATTAAACACTCTCTGTATTGTAAGACATATAAATGTATACTGATATTAATGTATTAAAATTAATAACATTTGACATACAAAAATGATTACATAAAATAGTATATTTACCATGATTTCCTACCAAATATGCTCCTTATGACCCGTTGGAACCTACTTTCAATTATTATAGGAGATAGGAACACGGTTATGTGTCACAAGTGAAATGTAAGTCAAGAACATGTCTGCATAAGGGCTAATGGGAAGATTGTAAGTATTCCATCCCAACTCAATTAGTTCTCCTTTATTCCTCATATCTGTGATGATTCTCATAATCGTCGGCCATCTTTTCCCTTCTTCATTACTACTGTCCCTATCAATATTTTTATTGGCCATATCTCTAAAAAAATCAATAAATAAATTATGTTAGAATGTTATGTATTGAGCATAATTGAGTTGAAAAATGCATTTAAAAAAACCAACATAGATATTATATGTTACAATATTATTACCCTCATTGCCTTCTTTTCCTTCTTTTTCCCCCTTGTGTTTGGATTAGATTCAGGATCTGATACATATTTTACTTCACGATGATCATCCCTGACATATATTTCCTCCTCATTAATTGTATTGTTATCATCGTTCAATAATTGAGTTGCTTGCACAGCTGAGACACACTCTTTATTCCAATTGGCATCATTTTCATCATCACATTCATTGGCATTTCTTTTTTTCGTAGATAGTACTACAAACCATCTGTTATTAGCAGGGTCAGTGACATAGAATACTTGTGTCGCTTGTGATGCTAAGATGAATGGGTCTTGTTTATGCCTTGCCCTATTAAGATCTACTAATGTGAATCCATCTTCATATCTAACCCCACTGCCGTTATCAACTCATCTGGAGCCAAATACAAGGATTTTAAATAAAGTGTAATCTAACTCCCATATATGTTCAATCACACCATAATAATTCATATCTGCATAAGTTGGATTCTTGTGTTTCGCACTTGCAACATGCATTGCCTCAGCCACTAAATTCACCCCACTGTTTAGCATTGCACTATTCTCATCTTGTTCTTTTGTATAAAAAGTGCAATCGTTTATCACATAACTAGTATATTGAAAAACTTCATAACGAGGTTTCTGAAACAACCAATGTAGGGTTTCAGAAATTATAGTTGGGGAATTTTCGATGAGTGGAATGATGCGATCTCTTATCCAATCAATAAAGGAAAAATTATGTTTATCGATAATCCATTTCTCATTCTTTGATGGATTTTCAATCCGTAAAGAAGTCATATGCTCTTCAATGTACGACTGAACATCATCACTGTTGTGTAATAGATATATATGTGCAGAACATGTTAGGGTCTACACGCCCAAACTGTTTGCCTCTAATACCCTATCCTTCAAATATGCCCGCATGTCGAAACTTAGGAATACCATTAGCTTTAGCATTTGACACGTACTTTGTGCAAAACTCAATTACCTCTTCCATCAGGCAACTCTCAACAATACATCCTTCTGGGCGATATCAATTCTTCACATAACCTATTATCAACTTCATAAACCGTTCAAATGGGTACATCCAATGCCCATGAACAAGTCCTAACATATTGATCTCATAAACTAAATGAACAGTTAGATGTACCATAATGTTAAAGAATGATGGTGGAAAATACGTTTCAAGTTGGCACAAAATAATCACAGTCCCTTTTTGTAAGGCGTCCAAACTATCAGGATGTATAACTTTAGAGCAGACGGCCTTCAAAAATCAACAAAGCCTCGTGATAGTAATTCGAACTTGTTTTGGCAAAATTCCACGTATAGTTATCGGCAACAAATGCTGCATCAAGATATGACAATCATGAGACTTCATGTTAATTAATTTTAACTGTTTCATCGACACGAGCCTTCTGACATTTGAAGAATACCCTTCCAGAACCTTAACACTGTGCAAGAATTCACAAAATGAAATTTTCTCTTTTCTGGAAAGAGTATGACACGCCGGTGGTAAATATGTTCTTCTTCCGTTGTCTCGCGGTGTCAGTTCCCGTCTAATACCCATTTATTCCATATCCATTCGAGCATTTATCCCATCTTTAGTCTTGTGTGGAACATTAAGCAATGTACCAACAAGACTGTCACATACATTTTTCTCAATATGCATCACATCAGGGGCATGTCTCACGTAGAAAGATTCCCAATAAGGAAAGTTGAAGAATATTGACATCTTCTTCCACCCAACTGATGGAGGTTTATCTTTATTCTTCTTCCCAAACTTGACACTCAAATGTTTCATCTTCAGCCACACTTGTCGACTCGTCAACCGGATTGGTGCCTGCCCTTCTTCTCCGAATCCATTGAATGCTTTTCTTTGCCTACGATAATGATGATTCTTCGGTAAAAACCTACGATGCCCAAGGTACATAGTCTTTCGGCCATGTGTTAGCTGAACAAATGAAGTATTCTCCTCACATATTGGACATGCATAATGGCCTTTCACACTATAACCTGACAAGTTGCCATACGCCGGAAAATCATTTATAGTACAGAATAAAAATGCTCTCAAACTGAAATTTTCTTCACTATATGCATCAAATACTTCAATGCCCATATCCCATAAGAACTTCAAATCATCAATCAAAGGCGCCAAATAAACATCAATATCATTCCCAGGTTGGTTTGACCCAGAAATGAGTAAAGACAACATCATATACTTGCGTTTTATATAGAGCCACAGAGGTAAATTATATATAACCAAAATCACTGGCCATAAACTGTAGCTGCCTTGATTGTGCGGATTCATTCCATCCGCAGAAAGCACAAGGCGCACATTTCTTGCTTCTTTACAAAATTCAGGAAACAACCCATCAATCGTCATCCATTGTGGAGAGTCAGATGGATGTCTAAGAAGCCTGCCATCTATCTTGTCATCAGCATGCCATCTTGGGTTCTTGGAATCTTCAATATCATTAAGCATGCACCTTAATCTTGGTATTATAGGAAAATACCATAACACCTTAGCGGGCACCTTGTTCTTCTTGTATTGTGGTGCTTTGCATTCAGGATTAAGACAACTATCCAAAGATGCATTGTCATTGCGATATAAATTACAATCATTAGGGCATACATGTATCTTCTCATAACTCATGCCCGTAGAGGATAGAATCTTCTTCACTTCATACGTACGATCGGGTAGAACGTTATCATTAGGAAGCATATCCTTCACAAGTGGCAATAACTTTGTGAAACTCTTATCACTCCATCCGTTACATGCCTTTAAGTTGTACAACCTTAAAGTAGCGGATAATTGCATAAACGTCTTACAATCACCGTACAAAGGTTTCTCCGAGTCATTTAATAACTTCTCAAACATTTTTGGACAATCTCGAACACTTTCCTCAACCTTTTGAGTCATCTCCTCTAACGAATGTCCATCATAGTTATCAAATGATGATCCACTACTATCCCTCCTAACATCGTCATTTTAATATTTAGACTCTATTGCCCCATGCCATATCCAACAATTGTAACTTGTGTCAATTCCATATACAAATAAATGATCTCTCAAATCATTAGCGTTGACACGCTGAATGTAAGCACACTTCAAACAAGGACATATTATTCTACTAGAGTCCCGAGCATGTTCAACTGTAAACTTGATGAAAAACTCCACTCCTTTGTTATATTCTCTAGACATACGATTTGCAAACAACCATTTCCAATCCATAGTTTTTGAATCTAGATATATCCCACATGAAAGTAATTATTAAAAATAAAATGAATTTTAAGTTTAATAATTCTCAAATCACTCTTGCTTAGAAAGAATTAATCTCAAATGTATCATACTATTCTGTATATATATATATGCGAATCATGCTAACAAGTTTCCAAAATTTTATTAATGCTAATCAATGAAACTCCTCATACTTGCAAAGAGTTCATATAAATATATATATATATATATACATACATACATACGTAGCAAAATATTGTGCAAATAATAGTTCAAATTACAAAAGATATACATATATACTACAGGATTTAACCAATAGCAACACTATATATATCAAAATGTTGCTACAAATCAAATACCCAAAAAACAAAACTCATATCCCTAAAACTAAATCCCTCGATAGCCTCGTCGAGCCTGATTAAAAACTATAACTCTGAAAGTCCACTCATCACGATATATCATTTGATCCCTGACATCATCGCACGAGAGTCTACTCACAGATACTCTAGGGTAACCGAGGTGGATACTCTGAGGCAAGCTATAATGATACCTCCACTCATCATCGATGACCATTAGTTCTCTCAATATCCTATCATACTCTCTAGCAAATATCTCACCCTCAATAAATCTCGGGTGTGGTGCATTAGTGTGTTAGACAAACCACTGCAAAAAAGTAGACGTAGCTGATGCCCATGGCTCTATCTGAGGCAGGGTCAACAGAAGGTGATAAGATCTGAAATGGAAGGGGTGGTAGGATGAGCCACTCACGTAAAAATGACATAGCGCGCCATATAACCATATCACATGAGTCCGTACATCTGTATGTGGCGCCATATGAAAATATAGTGGAGGGTATGTCATCTCACTACCTACAAATGAGAACCACTAAATCTTATCATCAAGGTTGTTCTCGAAAGGATCTAAATTACAGAATATGTAAATTGATCTTCAACTAGCTAGAAAAATCAAAAATATATTCTACCAGATCATAACCAACTATATAAACCTAACAACATCAAACTATTTAAAATAATGACATAATCTTTAGTTATATATTTAACAAACTAGCTAAACATCAAAGTATCAGCAAATCATTCAAGCTACGCATAGTAAAATCAAGTACATATTAATAAGATATATACATATATACATATATAGTACAACCTAATAAATCATATATGATTATTATTATTATTATTATTATTATTATTATACACAATTATTTATCTCTATTTAATTTTTATCACAACACCGATGCCCAACCAACCTCCTCAACTTTTCCCCATCCACAATACCCTTATCCTTTGGATTTTTCCCTATAGCCCTAGTTTATAATTAGTATAATAAACGATAAACCCTAACCCTAACCCTAACCCTCCCCCTCACCCTAACCACCGTTATTAATGTCCCGTTATTATTTCTTGTTTCCGTAGTAGTGTTGTGTTATAAATTCCTAAGGTAGTTGGAAGGATCATCTACATTTAGTGGAGTTCTAGTATAACAATAGTTTTTAATGTATATGGGAATATGGAATTATCAATTATTTAAAACCAATGCTCGATTATGTTATAATTAAGAAGAAGAATAAGATTCAAAAGTGTTTGAGAATTTGATGGATGAATGATAAATATTATTTGACAATGATGAGATGATGATAAGGATTATTTGATGATTAGTGTTTGAGAATAATAGGGTTCATAGGTTAGGGTTAGGGTTAAAAAAAATTAGGGTTAGGGTTTTGAATGGTAAATTAGGGTCAAGAAAATTAGGGTTTTGATTTTGGGGATGTCTTTGGATAATGAACATGGCTAATAATGGCATGGGTTATGGAGTTTAGAAAGATAGTAATTAATCCCTAATTCACATAAATGAAGAGATTAAGGGTTTTAAGATCAATCGTTGACACAAATTCGGTTCAATAAGAGATAAACTCACACAAAATTTAATACTTGTAATTTACATGCAACTTCAATTCAATCTTTATCTATCCCATTGAAATGTAGGTTCTATGGCTTGTAAATCCAATTTTTCAATTAAAAGATACTCATTAAAAGGTATAATTCTTGAAAATATACTTAGCTAAAAGATTTTAGAATATAGAATATTCTTCAAAAAGGTAATTTATGCTACTTCATTCTCTAGATATTCTTTAATTCTACTACTTCATTAATTAATTAAACCAACTAATATGCTCATCCAAGTCGCATATTATTTCCTCCATTTAAGTAGATATGCACTCCATGCATGCCAAACACATACACGTATACGCCTAGTATCTTGTATGATACGTTTCATCTATAACTAGCAATGTAAACATTTGTTTACCTTCAATTTTGTAGGAGATCATTTCTAAATGAAGAATAATTGGTTCATAATTAAGAATGCCCATTCTTGAGTATTTTCTCCTACATCAACTTTCATGATAGTATAGTCATGGAAAACCTTGAGACATTTTATAGGCAAAAGTGTCTGACACCTATGTTTTGGAGTAACATTAGAGAGACTATTATACTTAAATTAGAGATGGTTAAGGAGACCACTCAGTAGGTTAAATTGATTCAAGAGGGGATTAGGGCATCTTAGAGTCGACAGATGAGGAATATAGTTTAGAGCATCATAGTGATGGTTTCATGGTAGGGGATAGAGTTTGGTTGAGAGTCTCACCCACTAAAAGGGTGTGGAGATTTGGTAGGAAGGGTAATCAGAGCTTGAGGTATAATGATCCCTATATGATCTTTGATAGAGTTGCCAAGGTTATATACTCCCTATCATTTCCAAAAGATTTAGCCCAAATTTCACAATATATTCCATATTTTGCAGCTAAGAAAGTACATTATAAATCCTTACCGCATGATCAAACCTAATGAAATCAACCTCAATGGTTTGTTATCCTGCAAAGAGATGCCCTTGTAGATTCTCAACACCAAAGTACAACATACCCATAAAAGCTTATTTCCACTCATGAATATTCTTTAGAGCCTCTATATAGTAGAGAAGGAAATCTAGGAGATAGATAAAGATATGTGTGAGATGAGTCCTAATCTCTTTGGAACAAGTATGTTAGGTTTGAGGGTTCTTCCTTTAAGGGGGTACCATCCATTAGTGTAGTGCCAACTCTCATTGATTTTAACTTCAAGATCACTTTTTCTTATATCCTTTTTCATCTTCTTCCCCAAATCTGACTTGTTTACTTCGTAGGCGTAGTATATTTTAACAGGATTTTGATGTAGTACACCAAAATTTATCTAACCCTAATCAAGAGTATATTCTAACCTAATACTAAACTTAAGAATTTACTATTTTACTTGTCCTAATACCTTAATGGTACATCAAAACCTAATCTCAATATTAACTTTTAGTCATTAGTAGTTTAGCCTAAACCTTATCCCAAATAGTTGTTTATAAATTATATTTACCCTAATTCTTTAATCTAAACATAATCTTATTCGAATCCCAACCCTATACTGCTTTCCTTCTTTTCCCATTTTCCCCTTTCTTCCAACAAAAAGATTCCTTATTTTCTTTCCTAACCCATAGAATTACACTACCTTATATCCTAACCTACACCACCAGAAGGCATCTCTTACTCCTTCTCCAAAGAAAAAAATGAGGAGGAATATTACTTCCATGACCTTACACATTTAGCATGCCCCTCAACCTCTTTTCTTCAATAAATACTACTTCTCCTACCTCACTTCACTTTCGTTACTAGCCACACAAGCCTAAGACCTCCCTCTTCCTTCCCTTAACTTTTACGTGTTTAATGTATCGTATGTTCTCTATTTTTCCTTTAGAAAGCATCTCACACTCTTAAGTAGTTGTAAAGTGATTTGGTCATGTTTTTGAGCCTTATATGCATGAAAACTTATGGAACTAACGTTTGTAAATCATCTAAACCTTATGCTACCCCCCCACACAAAACTAGCTTAACCTCATTAAGTATATCCACCAAAACACCATAAATTCACTCTCTACTCCACTGTAACCCAAATGAGGTATTCACACTTCCCTGACCCTCCTAACATGAGTATCTTATGCATTCCTCCCCCTTGGTTGTGCCAAATACTGCTATAGATAGCTCGAACCTTGCTGACCTTAATTTGCTTCTATTTTACTCCATTATTCACACTCCTTTGCCTTAGATTTTTTGTTATATTCTTAAATCCTAAATTTGTATTTATATTAATTTTTTAGGTGTATTTACAATGGTCTCGGAAGAGGAATATTATGCCTATACGTGCTTAGAGAAAAAATTATTTTTAGTAAGAATAAATAATTTAACTAAGGTTTTGTGTGCAATGTGCGTTGCTTTATTATTATTATTATTTTGTCAAAACACATAATCGATATTGTTTTAGGGATATTTTCATTGTGGTAATGTTTTTGTCTAATGATGTAGTATTTAATCTAGGGAAAGTGAATATACATATAGAGCATTACCTTATACATTATTCTTGTAATATATCTCATTTTGATACCATACGTGGGTTGGTATAATCTATGGTATTTAATGAATGGGATCAAGTAGTGTCATGATCACACATAATAAAACCTGAAAAACATTAATATTAGGACACTATTTTTTTTGTTTGTAAAAAATACCAAAATTTTTGTATGATCATTGTTAGCACACAATTTAAACCCTCTTGTTTTTAATTGTAGCATTAGTAAATAAAGATGTTGGTATAGGTCAGGGATTAATATGGCTCACCCAAATTTATTTATCTCACAAATAATAATATAAAAAATAATAAATTAAAAAAAAATACTAAGGAAAAAATAATTTTGGGGTTTTAAAATAGAAAATAATACAAATTAAGTAATATCATAAAATTAATATAGGTTAATACCAATATGATTAATATACCAGGGAAGTGAAAATTTGCAACTAGACTAGGAAAAAATATAACTATCATTTCTAAGTCATATTTTAGTAATAAGAAAGAGACTGAAAAAGTTAGAATCCAAAAATAAGTCTCTACACCTTCTATTAATTCCGTAAAATAATTAATATGACAAAGCACTAATATTAAATCATATTAAATTCTATATTTTAGTCACAACAAGCATATCCTATATTTAACTATATTTAAATCATTAAGCACAAGTGGAAAGATTTCAGTTTAAGTGTCCAAACTAGCACCTTAAGCATGTTTAGTTATATCCCCCTCCTTTAACACATGCGTATCTAAATGTTCCACTATTATAGTTAGAATCACAAAACCATTAGGATAATTTCTATCTAACCTAGCTACCATTTATATATATAAATTATAGTATGTTCATATAAGCACCCGACAAGTATATAATCTTACATGTTATCACTATAAGGAACTCAGAATGAGGCATGTTATAATACCAATTTTTTTTCATATTTTCATCATAATTTATCAAAATTTTAACCTAATATAAATTCTAATTGTATGGTATTTTTATTAAATTTAAGCTTATACCCAACCCCAAAAAATTTATAGTTAAAATTTTAGATTAACTTTTCTACAAATTTAAAACTAAACCAAAACCTAAATTCAAAACCCAAAATTTTCCCTTTTCCTTTTTTCCTTTTTATCTTTCTCTTCTTTTCTTTTCCTTTCCCATTCTTATCTTTTCCTTATCCTCCCTTCCTTCCCCAAGCTATGTCCAACCCATCCCAAGTATTATTTCTTTCCTTTCTTTTTATTCCCCTTCCCTTCCCTAAGGTATGTTGGTCTAACCTAACAAAAATTTTTCTATTCTCTTGTACCCTTGTCTTCCTCTTCCTCTCCTTTTATCCTTTCCTCCTTTAGCCTAAATAAACTCTTACCAATTCCCCCTACTTGTCATCCTCCTTCCCATTCTAGGCCATGTAAAGCCATCATGTAACATCTACTACCTTACCTGACACTAGCCTCTAGAACCCTACTTGATACTAGCCTTTGTAACCCTTACACTCTGCTTACCCACCTTGCAAGCCAAAATTGTTATTTGTCTCCCCTTTTTTGTCTTCTTCCCCATCCTAGTTTTCCATGTGTGTGCGTGTATATATATATATATATACTTGGACACAATCATGCCTCTAATCCCTTCTCCTTTTACTTCTTTTATCTTTCTATCGCCATACACCACAACCAATCGAATCTATTCTTCTTGCACGCAGCACCGCCCTGCCTCTATAACAACCTTCATAGCCAACCTCCCTACCATTTTCCTTCCCTTTTGTGCATGTCATTGATCACCCCAAAATCACCCTTACTATGGTCTTCATTTTTTTCTCCCCTATGCGTGCAACCCTTGTTGCCACTTTTTGTTGTTGTTTCCACTGACCACTACTTTCATCTCCCTAATCTCTCTTCCAACTCTTTTACCTCTTGATCCAAAACCACCCTCACACACCAAACCCCCTCTTTTTTTCCCTCCCTTTATCCTTTTTGGTAGTGAACTATCCTTTCCTTTGAACTACACCACAACTATCGACATCACCACTAGCCTCAACTACTGCCTATAGTGCACTAGCATCTTCCTCTCACCATCACCCACTAGCTTCACTCCACTTCCTCACTTCTCTCCACCTTAGCCACCAACTAATAACAAACCCTAAACCATTATCACTAATCGCTGCACTACCAACCACCATCACAAAAGCCACTCCCTGCCTCAAACTCCCACCAGTTACAGCGCCATCAGCACCTTAGCCCATGCTACCAAACATCACCTCCTCCTTTAATTACACCCATCACCAGCACCTTAGCCATCGTGTAACTGCCATGGTTGTTGTCATGCACTTCCTTAATTGAGCCTCCCACTTTTGGTTATCACTATTTTTCTTCTTTCTACCTTGCTTTAGTTTTATAAGATAAAGTACTTAAGTATAATTTTCGTATATTTAACATCTAGGTGATACCCCGAATGGTAGTATAGGAGGAATCATAGGTCTTACATACTTAGAGACCGGAGTCACTTCAGTAAGGATATGTGTCACAATAAGGGCATTTTTGGTGCAACACATGTCTTTTTTGTGTGTCTTACTTATAATTAATAGATGAAACTTTTTTTATTATGATAACTTATTATATGACATGTAGTGTTATGAAAGCATGAGAGTATTTATATGTAATTATAGACATGAATTTTTATGCAAAAATGTATATTTTGTTAGTTGAGATAATTTTGGATATGAAATATTTATATATTATTATAAATATGCTTTTTTATGATGATAGTATGTATAGGAGGTAAAAAAAAATATTCATATTGGGAATTGTTAGCTCTGTAGGAAAAAAATGGGTATATTGGTTGTCATTAGGGGTAGTATGATTGATATGGCTTAAAAATAGAATATTATATATTTTAATGTGATAAATTGTTCAAAATATACTAAGTATATTTTATGGAATATTTGGAGTAAATTTTGAATGATTTAAGCCTAATAAATAAGGAAAATGGGTGCAAGTGTGAATGGTGAACCCTAAAGGTGGAATAATTATCATATATAAGAAAAATTAGAGTTTTACCCTAAAATTCAGATATGATGTTGATGTTTACATTTTAGGTATGAGCATAAAATTTATGAGTTATATGAGTTTCATGGGAAAAGTTAGGTTTAATTTGGGAAATTAGGGTTTTGCAAGAAAGGTAAATACTAACCCTAAAGGTAGGCTATTATCTCATATGTAAGACATTAGATTTAGGGCTCAATTTTAATATTTGATTTCAATCATAATTTAAAGGGAATGTGTATTAAATTTTGTGGATGTATTAAAGGGAGAAGCTATGCTAGACTAGTGAAATTTGGGTTTCTTAAAGGAATATTAATTGGGAAGATATATTGAGATGTGTGTATTACAAGGTTATATTCATATTTATATGATGATATTGAAATAAATAATCATGTATAAGGTATTAACCACTTATAGTAACAAATCATAAGAGTCGGGGCCATTATATTTGTCTGTTCCACCCGATGAGAATAGTAGTCATTAACATTTTACTTTAGGGTTATATACTTATGATACCATTCCATCTATTGAGAAAATATGGTTCCATAAAATTAGATAAAATAAATGATCTAAAAGATGAAAAACATTGATAAGATATTAATTACTTAAAGCAAAACAATATGTGAGTCAGAAGCCCTTGTACCTACATGTTCCTCCAAACAAGAATAGTGACTAGGAGCATTTTTCCTAGATTATTCTCGTATGTTCCACCATTTGAGAACAACAATCATTAGTGTTTTGTCTTAGGTTATATATTTTCTATATCATTGCATTGGTTGTGAAAAGTGGGGGTTCCTAAACTCAATATGAATAAATTCATGGATAATGATCACATTATTAATATTATAAAGATTAGGGATGTAAACGGGGTGGGTTCGAGGTGGGTATACCCATACCCATATCCATACCTGATAAGAAAATCTATACCCAAATGCGTACCTGTACCCGAATCCATATCCGTTAACACATCCATATCTATATCCTTTGGATATCCATTACCCGACAGATTATCCGTTTACCCATTAATGTATATTATCCGACAGATAAATCCATTACCCAATGGATAAACCAATTTAGAGTTAAGCCAAATGATAATTTTAACCTTATTTTATACTATATTTATTATAAAATGAAGGGTAGAAAAGTAATTATATATCAGGTAAATGAGTACGGATATGGATACGGGTATGGTTATAGGTATGGGTATGGGTATCCCATACCCGTAGCTGTACTAGAACCCAACAAGTATTTTTTTCCACCATCCATATCCATTTATCCAAATACATTTAAATATCTGTCTTATAAAATCCATCGGGTTTCGGATAAAATTCGTGCCATTCACATCCCTAATAAAGATTGGAAATGAATAAATGACTTGATACCTTTATGTTATTCTATATGAACGTTTATCTTTTGATGTGATCTTATGGCTCTGTGTGACCTTAATTTACTATATTGTTACCTTAATTAGTACATAGCATATTAATCACCTTTTTTATCTATGTTTCCCATTCCGAAAAGTTGAGGACCTAGTTTAATTCATGTAGTTCATTGAGGACCCGCTGAACAGTTTTGATGCTTATGATGCTCTAAATTAGGGTGAATTGATTATATATCATCTATGGGGTTTGGAAATTGGAGAGTCCTATTATCTAGTTCTTTTTTTTAACTTATATGCCTTTTGGTATTTTCCTAGGACATTTACATTATTTATTAGAATCATATATTCAAGGATAACCTCCAAAACTCTTACTTATGTTTATAAACTTTTCTCAATTTATCTCCATGGTGTTTCATTTTCCAAATAGTTTTTCCTTTTAATTGATGTGAGCAAGGTATGTAAGCCAAAATTATTTCAATTGTGGTGGTAACACCCATTTATTTTATTTTAAGCTTCCACTTAAACAATGTTTTTTTTCCTAAAATTTTGGTTGTTACATGTTGGTATCAAATATTTGGTTGTGATTCTTTTGTCTTATTTAAAAAGTTTTTGTTATTAAATGATCTACTAATTGATTTTATTAGTATATTGCATATTTCAAAAATGCCAATTCTTTGAAAACTAAATTATCTTGTGCTGAATTGAAAATGGGTACCCTGGGCGGCCTTTGAATGTGTTATGTGTGATATATGTTAGAAAGCTAGGAATGTTTTAATTTAATGTGTTTTCTATCTTACAACTAGTTCACTAGAATAATGAATATTGAAGTCAAGCACTTGGACGTGGCATTTGAAGCCTTCATGGAGTTCATACAACCTTAGCCTTGACCTCAACCACCACCACCACCTTTGCATTTCCTATAGGAGGGTATCAAAAAGGACTAGCTCTAGAGGGCTACTGGACACTACACTTCAATCTATGTTATTGAAAAGTATCTTGTCGTTCTTTAGGGATAGATTAGGAAAGCGTGACTCTGAAGTAGTAGCATGCCCACATCATAGAGTTATTGACATTCAAGATAAGTATGATGGCTATTGGCTTACACATTTAGTAACATATGCATCCTAATGGGCTCAATGCCCTTCTTGAGCTTAGCCACCTTGTATAAGCTGGCATGTGTAACTAATAAGATGGTTCAGGATTAGGCTTCCATCTTAGCTAAGAGGAAGCTAAAGATGTAGGGTATTTGAGGCATGATCCAACACCAGGGAAGTGGACCTCTAGATTTCTAGGAGAGGAGTCAGTTGGGATGTCCTATCAGATATTAAGGTCCACCGAGATGTTTTGTGTGCTGATACTATAGTGAAGATCATCCAAAATGAGATTGTGAGGGCAGAACTTCCCATTATAAAGAGTGTGGTGGGCTAAGCAATAGATTTTTTGAGTTTTGACAACATGTGGTTCAATTCTAGCCATAAAGTGGACATCTTCAATAAAGGGGACTATTCATACCATGGAAAAAAGCCTATTATCAATAGACCTACCAGCCACCACCATAACAGTTTTAGGAGAGGGCACCTTCCCCACCAAGTGCACAACCTAGGGAGGCTAAGAGGAGAACATAGGGGCCTCATCCATTCCCATAGAAAAGAGGATATGATTAAGGTGCTAGAGGGTATCGAGGGGGATACTACGGAGGATAGTTAGGTGGGTACTTAAATGACATCAGTTAGGTATAGGTTGTTCAGTAATTGGATGTAGTGACTAATATTTTCACTATCCTTTCATGTGTTGTTTGATTTGCGTATTTTTTTTATCATTTGTCTCTACTACCTTTATTATTAAAGTTAGCCTATCCCCATCTACTAGTGTAGTTATGTTGGTGACATTTCCCTCTAAGGATATACTATATTATATTAAGATATACTCAAATGTCACCTTAGAGATATGCAAAGTATATATCCTACAGGGATTGGTTGAGGTGAACCCTTGAGACTTATATATGATACTCAAGTTTGATATGTTGGGGAGATACCTAACAGTGATAAACTATGCACAGGAGCAGGTAATGTTTTAGGGACCTCAGGATGCTAAGGTAACTTAAAGAAGATTCAATCCTAGGCATACATTGAAGTTCTTAACTGTCCATAATTTGTACTCATTAGTGTAGAAAAGGTACCCCATGTACCTTTATGCTATTAAAAATTCAGACAAAGACATAGCGACCTAGACATTCCATTTTATTGGGACTTCCTAGATGTATTTTTATAGAAGATATCTGGTATATCGCTAGTGTGTGAGATGGACTTCACAGTCGAGCTAATACCAAGGGTGGAGGTAGTGTCAAAAAAACTTCGTACCTATAGATTTGTGGGTGTTGAAGCCTTAGTTGGAAGAGTTGATGGCTCATAAATACATCACCTCAAGTATGTATTCATGGTGAGTAGTAGTTCTATTAATGACGAAAAAGTATGGGAGAAATTGTTTGTGTATTGACTATTAATGATGCAAGAATAAACACTCAAGAATTAACTTTCATAATTATAGAACTGGTTATTCTTTTCTTGGAAAGTGTCTCTCGTAAATTTAAAGACCAAAAAATTGTTATGTTGCTAGAAACAAAAAAAAAATCAACTAAGTGTCTAAGTCCATTTATATAGCATGCATGGAAGGAGTGATAACATGTATGGGGAGTTATTTGCCAAATTGCCAATAATTATTATTAATTTATCTACTTTATTAAGTAAGAAGTAGATTTGGATAATAAAGTTAGCATAAAGTTATCATAAAGTAGCATAAAGTTAACATAATATCTTTTAGCTTGGAATCTTATGAATTATGGTTTTAACTAGTGGTAGAAAGGTTATAAGCTACTAAGAATATTGAGTATGGGAAATGAGAATTGAATTGAAGTTGAATGCAAATTATAAGTATTAATTTCTGTATGAGTTTATCTCAAGTATAATCGAATGTTTGTGAATGATTAATCTTAAAACCCTTAATCTCTTTGTCTATGTGAATTAGAGATTAAGTACTATCATTTCAATTTTTCATAACCCATGCCCTTCTATCCATACTCATTGTCTAAGCACATCCCAAAATCAAAACCCTAACCCTAAGTTTCCAACCAACCACTAACCCTAAGCCTAATTTTCAAACCTGAACCCTAACCCTAACCCTAAACCCAATAACCATCCATCATCAAACCCTAATCATCGAATCAACCTCATCACTATCGAATCATATTCATCATTTATCTCGTCTAATGTGAATCATCTTTATCATTATTTCATCATCATCATCATTATTCTATCATATTCAAACATCCTCATACTTAATTCACCACTTTTGAATCATTCTATTCCAAATTACAACACAATCGATGACTAGTTCTACACAGTTTATAATTCCATAATCCCACACACATCAATCAAGGCCTAAACTACTTGACGGTGAAGAACTAATATCCACCTATGAGGATTGACGACCTATTTGATTATATTTGAGGTGATATGGTCTTCTCAAATATTTATTTAAGTTTGGATTATCACGAGTTATGTATTGCATATGCGGAAATCATGAAGACGACCTTTAGAACATGGTACGTGCACTACAAGTTTGCGGTGATGGATTTTGGAATTGCTAATGTACCTACTATATTTATGAATTTAATGATGTGAATTTTTGGTTCATTCCTCAATTAGTTCATGACTATGTTCATTGATAATATTCTGGTATACTCTTAAAGTATAGAGGAGCATGAATAGTACCAACGCAACATTTTATCAACCCTCAAAAAGAAAACGTTATATGCCAAACTCTGCAAGTGTGAGTATTATCTTCCAAAGTTAGCATTTCTAGTAAATGTAGTGTTTCTAAGAGGATTAAACATAGATTTGGCGAATGTTATTGTGGTTATAGAGTGAAAGGTGCTCACTAATATTTCTGAGGTTTGTAGTTTTCTTAGTTTGGCCGAGTACTACAAGAATTTTGTTTAGGAGTTCTTGAAGCTAACTTATCTCTTGATGAACCTATTGGAGGATACTACCATATTTCAATGGGATGATATTTGTGAGGGTGTATTTTATGACCTAAAGAAGCATTTAATGATGACATTAATTTTAAATCCACTAGCAACATCAGATAGATTTGAGGAGTATAGTGAAGTGTTGAATCATGGTTTAGGTTATGTGTTGATGCAATATGGTACGGTAGTCACATAGAACTCTCGTTTGTTGAAGTACCATGGGTATAACTATCCAATGCATGATTTTATGTGATGTTGTCTTCACATTGAAGATTTAGAGGCATTATCTATATGGGGTACAATGTAAATTTTTCACTTACTATTAGAGCCTCAAGCATATATTCACTTAGAAAGAGTTAAATATGGTACAGAGGAGATGGTTAGAGTTAGTGAAGGACTATGATATTGAGTTGACGTACCATGAGGATAAGGCCAACATTATTGTAGATGCCTTGACTGTGAAGACATTATACTCTTTGAATTCTTTTACACAAGCTATCTGAATGCTTGAGCAACTAGGTGAGATGGAGGTAGAATTGATCCAACAAGATGATTTGCAGGTCTAGATGAGTGCCTTGATTATTACAACAGTAGTATCGAATGAGATTTGAACTGGGCAATGTGGGGAAGTTTAGCTCAAGAGGATCTAACAAAATGTAAAGGATGCTTGAGATGAGGGTTTTCAAATTCATTAGGATGGTAGTATCTACTACAAGGGTCCCTACCTCAAAGTTGTGGTGACCTAAAGCACCATATTTTTAGAAGATGGTCATAGTACTCCCTATTTTGTTCGCCTAGGAAGGGATTAGATGTACTAGAACCTTAAAGATATTTATTAGTGGCTGAGCATGAAGTGAGAAGTAGCAGATTTTGTGTCAAGATACATGTCCTATTAATAGGTCTACATAGAGTAGCACAAATCTATATTTTTAGCCTATCCTTTGGATGTGTTGCGATAGAAATGGGACTCCTTCTCCATGTATTTTATCAGTGGCCTAACGAGGAATCATAATAGGTATGAGATAATTTTGATCATCATGGATAGGTTAAATAAATCATTAGTCTTTGTATCAATAAGTTCAGATTGGAGCATGGGTAGTTAGCTAATTCTTACTTTATATTTTTGGTGAGTAGGCATGGAACACCTGCTGACGTAGTCTTTGATAGGCATTTGAGCTTCCTTTCATACTTTTGGGAAAAGTTGTAGGAGGATAGGGGCATGAAATTGAGGATGAGTACCACCTTTCATCAAGTAGCAGACAGATAGAATAAGAGGGTAATCTAAACACTCAATGTCATGCTACGGGCTTATGTTATGGATTTTTGAAGTGTTGAGAGTATTATCTAGATTTGGTGAAGTTCTCATAAAATAATAGTTACCACTATAACATAAGTATGGCACCCTTTTAGGCACTATATAAAAACAAGTGTTAAACACCTTTATGTTTGAGTGACATTAGTGAGACTATTGCACTTGGATCAAAGATGATTAAGGAGATGACTTGGCACTTTTAGTTGATTTAGGACTGGATTCATGAAGCTTAGAGATGATAGAATAGATTATCTAATAAGACTCGTCGTATTGATCATTTTGAGGTAGTAGATAGAGTTTGTTTAGGTTCTCGCCCACCAAAGAGGTGCAAAGACTTGGTCGGAAAGATAATTGAGCCCAATATATATTAGGCCCTATAAGGTTCTTGACATAGATTGCAAAGTTCTATACTGCTTGGCACTTCCATGAGACTTATCCTAAGTTTATAACATCTTCCACGTCTTGTAGCAGAGGAAGTATATTACAGATCCTTCTCACTTGATCAAACCTAACAAGGTTGAGTTCGATGATTCTTCATATTATGAGGAGAGGCCTTTGTAGATTCACAACACCAAGATGCGTCAAACCAAAACGAGTTTAGTACCATTCATGAAAATTTTATACAGCTGCTATGGAACAAAAGAGGCAAATTAGAAGACAAAGAAGGATATGCATAAGATTCATCTCAAACCTTCTAGCACAAGTGTATTAGATTTTTGGGTTATATCCCTTTTAAGGGCATAGTATTAAGTAGTGTAGTATCAGCTTCATTAAAATTAACCATTGAAATCACATTTGCTTATATTAATTTTTTTTCCTTACACTCCTTGCCCAACCTTAAATTTTGAATTTTGGAGTGAAGTCATCTTTTAAGGGCGTAGTTGATAAATTAAGATTAAACTTTTATAAAATTATAATCTTAACTTATCAACATTTTAACATAAAATAAATTATAATTTTTAGGCATTTTATTTTATTTTAACCTAACCCCAATACCAACCTTACAAAATTTATAGATAAAATTTTAGATTAACTTTTTCAAATATTTAAAACTAAACCTTAGCAAAAAAATTTCCTTTTTCTTTTTCCCTTTTTTTTCTCACATTTCCTTTCTTTTTCTTTTCCTCCCTTTCTTTCCTTGAGACACACCCAGCCTAGCCTAATTCTTTTTTATTCTTTAATTTTTTTCCCTCATTTACCAGGGCTATATTGGTTCATCCTTTCTTTTCTCTTTTTTTTCTCCTCTACCCTCTCATCTTCTTCCTCTCCCTTTTTCTAATCCTCTAGACCCTATATGATGTTTTCCTTTCCTTTATTGACCATACAACACCAACATGCAGCCTCTACAGCCTTACCTAATACTAGCCCCTACAACCTCTGCACTTTACTTACCAACCCTACACACCAAAAGCCTTTATTGTTTCCTTCTTCCCCTTGCTAGTCTTCCATGCGCGCGCGCGCACACACACACACACACACACACATATATATATATACCTACACACATGTAAACCCTCCTTCCTTCTATTCTTACTTCTTTTAGCTTTACATCTTCACACACCACAACCTACTAAGCTTGGTCTTCTTCCTGTTCCTTGCAACACTACCTTGCTGTTGATACCAGTACACTTACTATCTATTATTACCCTCACAGACCTCCCTTCCATTTTCCTTCCCTTTCCTATATGTCGTTGATCACCCCAACATCACCATCCCCTACCATGGCCTTCCTTTTTACCTTCCCTATGTCTATAGCCCTTTTCTCGTCTTAGAGCCATTGTCATTGTCATTGCCACCAAGAATATATAGCCACCTACCTACCCTCTCTTCATCCTATATAAATGCTTGATCTAACACCAACCCCTCACATCCAACCTCAATCCTTTTTCCCTACAATCCTCTCTCTTATATTTCCATCACCCTTTCCTTTGAATAGAACCACTATAGGCCACACAACCCCTAAGCTTGGTCACCTTTTTTAATACATTAGCACTGTCATCTCATCATCACCAACACAATCTAATCCACTTCCATTCTTATAGACTCCTTATCTATAAACTACCAACCCCCCTAAACCGCCATCACTATAGGCCATACCACCCGCTACCCTCCGCCACCATCACTACCACCACTCCTTACCACTAACTATCAAAAATTCTAATAGCACCATCACTTGAACTCTTATTGCCAACCATTACTCCTCCCTTAACTTTTTATATCAACCATTGCAGATAACACGTTACTGCCATGGCCGCCTCATCACCGCCACCATACACCACTCTACCTAAGCTTCCCACTTTCAATTATCTCTATTTTTTCTTCTCAATCCCTTGTTATATTTTATTAGATTTAGTTATTAAGTCTAAATTTTGTATATTTTAGCTTTTAGGTGATACCCAAGTTCTAGTGGAGAAGGAAGCATAGGTCTTACATGCTTAGAGATTGAATCCACCATGGGAAGGATATATTTCATAGTTAGGGCATTTTTATTTAAAAGATGTGTATTTTTTTGTGAGTCATAGTTGGAGTTGTCTTATGAAGATTTTTATTATGATAATGTACTACATGATATATGGCATTACAAAAGTATGAGCTTATATATCTTGTTAATTGAGATGATTTTGTATATGAAATACTTATATATAATTGTAGATATGCATTTTTATGATGATAGTATGCGTAAGATGTAAAAAAAAAAATCATTTATATTGGGAATTATAAGATCATGTTGGAAAGAAATAGGCATCTTGGTAGTCATTAATGGCATTTGGTAAATACGATTTAATAATGTAATAATGGGTATATATTGTATTGAATGTTTGGAGTAAAATGTGAATGGTTTAGGCTTAATAAATGAGAAAAGTGGTTGAAAGCATGAATAGTAAACCCTAAAGGCCAAATCATTATTATATGTATGAAACATTGGAATTTAACCCTAAAATCTTGATATCATGTTGATATTGGCATTTTAGGTGTAGATATAAAATTTTTTAGGTATCTAAATCTCATGGGAAAAGTCATGATTAATTTGTGAAATTAGGGTTTTGTAATAAAGGAATGTAATCCTAAGGGTCAGCTATATCACATGTTTAACATGTGGGTTGGGCCTCAATTCTTTTATATATATATTGTCAGTAATAATATATTGGGAATGTGTATAAAATTTTGTGGTTGTATATGTTTTTTAGGAAACGTTATGCTTGATTAGTGAAATTGAGGTTTCTTAAGTGAATATGGTTTTGGAGGATATATTGGGACATGTTCCTTGCATTGTTGAGTGTGCTTTTATATGATGGCCATGGAATAAATAATCAAGAATAAGATCTTAATTACTGACAATGATAGTTCATATGAGTTAGAATTGTTATACATGTCCATTCAACCAAATGAAAATAGTGGCCAGAAGAAATTTTCCCTAAGTTGTATATTTATAATAATCTTATAGGGTCCATAAAATTAAATCAAATAGATAATCTAAAAGACCAAAACCATTGATAAGAAATTATTCCTTAAAGCAAAGCACCACATGAGTCAGGACCGTACAAGAATAACAGCTAGGAGTATTTTATCCTATGTTGTATATATCCATTCAACCATACGATAATAGTGGTTGGAAGCATTTTATCTTAGATTGTATATTGTTGATATTATTCCACTAGTAGTGAAGGCTCTTGGACTCAACATGAATAAAATCATGGATAATGATCATACCAATACTATTGGAAGTCCTAAAAATCAATAAATGAGTTGATACATTTACGTTATTCTATATGCAAGTTTATCTCTTCTTGTGGTCTTATGACTCTATATAACCATACTTGAATGTATTATTACCTTAATCAATATGCAACGTACTAACTATAAATTTTATGGGTGATGCACATTCCTACAAGTAAAGGACCTAATTGAATTTCTACAAGCTATTGAGGACCTGCTAAACAATTTTGCTAACTATGATGCTCTAATGGAGGTGAAAGTTTTATATCTCATGTATAGAGTTTTGGAATCAAAGAGTTATATTAGCAGGTATGTAATATCCCAAAATCCTAATTTCCGAAATTATGGCCAAACAAGGAATTACTAGGAAAATTGATTATTAAAATTTATTTACTTAAAATGTAGAGAGTTAATTGAGATAGATTAAGAGGAAAATAATAAAGAATCTAATTGGAAGAAAATTTGGGTATTTTTCTAATTAGCATGGAGGTTAAGGAAATTTATCCAAAATAGCCTAACTAATTTAAAAATGGATTTAATTATTATAATTAAAATAATAATTATTAAAATTAAATATCTAAATTAATTATATAAATAAATAAAGAACAAATATCCCCAACCATTTTATCATTTTCCTTTTTCCTTTTCTCCTTTCTTTTCTTTTTCTTTCTTCCTCCTTTATTTTTTTTTCTTCTTCTTCCCCCGGTTTGGGCCAGCCTGTCGGCCCAAATCTCCTTTCTCCCCCACCGTCTCGCGCGCCCGGCCTGCGCAGCGCAGACCCCCTCCCCGCCTTTCCTTCCTTCCTCTCGCCCGCAGCCCAGCGCCGTGCGACGCCAACCCCGTGCGCCCGTGCGCTGCGTTTTGCCCTCAGTACTGTCGAAACGCCGCGTCACGCTAAACGACCTTATGACCGTTGCCAGCCTTCGACGCGACGCGACGTTTTCCTCCCACAATCCTTAAAACGCCGCATTTTGTTTTAAAACTTTATAACGCCGCCGAACCGGCCGGTTCCCTTCCTTTTATTTTCCTCCCCTGGACTGCCGGTCCTCCTCCTTTCCCCTTCCTTCTTCCTCCTCGACCTGCAACTCGACCCTACAACCCCCGAATATCGCCGGCCACCTCTGCACGCCGACCGTCCTTCCCTGCCCTTTCCTGCCTCTCTCCCATTGTTTTCTTTCTCTTTTCGACCCCGACCAAGTCCCTCTCTCCCTTTCCCGCGTGCCCACCTCTTTCCTTTTTCCTCTCCCCTTCCCCGACCCAGCCTGCCATGGCAGGACTTGCACCACCTGCCACCGGCCGGCCACCTGCACACCTGCCTCGCACGCCTCCTTCTCCCCTTGTCGTCTTCCCCTTCCAATTGCCTATAAATACCCCCCATTGGCAGCCCCGATCAGCTCCCTTTTCATTTTTTTACCCCGAAACCCTGCCTCTCCGCCGCCTAAAAAAGACGGGCTTTTCACCGTCACCGGAGACATCCGCCGCCACCTTTGGCCACCGTTACCATCCCTGCACCTCCCTCGACAAAACCAAGCCACCACCACCCTCCACCTTGCCCTGCACGTGCCGCATTTGCTGTGCAAAGTTCCTATCCCGAAAACCACCACTTCCAGCCGTCGCCGCCTTGCGCCACCTTCTGCCGCCTCCTCCGCCACTAACAGCCACCCTTCCACCCTCCAAAATGCCCAACAGACCTCCCTCTACCTTTCCCTGCCTTCAACTTCCCCTGCCTCCCTCTCCTCCTTCCTCCCTCATCTTCCACCTCTCTCCACCACCCTCGGCCGCCGCCATCGCCGCCGCCCCTTGCCACGCCACCACCCTCACTCCACTCCCCTTCACCTGCTGCTTCTCCCCCCACCTTAAACTTCTCTTTTCCTCCTGCCATCCAGCCCCCACCTTGATCTTTTCCCTTCCCTTCCTCCTCCACCGCCGGCGCCACGCTCTGCCGCCGGACCACCACCGACCCTAGGTGGTTCTCCACTCATCCAAACCCTAATATTCCTTTTATATAACAACTACTAATTTCTACCAATATTAATACTATTATTATTATTATTATTATTATTATGATTATTCCTTTCATTACTATTACTATTATTATTATTATCATTATTATCATTATTGTTATTACTTTTATTATTATTATTATTATTATGATTATTATTATTATTGTCATTATTACCATTATTATTGTCTTTATTATTCATGTTCTTATTTTCTTACTAATACTAACATCCCTTTTAAACCCTAACTTGTATTATACTTAACTTTGGTCATATTCTTATAATTATTAGTATTAACGTTTTTATTATTATTATCTCTATTATCCTTACTATGGTTATTATTATTGCTACTTAACCTTACTTGGTTGTATTATTGTTATAACCATTACTACTAGGAGTATTATCATTATTATCGTTATTATTAGTATTATTACCATTATCATTATCACCCTTAAGAATGGTTTACTTGTACTATTGTGACCTTATAATATTAGTATTTCAAACCTAACACCATTGTTGGACTTAATCTTAAAAACGCTAGAGTTCTATTACTTGAAACATAAGTATCACTATTAGTAGTCTTATTATTATTATTATTATTATCACTATTTTACTATGACTAGTGAACACTAGTATTATAAGAATGGAACTAATGGGCTTAATAAAATAAGTGTAACAATAAGTATCATAAATAACTATATTTTGACTACTAATATTTAGTATACTAATTCTAAGGTAAAAACCCTAGTTTTTGTATAAAACCCTTTTTAGTAATAAAAACCCTAACCTTAAACTAGAATGAGGATTGATTATAAGGGAAACTAATACTTAGCATTTTCCCCTTTTACAGGTAACCCCAACCAAAGCCCTAAGGAGTTAGAGGAGCGTGCTCCAAGCCCAGCGTCGCCTTAGGTAAGGACGAAGCTAATGGCCTTGTGCTATGTGTGACGTGGATGTGTTTGATGTTGTGTATGCCATGCTGTACCATGTATTATATGATTTGTGTATAACTTGTCTTATGTGTAGCGCAGCTTGGAGATTGAGGTATGTTGTATGTGCTTCCGTGACATGAGCATGACATTTATATGTATGATGTTTATGATGTAATATGTTATGGCCCACTAGGACATGCATGTTAGGGTAAATGGTAATATGAGTTGGGAACCATCATGGGAGTCTTGAAGGTTGTATGGTGGGATTAGGGTTTGTATGGTGGCATAATTGTTCATATGGTGGTACTAATGATTTCATAGTGGTAATAATGGCTTATGGTGGTATTGTGATTTTATGGAGGCATTAATGTGGTATGGTGGTATTTTTGTTTTTATGGAGGTATTAATGTTGTATGGTGGTATTTGTGATTTTATGGAGGTATTAATGTTTTATGGTGTTATTTGTGATGGAGGTATTAATGTTGTATGGTGGTATTAGGGTTTGTATGGTGGTATTAGTGATCTTATGGAGGTATTAATCTTGTATGGTGGTACTAGGGTTTGTATGGTGGTATTTGTGATTTTATGGGGGTATTAATGTTGTATGGTGGTATTAATGATTGCATAGTGGTATTAATGGCTTATGGTGGTATTAGGGTTTGCATGGTGGTGTTATGGTTTGCATGGTAGTATTAATGTTGGTATGGTGGCATTAGGGTTTGCATGGTGGAGTTAGGGTTTTGCATGGGAGTTAGTGATCGTATGGAATCAGGGTTTGGAGTGATTAACTCTGGGGCGTTGTGATTAAGAAGGGATGGAGTAACTAATTGTGACTGTTGAGGATAATTAAGGTTTGGGATGGCTAAGTACGGTGGTTATGGTAAAATAGGGATGAGAGAGGTTAACCACTGGTTGGTGTGGACAATTAGGGTTGCTTATGACTGCTTAGAGTTGTTTGGCGTTATCATGTGTATTATCGATTAAAGGGTAGTTATGAATGCGGAATTTTATTGGTTGCGATGTGTAAAGCATAGAGAGAATTATTTATGCATATCCTTGGTGAAAACCTTTTGAATAAGATATGTTAAGACATTAACTACTTATAGAGAAAGATGTTGAGCTGGATCCAGACCGGTCCACCGGCAAATAATAGTGGCAGGGTATGTTACCCTCGTGACCAGTCCACCGGCTATAATAGTGGCAGGGCATGGCCCTCGTGACCGTTCCACCGGCTATAATAGTGGGGGATTCCGTGCTCAACAAACTAATCAGAATGATGATAAGACCTGGGAAAGATACGAATATTTACAGTGGAACACCTTGTGAGTCGGGGCCAGACCGGTCCACCGGCAAATAATAGTGGTAGGGTATGTTACCCTCGTGACCGGTCCACCGGCTATAATAGTGGCAGGGCATGGCCCTCGTGACCGTTCCACCGGCTATAATAGTGGGGTTCCCGCACTCACACGGACTATTAAAGAATATGTGTGGAATGAACGTATTATTATTAATGAGAAATAAGAATAAGTCACCAGAAAGTATTCGGGCCTTATCTTGCTGGTTATCGCATGTTGTCTATATGCTTGGTCTTAGCGCACCAACACCCTTACTCAGTATTGGACCCGTACTAATACTACCTTGATTGAATGGGTCCTGTGATGATCCACCAATGGTGGGGAGCAGACCTCCTATGCAGGTTTGATCAGTTACAAATTGTGGGGTGGAAGGCTTGGCTTGAGTGAGTAGGCGATCCGGATATTGGTCCCTTGGGATCTGTTTTATTTGGCTATATTTTGTACTACGCTTATTGTTTTGAAACCGTACTCGAAGTTGTATTCCTAAACGATATTTTAACTGTTGTTGAGTCGTGGTTTTCGTGAATGGTCTATGTTAACTATGGACCTATGTTTTGATGACTCTTACTTAATGATTGTTTAGTTTAGCCTTAGCACTTAGTATCGGAACGGTAGGAGTGAACCGATTTGGTACTAAGTGTGGTGGTAATACCCCCAAGTTTATGGTTTTAATTCTTTCGCTTCCGCTAAAACCTTTGTCTTAAACGAAATTTTTCAGGAGTGAAATTTGGGGGTGTTACAAGGTACTTATTTTTATTTAGATTCCTTTTTGGTATTTTTCCCAGGATATTCAGTTTATTTGTTTGAATCATGCATTTAGAGCTAGTCTACAAAAATCTTTTCTTATGTTTATGAAAATTTCCCCACTTTAAGTTTATCATGTTCTACATTCTAAATTTTGTTTCCTTATAATTTTTGTGAGAATGGTAAGTAAGCTAGACTTATGTCAATTATAGAGGTACCCTTATTTTTTTTTTCTTTTAGGCTTCTGCTCATAAATTTGGGGTGTTACACAGGCACTATATCAACCATACTCAAAAGAGTATCATATATAAAATATAGCTATTAAATTAAAGACAAAGAACACTATCATGTAATAAGGAAAATTAATATTTTAACTCAAACCATACTCTAGCATTTTAATTTATTCCCTAGTGATAACTATCTAGCTGCCACAATAAAATAATAAATTACACAAAAATATGCATTCAAAATATATATTAGAAATAGAGAAAAGAATAACCGAAAATAGTTCTCGATAGAAGCCTAAGCAATTTAATCATATGATAAATTTATTATATTCATATGCAATAAATTATTTTAGGTCTCTTTTTTCTCCTTAGCGCATACGCTCTCTCTCTCTCTCTCTTTTCCTTTTCTCATTTCACTAACCATCTATCTCCCTATCTTTCTTTTTTTTCCTAATTATCAGTCTTTCTTTTATGCTCCCCTGATGTATGCCTTCTCTCTTTTCTTTCCCTCTTCCACTTTATCTCTCTCCATTCCTCTACAGAACTACTGCTTCTCCTTTTCTCTTCTTTTTCTCCCCTTATCCTCTTTTTATCTTTAACTTCTAAACCTCCTCTAACCTATTTTCTCCTATGTCTACTTTTTCTATCTATTTTTTTTCCAAATTCGCAATACTTCCTTTCTCTCTCTATTCATCCTTTCCCTCTTTTTTTTTCTGTGCAAGCTCATGTCATTCCCTTTTTCTCCCTTGTGCCTTTTTTATTCTTTTGCTTTTTATTTCCTTTATGAGCCATTTGGCCTTTTCTTCTCTTTTTGCCACCCCTTTGAGACTTTGGGTCTTTTGGCCAAGAAATTAATAACCTTTTCTTAATTTGAAATAAAGAAAATTATACCTATGAAATAAAAGTTAATAAATTAATAAAATATCTCCTAATTTAAGTCCATCGTTTTATATCAATTATCTCAAATAATTAAATACATGATATTATTATCACTTAAGGCCAAAAACTAAATTTAAAAGGATATAAAATTTATAATCATCAATATCCCAACACTTAGCTTTTTACTTATCAACCAGAAACACATGGTTTGACATCAATATTAAATAAATAAATAAAACTAGATAACCACTTTGTTACATATCGTGCTGGTTCCTAACATGTGTAACAGGTTATTTAAATCATTTGGTCCCCCCTTAGACATTTAGTAAGGTCTAGCTAGCGTTTCACAAATGATATACCCATAAAATCACTAACAAGTCAAATAGAAAAATAAAATAGAACACCTAATGCCTTTAAAAAGTTATCCCAAAATCTTTTTACTTTTATAACTCTAAGAATCAACATTGGAAAATAAAAAGGGTTAATTTAAACTTATGCTTTATATATAAACATGATAGATATGAAAAAAAACAATAATATGAATGAAAATATACCACATCTTAGTCACCATATGACTAATCATCGAAAAGGATACAGTCTATTTTTCTCTCTCTAATATATACATACATATATATATATACATTGATGTGTAATCAAAGTGGAGGGAAGGGTTGGATCGGTTGCTATTGATTTGGAGATATCAAACATGAAATTAAGTAAAATAAACGAAGGTTGAATTTCGATTAAACTTAAAGAAAACAGGTTGAAATGCAGGTTGATTTCGACTGGTTAAATCAGGCTTCAAATGTCGAATGATTGAGATCAGTGGAGGAGGGAATTGGCCTCGGGATTTCCTTTCTCAAAGAAGACTCAAAAGGGAGGATAAACGCAAACTTTTCTGGCTAAATTTGTGTTAAAAAATTCTATATATTCATTCATTATTTCCACGATACAAGTAGGTGTATGTATAGGAAAGGAAGGCTCAAATAAGCCGAGTTTTTCCCTTATTTCAAGCCCATTTAATCACTTCAATTAAAACCATATAAAACTTAATCCTAATCACAATATCATGGTCTAAATGATATTAATGATTAACACTACAAATCCATACAATTAACTATGATACATACATGAAATTACATCAAACCCTAACTTACATAAAATACACTTAGGGTTAGGGTTTACATGAAGTTAATATAACTAATGAGAATCATCACCATATCTTCTTTTTGTAAAGTATCATCCCATGTATACCATAGTCTTGCATGCTTTGAATAATTTTACACTTTAAGGTGTATTAACATCTTCTTTTGGAAAAGATGTAACATACCTACAAGAACACCTTAAATTGTTTTCAGCACCAAGTATAGACAAACTATCAAGAACATTTAATATGATAGGATCCAATATTAAGAAAGTTAATTCTTCTTTACCTTGAGAATTAACATTAATATGATAATCATTATATTCTCCTACATCATTCATCCCAAGTTGAGAAGAATTTGCCCTCAAATTTTCATCAGAATAATAAGGAGACAAATCACCAGCATTAAAATTTCTTGATATTCCACCATAATGTTATGGAAGTTCAAGTTCATAAGCATTATCTCCAAACTTTCTTAGTATTTTAAATGATCCATCAACTCTTGGCATTAGTTTCTTTTTACGTAAATTAGGAAATTTTTCTTTACGCAAATATAACTAAACTAATTCACCAGGAGAAAACACATAAGATTTTCTATGCTTATTTGCTTGAGATTTATACTTGGCATTATATTTTTCAATGTCATTTTTTATTTTCTCATAAAGCGGTTGAAAAAGTTGTACTCTATCATTAGCTTCATAATTTTGTAATTCACCTTTTTTCAAAGAATCATATTAATAGGCATGTGAGGATTCACACGATACATCACTTCAAGCGGACTAGTTTGAGTAGTATTAGATGGACTACAATTATAAGCAAACTCTAAATGTACCAAGAGTTCTATTAGTTACTTCAGTTTAACTGTCAGTTTGTGGATGATATGAAAAACTAAATAACAATTTAGTACCAAGCATATGCCATAAAGTTTTCCAAAAATAACTCATAAACTTGATATCCTGATAAGAAACTATGCTTTTAGGTATTCCATAAAGTTTAACAACCTCTCTAAAATACAAGTCAGCAACATGCGTGGCATCATTGGTTTTATTACATGGAATAAAATGAGCCATTTTAGAAAATCTATCTCCTACCACAAGAATATAATCTTTACCACATTGCATTCTTTGTAACCCTAGGATAAAGTCCATACTAAATCCTTCCCATGGTTTATCAAGAACAGGTAAAGGTGTGTGTAAGCCTTTATAAAAGTAACTCTTACTTTTTTTGTAATAATTCCATAGTTTTATGTATACCAAAATGTCCCGCAATACTACCTTCATGTATTTCTTTGATTATCAAGTATCGAATACTAGATCTAGGAATACAAAGTTTATTTATCCTAAACAAAATTCCATCTTGTATGACATAATTTCCATCGTATCCAATTTCTTTACATGCACTAAGCATGTCCTTAAAATCTTTATCCTTAGGATATAATTCTTTTCCCATTTCAAAACTTAATATTTTTGCATCCATCATAACAATTAATGTAGATCTACGAGAAAGAGAATCAATGACTACATTTTCTTTACCATCTAAATGTTCGATAAAGAACAAAAAGGATTGTAAAAAATTTACCCATTCTACATGTCTCGGATTAACTTTCTTTTGACTATGTAAGTATTTTAACGTTCATGATCCAAATGTAATACAAAGGGTTTTGGTCTTAGATAATGACTCCATGTCTCTAGAATCCATATAATGTCAAAGAACTCCTTGTCATAAGTTGAATAGTTAAGTTTGGCTCCATTCAACGTTTCAGAGAAAAATGTTATAGGATTCTTTTCCTAGGAAAGTACTCCTCCTATTCCAACTCCACTAGCATCACAAGTTACTTAAAAAAGAAAATTAAAGTTGGGTAAGGATAGAATAGTGTCATGACAAAGTTTAGTTTTGAGGGTTTCAAAGGCTTGAGTAGCTTCTTATCCCTAATAAAATTCACCCTTTTTTATGAGTTGAGTAATAGGTATAGTTATAGTAGAAAAATCCTTAATGAATCTTTTATAAAACTAGCTAATCCATGAAAAATTCTCACATCATGAAAATTCTTAGGGATGGACCATTATTTTATAGCCCTAATCTTTTTATGATCCACTTTAATACCCTCTCCACTAATAATGTCACCTAGGAAAACTACACTTGGAAGCATAAAATAACATTTCTCAAGTTTCCCCTATAGTTTAGCTTTCCTTAGTTTATCAAATTATTTCTTCAAATGCACTAGATGATCATAACTATTTTTTCTATACAAAAATGAGCTAGGTGCATTACATAACCTAAAAGGCATAACCATCCACTCATAGAGACCATATTTTGTTTTAAAAGCAGTTTTCCATTCGTCTCCATCTCTAATCATTAGTTGATGATATCCTTTCCTCAAATCAATTATGGAAAATACTTGTGCACCACAAAGTTCATCAAGCATATCATCTAATGTAGGCATAGTAAAATGATATTTCATAGTAATATTATTCACTGCCCTATAATCTATACACATATGCCAAGTACCATCCTTTTTAGGCACTAGTAAAGAAGGAACACTACAAGGACTCATTTTTTCTCTAAAAAATCCTTTATCCATAAGCTCTTATATTTGTTTTTGTAATTCCTTAGCTTCTTCAAGGTTACATCTATAAGCCGGTTTATTAGGAATAGGCATACCAAAAACAAAATCAATGGCATGTTCTATACCTCTTTTATGTGGTAATCTAGGAGGTAAGTCATCAGGAAATACATCATTATATTCATCAAGAAAATTAATTAGATTAGGATTTTCGATTTGTTGTTTTTCAGGTTTAGAATCCTTAGAAACTAAATCATAACAAATTCCTTCTTCTTCTATGCATTTTCCATAGCCTTTTCATGTAAAAATAATCTTTTTGTGTCATCACTCGAAGGCATATGATCATATAAAGTAGGTATTAGCCTATATACTTTCTTTTATTTCTTCACCACATATTCATTAGTTATCCCATCATGAGTTGCTTTTATATCATATTTCCATGGTCTACCTAAAAGTAATCCACAAGCATCCATAGGCAAAACATCACATAGAACTTCATCATGATAGTCTCTAATAGAAAATGTGATTAAAGCTTTTTTGTTTACTTTAGCTCCTTTATCTTTATTTAGCCATTTTAGAGAATAGGGTTTGGGATGATTAGTAGTTTCCAAAACAATTTTCTTAACCATTTCTTGACTAGAAACATTTGTGCATGAACCACTATCAATTATGAGTCTACAAACCATGTCACCTATTTTACACTTAATCGTAAAAATTTTCTCTCTTTGAGTAGGTCTAACACTAGGTTGTATTTGCAAAAATCTTTGAATTAAGAAGCATGGATCTCCTTCTTCTTCTTCCATAGTTAATATTCCATTAGGAGATTCAACTTCTAAATACTCTTCATCACTACATGGTCCCATATTTTCTATTTCATGCAAGTTTAAGGCTCTTTGGTTAGGGCAATCTTTAGTAAAATGTCCATATCCTTTACATTTGAAAGATTGTTTATTTTCCATTTCAACTACCTTATTTTTACTTTATCATCTCGACTATTCTTTTTATCATATGAAAATGTTGATTTAGGTGTAAAGGTGTTAGAATAGGATTTAGTTGAAGTTGAAGCATTAGACTTAACATAAGCTTTAGTTTATTTGGTTTGTCTTTCAAATTTTAAAGCCAATTTAATCAAGTCCTCAAGAGAATCATAAGATTACATGTCAACTTTGTCTCTAATGAAATTATTCAAGCCACCTAAGTATCTAGCACACTTTTGTTCTTTTATTTCATGAATATCACAAAAAAGGGCTAGTCTTTCAAATTCTCTAGTGTATTCTTCTACATTAAATAAACCTTGGCTTATATTACTCATTTTAACATACATATCTTGCTTATACTCTCTAGGCACAAAATTCTTTTTTAGGTGCTTTTTAAGTTTTTTCCAAGATTTTATCTTTGATATCTCTTGTCTTTCTCTTGTTCGTTTTAAATTATTATACCAAATTCGAGCAAACTTTCTAAACTTCAGAGTAGCTAGTTTGAATTTTCTTTCATCCTCATACTATCTAAATTCAAAAATAGCCTCAATCTCATGCAACCATTCAAAAACTGACTCCACATTCAAGTCACCATAAAATTCAGGAAGGTCAAGTTTAATACCTTGATCTTCTTGATATTCATGTCTTACTTGAAATATAGGTGGTCTTCTTTGGTTGCTTAAGCCAAAGGAACTCATCTCATCTTCTCCATACTCATGGTGATGTATGTTGGAATGTTCACGTCCACTCTTTTCATGGTATATAGGATTCATCCTTCCTTCCTTTCTATAATGTGTGGTTTCCATGTAAACTTGCCATGGTTTATGCTTTTCTTGTTTGGCCAATTTAGCTTCCACACTTTGTAGTTGATGTTGAAGTGTGTTTTGATTTTGCAATTAAGCATCCATTTGTGTGGTGAGGATCTTGATAGACTCTACCAAGGCAAAAAATTCTTCACTATCCATGGTGAAGGTTGACACACAACTCTTTTTGTTGCACACAATGGATTCCACAAATGTGTAGGTACTCGAATTTTTTTCCTCCAACCAAACAAGGCACAACATGTTTCCTAATCCACAATAAAAGTAAATATCACTACTCGTGGTTCTTTATTAGGAAAAAATGAGAAGATCTAACCGCAAGAAGACTGAATGCATGTAGGAACACAAAGGATGGAAGTGTTCTTCTTATATGGCCCAAAATTTCAGCCACATAAAATGATAGACTGCCGTAGGCTTCTTCAACTCATACACATCTTCAAGTTGAAGATTCAAGAGTGGTGCTTCCTAGAAGATGTAAATAAGAGAAAGATTAGAGTATAGAGTTTTATTTTGAGAGAAAAACGAGAGGAAATGACTTGAGGAAGTCAGGATACACACATGTTTGTTCAGCCGTGTGCTAAAGTGCACTCCAGGTGTCGGGGTTTTTGTTTCCCTTTCAGATTGATACATGAATGGGAAATGAAATGGATAAATTAACACAAGATAACACATAGATAGGGATAATAATTAAGAGGGAAAGGATAATTGGAAGGAATAAACTCGCAGTAAAACAAGGCAACACATGAAAGGAAGTTGCGACTGGAACTGTAGCATTGGTCGAAGATGATTCACTTTGGTTGGAGAAACTACAACAAGAACTTCAAGGAAGATTCAAGAAGATGATAAAAATGCAAGAATTCAAAGAAAGAGCAAGCTACCAGTGAGTTCTTGATGCAAGAACACACACATATGGTAACTTGTTTGTAGGTGGCCTTTGGTCTACAGCTTCCAAAACAGCCGAAGCATTGATACTAAAAATGATGTGTAATCAAAGCGGAGGGAAGTATTGGATCGGTTGCTATTTATGTGGAGATATCAAAAACGAAGTTAAGTAGAAGAAATGAAGGTTGAATGTCGATTAAACTCAATGAAAACATGTTCAAATGCAGGTTGATTTTGACTGGTTGAATTAGGCTTCAAATGTCGAATGGTTGAGGTCAAAGGAGGAGGGAATTTGCCCCAGGCTTTCCTTGGTCAAAGAAGACTCAAAAGGGAGGATAAATACAGACTTTGTTGGCTAAATTTGTGTTCAAAAATTCTGTATATTAATTTATTGTTTTGACGATACAAGTAGGTGAATATATAGGAAAGGAAGGCTCAAATCAGCCAAGTTTTCCCCTTAATTCAAGCCCATTTAATCACTTGAATTAAACCCATATAACAATTAATCCTTATCACAATATCATGGTCTAAGTGATATTAATGATTAACACTACAAAGCCATACAATTAACTATGATACATACATGAATTACATCAAACCCTAACTTACATAAAATACTCTTAGGGTTAGGGTTAACAACAAGTTGATACAACTAATGAGAATCATCACCATATATTCTTGTTGTAAAGTATCATCCCATTTATGCCATAGTCTTGCATGCTTTGAATACTTGTACACTCTAAGGTCTATTAACATCTTCTTCTTGCAAATATGTAACATACCTACAAGGACAACTTGAACTGCTTTCAACACCAAGGATAGACAAATTATCAAGAATATTTAATTTGATAGGCTCTAACATGAAGAAAGCTAATTATTCCTTACCTTGAGCATTAAGATGAATATGATAATCATTAGATGCTCATGCATCATATATACATATATACTTGGATATTTGATATATATAAGATGAAAAAATGTACACAAGGGAGGCATACATTTGGTGGATAAAAAACTCATGAAAGATACCAAATACTTGGCGAATAGATGAAAATATATGCTCAAATCTTGTAACTAATCTCCATCAAAATCAAATGTTGCTCATCTCAAGAATCAATTAGAGCCTTATTATAGATTTTAGTGGGTTTAATGTATAAAAGGTTAAAGAGTATTCAAGGGTTGTGGTGTTAAAAGACAAAGAGATATTGTAATTCTTATAAAAATCAAATCCACATAAATGATGATCAATAATGCACACCTCAACCTCCAACCCAGACTAGAAAAATGAGATAATAAAAAAATAAAAATGGGACATGAATAAAATTCTCTCAAAGTCATATCCTGTCTTCATATATTAGGATACATGCAATGTTGTTATGTGGTGGAAAATCCTATATTGCCTTTATCATTTTCTCAATAAAACATGTTTTGACTATAAGCTTTAACTAGTACAAGAATAAGTTTTAGTAATTTTTAGATTCTGTTATAAGAGCTATGGTAAGTAATTTTATCAAAAGAATTAAATTTATATGAGTTTTGTAAAGAAAATTAGCACCTAAGACATATAGGTTATTTCATGTGAAATTATTTTGAAAAGAAGGCATATATGGCAAAAAATCTCTATATGGGACATGTTGAATCTAAGCAAATCATGTCGATGGTAGGAAAATCATTTATGTTCTTACTCAATTCACATCTATACATGAAGATATATCTTTCCTACACTAGAATTAGGACAAAAAAAATTTCACTCAAATTATCTCAGTCTTATGATCCACTTTTAGGGATATTTCAAATATATAATCATCATTACCTAGTTAAGGGATTCTAATACTCTAAACATACAAAAAATACATAAAAATAAATAAGCATGTTATTTTTAAATATACACAAAGACACATTGATTTAAGCAAGCACCCAAAAACACTCACAAACACCCCCACACTTAAATCGCACATTATCCACAATGTGTAGACAAGTAAAGGAACATGTAATTTAGGTATAGAGATAAATAAATAGAAACTATTAAAGAGTATAAAAATCACCTATCACATTTTATTTCCAACCAAGTAGGGATCGTTTTTACATCTTCACCCTAACATGATATTAGTTTACTCCATCAAGATGGTTGCTTCCTGTAGTTACACCTCATTAATATTATTCTTTATGAAGGCCTTATATTAGGTCTTAATCCTATGATTGTTTACCTTGAACACATCTCCCATCTTCTCACTTTTTATATGTGTGACACCATGAGGGAAAACAAGAGTAACAATAAAATGACTAATCTATCTAAAACGCAACATATATAGGAGTAATTAAAGTTGAGAATGATAGAGTAACACTTTTTAACCCATAAAAAATAGCTTTCAAAGAATTTATCTTCTCTTTGTACACCATAGAAATCTCAATTGCATCATCCTTTATCTTTTCAAGCTCACAAAACTATAGCTTCTTGTGCGTTCTATTGAAATCTATACTCATGTTTAGGTTCTTCACAACCCAAAATGCCTTGTACTCTAGCTCCTCAGGTAGATGACATGCTTTCTCATAAACAAGCCAAAAGAGATGACATACCTTTCACTCCAGTCCTTTATATTTGGGCTCACGATCCTCTCCTGTATTGTCTTACTTTCTTGGTTAGCGACTTCTTCTTGCCAACTAGTTTGATGGTGATAGGGTGTAAAAACATTATGTATAACCCTATACTTGTATAGAAAATATTTGATCATCCTAGTGAAAACGTGTGATCCTCCATTATAGATGATTACTTTAGGCATACCAAACCTAAAAAGGAATTGAGATTGAAGGAAACCTACAACTGCACAAGAATCATTAGTACAGGTGGCAATTATTTCCACCTATCTTGATGCATAATCACCAACAAGAATAATATAGAAATAACCCTTAGAAGATGGAAATGGACCTATAAATTCAATTCCACACACACCAAAAATTTCAATAATTATAATAAAGGTTATGTGCATTTGATCATTAGGAGCAATATTATCCGCTCTTTAGAACCTCTCACATCTGTGCAATATGTGTTAGCATCTATAAATAGTGTAAGCTAATGAAAAAAAGCTTCAAGCACCTTGAAGGTGTCCTTTTTTTTCACTAAAGTGCTCTCCACAACATAGACAATGACAATTTGATAAAATATTCTCAAAATTAGAATCAATCACACATCTCCTCAATATACTATGAGTCCTAAATTTTTACAAATAGGGGTCATCTAAAACATATTGTTATGCTTCATTTCTAATTATAGTCCTTAGAGATCATGGCATATTTGTAATTAAATTATGATTAAAAAGATAATTTATAATAGCAGCATATTATGGCATACTTATCTTTATCTCGAAGAGCTTCTTATCTTGGAAATTCTCAATTAATATTGTTCACCATCTTGAATCATGCATCTATTTGCTACTATGTTCTTTATCCCGTCCTTAATCTCCACATCAAAATATTGTAGCAAGAGAACTAGTGTTATCAATTAGGGATTTTCTTCCTTTTTAGACAATAGAAACTTTAATGCTACATTGTGAGTGAAAATGATAAATTTAATTTGAATTAAATATGAGCTAAATTTTATAAAAGCAAATACCACTACTAATAGTTATTTCTCGATAGTGGAGTATTTCAACTGAGCATCATTAATAGTCGTCGAAGTATAGTATATGATGAATGGATTTTTATCCTTTTATTGTCTTAAGATCCCATCAATCGTGTAATCAAAGTCATCACCCATAATCTCAAAGGGTGGGGATCAATCTAAATGTATGATAAATGTTGTTGTCGTTAAGAGGTTTTTGAGCTCATAGAATACTTGTTGACAATTATTACTCCAATCAAAAGCCACATTCTTTTCTAAATGGAATTTAAATGGCCATGAAAGGCTAGAGAATTTATTTATGAACTATCAATAGAATCCTACCTGTCCAAGAAAAGGATGCACCTCTCTCACAGAAGTGGTAGAGCGAAAGTAACGGTTAGCTTAATCAATCTATATCACTTAGATGAGAAAATATAACAGTGTATAAATTCTTATATCCCTATAAAATATCAATTTTTCTAATTAATGACAAGGTTAATTTATTTCCATTGTTTCAAACTTAAAGTTATTTTCTTAAGCAATATTTGAAAGGATCACTAAAGACATTAAAATGATCTATAAAAACCTTAATAATCTTGTTGATTTAATTAGAAAAAAATACTAATCATGTGTCTTTGGTGTGTACCAAGGGTGTCTCATAGACTAAAGGTGATGTTTTGATAAGAAAATATGCTTAATATTCATGTGAAGGTTGTCTTCTCTTGATCCTCCTCTGCTATGTGACTTTGTTTATGACTAGATTACACATCGAGGAAGAAATAATAGGAATAGAAAACCAATATCTCAAGTAATGATTAATGATTTATAATGGGAAGTGATCTTTCCTTGTTCTATCATTCATCTTCTTATAGTCAATCCATATTTGGCATCCACTCACTATTCTTTGTGGGATAATGTCATTCTCCTCATTATTTACTATAGTAACCCCCAACTTTATAGGTATCAATTGAATAGATGCCACCCATTTAGGATTTGAGATGGTGTAGATGACTCCACAATCGAAGAGTTGATGATATTATTCTATACTAATTCCATCATAGGAGGATTATGCCTATATTAGGGTTCTCTAGTAGGCTTAGCTCTTTCTTTAATAAGTATGTGGTGAACATATATTATAGAACTTATATCTTTTATGTCTACTAGCATCTAACCAATAGTAGTTTTGTGAGCTATAAGAACTTCCACAATCTTACTTTCTTGCTCCTCTATTTACTTTGAATATTTGATCAACTAAAGGATCTTTCTATCTCTTAAGAGGGCATACATAAAATGATCTATTAATGGTTTGAGCTCTAGCATAGGCTCCTAAATAATAGAAAATATAGGATTGTCAATAGCTAAAGAAATTGAAAAAGGAGGGGATCCATCCTTCCCTGTGTACCACACCATATATAAGGTGTGGGGAATGTATTGTCTCTATCTCCTTCAAAGATATCTCTTCCCCTCTCTCATGTAGCCCTAAACTTTTCATAGGAGTGGTTTTCAATGGATCATCCTTATCCTCCACAAAGTAATATTATTCTAAAAGGTAAATAGTTTAACTAGTAAAAAAGCATGGTCATCCATGAGGGGCCTCATAGCCTTGAAAATGTTGAAGTGTATGACTTCTCCATCAAACTCTATAGTGAGATAACTAGTATGAACATATATCTTTGTGTGAGTTGTCATGATAGGCCTTCCTAATATTAATGACATTAAATTAAAACTACAATCTTATAGATCTAAAATGTATAAGTACACCAAAAATATAAGTGCACAAACTTGTACAAGAACATCTTCTACTAGGCCCTTGGGGGCTACATTAGAATGATTAGCAAGTTGAATGATAAAATTATCTTTCTTAATCTCTCCCAAACTTGAAGATTCATCAATAGAATATGGCATGATATTAATAGATACACCTAGGTATATCATGACATATTCAAACCTATTACTATTGATTACCCATGGAATACTGAAGCTTCTAGGATCTGTATACATTGGAGGTAGCTTCCATTGTATGATGGCAAACAATTACTCACTAATCCTTGCAATTTTCTTCTATTACAGTCTCTTCATCATGGTGTCAACTCATTTGTGAATTTTATATATTTGGGAAATTTCTTAATAGAATTTAGGAATGGGATGTTGATATGCACTTTCTTGAATGTATCCAATAAAGCTTGATCACTCTCATCCTTCTTTGATTTAGATAGCCTAATAGGAAAAAGAGTGGCATAAATATGGTTTGTTATAGAAAAATTTTCAAGGGTATATGATTTACCATTCAAGGGACTCTGGGATTTCATCTAAATAATGGGTTATTCAACTAATTGTTTGTTTTTGCTTCTATGCCCTTACTTTTCATGATTTCCCCTTCTTTTGTTGCAATATAGTCTTCCAACTATTCTAAATCCTCCTTAGAATTTTGTGGAACTCTTACATGTTATCCTCTTCTTATTATCACTAAATTAGTTGACTTAAAGCATACCTTTGGATGGGGTATGGTATTATTAGGAAGTTTCCTGGGATCATGTAATTGGTTTAGCTTAGTGACTACTTTTCCCATTTGATTCTCTATATTTTACACTCTTTTATTCATGTGTCAACTGGCTCTGTATTAGATGATTCTATCCACTTGCTGATCCTTTTTCCTATCACTATTACATATGAAGCAGAAAACTACTTATCTATGAATGCATTAGCTAAAATATCCTAAGAGTAGATCTTTCCTATTGGTAACTTATAGAGTAGATTCTTAGCACCGTCGCCAAGGCTAATGGAAATGCCTTAAGCATCAACATTTGAATATTTGCATCCTTAGGACACAAGGAAACACATAAGAACAAAAACTCCTTTAGAAACTTGTTGGGGTCTTCACTTAGGAGATCATGAAAGGTAGGAAGTCATTGAAGTAGACTATACTTGAGCTAAAAATCTCTTTCCTTATAGATAACAAGCTCAAAATAACTAATAAATGTAGTGACGACCTCCGATATATTGTAGGTTGCCAACTCTCACAAACACCTATTAGTTGCCATAAGAGCAAAGTAGATAAGCTCATCCTTTGTTGATGTGTGGACTTTGGAAGTATCTACTTATACTTTTGATGAAGATGAAGAACCAAAAATCCATTCTTTCTTTCCCAATGATGAAGAAAAACTAGAAATCTTGTGATTTCTAGTGGCTTAAATAGACTTCTGCAATTCAAGGTTCAATGGTAAAGACTCTCCTATGAATTTCCTATTTTATGCATTCACTAGAGTTCCTATGATAAGATTATCATAAATGAGTAAACCACACACAAAATAAAGAAACACACAACATAAAATAGATATAATAATAATGATGGTGATGATGACAATGACCCAAGGAAAACACAAACAAGAGACACACAAAAAACTAGCAAAATCAAGGCAAAGCTATCAATCCCCAATACTGCCAACAAAAGTTGGTGTGGCTGTAGCCATCACCCAATTTAAAACTTTTTTTCTCAACTATAGTATGGATAAATAAGGGTATTCATAACACCCTAAATTTATATAATCTAAAATTTAAATTTTTAACCTTTTATCCATAAAAAATTAATCTTTAATTATTTATTTAATTATTTTTATGAACCTTTGGCTTGTAAAAATGGATATAAATTATTTAATAAATTAACACAATTCATTTATCATTTTATATAAAAAACCTAAATCCATAATTTTACCAAAATTATTTTTTAAATTAATACCCAAATTATTAGATAAATTAATATAAAATTTTCCCATTAGCACAATTTTAATCTAAATTATAATCCTAACCTAAATCATTTTTCCTTTTACTTCCTTTTCTTCCTTTACTTTCTTTTCCCTTTTCATTAATTTCTTTCCTTCTTCCTTATCCCTTCAAGCTTGCCTAAACATTCCTCCCCCTTCTTCTTTTCCTCATGTTAGCCCAAGCCTTCTTTCCTTCTTTCTTTTCTTTTTACCCCAAGATGACCTAGCCTATCTCCTCTTCTTCTCTTCTCCTCTCCTATGCAATAGGCCCACTTTCCTCTCCTTTTTTCTTTCTCATAGACAACCAAGCCTTCCTTCTCCTTTATTCTTTCCATTACCCAACCTAAGCCTTCCCCTTTCCTTTATCCTTGTTTGTGCTTCACGCCAGACACACCTCGAAATTCTCCCTATGCGCACCCCTCCTTCTCCTACACCCCTACACACCTACACACCACCCCCTCTACCAGGTCTGACACCCTATGCTACCATCCTGTTCCCATCCATTTCTTTTCCTTTCCTGGCCCTACAACCCATGAGCTTTCCTCTCATATGTGCCCTTTTCCTTCCATTTTTTTCCCCTGCAACACAACTCCCCTTCCCTTACCTACCACCTCCCCTACACCAGCACCTACGTCATAGACCAGCCATCCCTCCTCTTCTCCTCCACCTCCTAGTAAGGATCAAAGTGGAGAGAAGTGCAGGATCTAATCGCTACTTTGTTTTGATCATCCACAGATTGAAGTTGAAGAAGAAAGGCTCGGTTTAAGGACGGTTAAACTCAAAATGGTATAGCCTTTGGTGATAGTATTCCTTTGACTGTTAAGGCACATTCAATGGGTCTAAAGAGGAAGAATACCCCGGGTACTTCTCCTATCTAGATGGGACTTCAAAGGGACGAAAACACAAGTCTCAATTGTGAATTTTGTGTTCAAATGATTTTTAAATTCAATAATGCATATATGTGTACAAGGAGGAAGTATATATATAGGTAGTAAACTGACTCAATGAGCCTAAACAAGCTAGGTACCTCCTTAATTCAAGCTTGATTTAACTCCCTTGAATTAAGCCTATACAATACTTCATCTCAATCATAATATCATAATTTAAATGATATTAATGACTAACATTACAAAGCCCTATAATCAACTATGGTACATACATGAAATTACAACAATATATTAGCTTACATGAAATATACTTTAGGGTTTACAACAAGTTTAATATAACTAATGATATCACCAACTATATCTTGTTGTAGTGTTATCCCATGTAAGCCATAGCCTTTCATGCTTTGAATGCTTGTACACTTTAATTCCTTTCTTGTGTGTTGACTTCTTCACCTTACAAATATGTAATATACCAACAAGAATATCTTGAATTGTTTTCATTACCAACTATAGAAATATCATCAAGAACATTTAAAATGATTGGCTCCATTATTAAGAATGCTAATTCTTCTTTACCTTTAGAATCATTAGAAGCATGAGATACATTAGATGCACCTGCAACTTTCTCCCAAGTTGAGAAGAATTTTTCCTCAAATTATCATCAGTATAATAAGGAGATAAATCACCAATATTATAAGTTCTTGAAATTCCACCATAATGATTTGGAAGTACAAGTTCATAAGCATTATTCCCAAATTTTCTTTCTATTTTAAAAGGTCCGTCAGCTCTTGGCATCAGTTTATTTTTACGTAAATTATGAAATATTTATTTACGCAAATGTAACCAAACTGAGTCACCAAGAGAAGATATATGTGGGGTTCTATACTTATTCGCTAGAGCTTTATACTTGGCATTAGCGTTTTCAATATTGGTCTTTATTTTCTGATGAAGCTGTTGAAAGAAGTTGACTGTATCTTCGACCTCATAATTTTTTTATTAGCCTTTCTTTAAAGGAACCATATTGATTAGCATGTGTGGATTCACTCCATAAAATACTTCAAGTGGATTAGTTTCAATAGTACTTGACGGACTTCGATTGTAAGATAAATCTTCATGAGCTAACTTAACATCCAATCCTTAGTACTTTTATTAACCAAACCTTTTATAAGGTACCAAAAGTTCGATTAGTTAACTCTATTTGACCATCAATTTGTGGATGATGTGAAGTGCTAAATAAAAATTTAGTACCAAGTATATACCACAAAGTTTTCCAAAAATAACTCATAAACTTGACATCCCGATCTGAAACAATGCTTTTAGGCACACCATGAAGTTTAACTATTTCTAAAAAATACATGTCAGCAACATGCGTAGCATCATCATTTTTATTACATGAACTAAAATGATCCATTTTAGAAAACCTATCTACTACTACAAAAATAGAATCTTTACCACATTGTGTTCTCGTTAACCTTAGGATAAAGTCCATACTAACTCATTCCCATGATTTATCAGGAACTAGTAAAGGTGTGTATAAGCCTTTATAAATGTAACTCTTAAATTTTTGACATATAGAACATCTAATTATCGTAGCTTGTACATTTTTAACCATTCGTGGCCAATAGAAATTTTCTTGCAATAATTCCATTGTCTTATGTATACCAAAATGTCCCGCAATGCTACCTTCATGTATTTCTTTAATCACTAAGTCTCAAATACTAGATCTAAGAATACAAATTTTATTTAGTATAAACAAAAATCCATCTTGTATGACATAATTACCATGACATCCACTTTCTTTGCATGTATTCAATATATCCTTAAAATCTTCGTCTTTAGGATACAATTCTTTTAACATTTCAAAACCTATCATTTTGGCATCCATCATAACAAGTAATGTAGATCTACGAGAAAGATTATTGGCTACTATATTTTCTTTTCAATCTAAATGTTTGACAGAGAACAGAAAAGATTGTAAGAAGCTCACCCTCTTTGCATGTCTCGGACTAACTTTCTTTTGACCATGTAAGTAATTTAAACTCTCATGATCCAAGTGTAACACAAAGGGTTTTAGCCTCAAATAATGACTCGATGTCTCTAAACTCCTTATAATGGCAAAGGATTCATTGTCATAAGTTGAATGGCTATGTTTAGCTCCATTCAACTTTTTTGAGAAGAATGTTATTGGTTTCTTTTCTTGTGAGAGGACACCTCCTATCCCAACTCCACTTACATCACAAGTTACTTCAAAAAGAAGGTTAGAGTTGTGTATAGATAGGACATGAGCATCACAAAGTTCGGTTCTGAAGGTCTCAAAGGATTGAGTAGCTTCTTGTCCCCAATTAAATTCACTTTTTTTAATGAGTTGTGTAATAGGTATAGCTAGAGTAGAAAAATCCTTAATGAATCTTCTATAAAAACTAGCTAACCCAAGGAAACTTCTCACATCATGAAAATTTTTAGGGATAAGCCATTCTTGTATAGCTCTAATCTTATTAGGATCCACTTTAATTCCCTTTCCACTAACAATATATCCTAGGAAACTACACTTGGAAACATGAAATCACATTTCTCAAGTTTTCCATAAAGTTTAGTTTTCCTTAGCTTATTAAACAATTTCGTCAAATACACTTGGTGATCATGCCCATTTTTACTATACACAAGAGTATCATCTAAATACAAACAATAAAGTCATGAAGGAAAGGTCAGAGAACTTCATTCATAAGTCTCATGAATGAGCTAGGTACATTACATAACCTAAAAGGCATAACCATCCATTCATAGAGACCATATTTAGTTTTGAAAGCAATTTTCCACTCATCTCTATCCTTAATTCATAGTTGATGATAACCACTTCCTAAGTCAATTTTGGAAAATAATTGTGCATCAGAAAGTTCATTTAGCATATCATCTAATCTAGGCATAGGAAAACAATATATGATAGTAAGGTTATTCACTGCTCTCGAATCTATACACATACACCAAATACCATCTTTTTTAGGCAATAGTAGGGCAGGAACACTACAAGGACTCATACTTTCTCTCAGAAATCCTTTATCCATAAGCTCTTGGATTTGTTTTTGTAATTTCTTAGCTTCTTCTAGGTTACATCTATAAGCAGGTTTATTTGGAAGAGGCATTCCAAAAATAAGATCAATAGCATGTTCTATAGCTATTTTAGGTTGTAATTTAGGAGGTAAATCATTAGGAAATACATCATAATATTCATCAAGCAGCTTATTTAGATTAGGATTATCAACTTATTGCTTCCCAAGTTTAGAATATATAGCAAATAAAGCATAGAAAATTCCTTCTTCTTCTTTGCACTTTTCTGTTCCCTTTTCATGTAAAAATAATATCTTTTTATCATCACTCAAAGGCATATGATCACATAGGGAAGGTGTTCATCTATACAATTGTTTTTCCTTTTTCACCACATATTCATTAGTTACTCCATCATGAGTTTCTTTTCAATCATACTGCCATAGTCTTCCTAAAAGTAAACCACAAGCATGCATAGGAAAAACATCACATATAACATCATCATGGTATTCTCTAATGCAAAATGTGATTAGGGTTCTTTTATTTACCTTAGCTCATTTATCTTTGTTTAAACATTGTAAAGAATAGGGTTTAGGATGATTAGTAGTATATAAACCAAGCTTCTTAACCATTGATTCACTAGCAACATTTGTAAATGAAGCACTATCAATAATGAGTCTAAAGACCATATCACCTATTTTAAACTTAGTTTAAAAAAATTTCTCTCTTTAAGTAGGTGTCACATTAGGTTGAATCTGTAACACTCTTTGAAGCACAAACATGGGCCTCCTTCTTATTCACCCATGGTTAAAATTTCATTCGAAGATTCAATTTCTATAATCTCATCTTCACTTCATTCTTCCATGGCTTCTATTTCACTCAAGGTTAAATCTATTTGGTTAGGTCATTCTCTAGCAAAGTGCCCATATCCTTTACATTTTAAGCATTGTTTATTAGACATTTCAACCACCTTATTTTTACCTTTTTCATCTCGATTATTCCTTTTATCATATGAAGCTGTAGTTTTAGGTGTAAAGGTATTCGAATAGGGTTTAGATGAGGTTGAAACACTAGACTTAACATAAGCCTTGGTTGATTTGGTTTGTCTTTCAATTTTAATGCCAACTTAATCAAGTTATCAAGAGAATCATATGAAAATATATCAACTTTATTTCTTATCAAATTATTCAATCCACCTAAGTATCTAGCATATTTTTGTTCTTTTCTTTCTTGGACATCACATATAAGTGCTAGTTTTTCAAATTCTCTAGTGTATTCTTCTACACTAACAATCCTTGCCTTAGAGCTGTCATTTTTACACACATATGTTGTTCATATTCTCTAGGCACAATTTTTTTCCTTAGGTGCTTTTTAAGTTTTTCCCAAGACTTGATTTTTTATTTCTCTTATCTTTTTTAAGTTATCATACCAAATCCTAGCAAACCTTTTGAACTTAAGAGTAACAAGCTTACATTTTTGTTCATCATCATACTCTTTAAATTCAAATATAGCATCAATTTCATGCAACCATTCAAAAAATAATTCCACATTCAATTCACCATAAAATTCAGGAAGGTCAAGTTTAATACCTTGATCCTCATTGTATGCATGTCTTACTTGGAATGGATGTGGTCTTCTATGATTGCTTGAGCCATACAAACTCATATCTACTTATCCATCCTCATCATGATTCAACTTTGTATATCCACTTCCTCCTTTTTCTTGGAAAGCATGCCTCATCTTCCCTTCCACACTATCTTGTGAGGCCTCCTATTGATTTGGCCATGGATGAAGCTTCTCTTGATCGGCTAGCTTAGCTTCCACACTCTGCAATTGTTGTTGAAGTGTTGTATGAGTATGAATTTGGGCATACATATATGTGGTCAAGCTCTTGATAGACTCCATGATTGCACGCACATCTTCACTTGCCATAGTGAAGTTACAACACAATACTTAACTTCCACAAAGAATTCAGCAACTAATGGTAATCCTAGAAGTTTTCTTACAGCCAAGTAATATAGGGTAGACCTTGATAAATCTTAAGCAAGTCTTGTTTGCTTCTTTTTTATCTTGGTCACGTAGGTATTGAAGTAGATACCACAAACATACATGTTTAAATGGTCGAGTAATTTTCTTTACATTATATCTTGGCTAGGAACGAGGTTTCCTTTGTGACAAAAAAATAGGTCACATAAAATATCGATGGAGGGCGTCGAATATGCTTTGAGGAAGTGGTATCTTCAAGTTGAAGATGTTGGGTTTTTAACACTTGAAGACGTGAAGGAGAGAAAGAGGAGAGTATGTGTAAATAGGTTGGGAGACAAAGGTAAGGTTCGAAGGTAAAAAAAAAATTCGAACCAAAGAGTTGCCAGGGGTTTTTGTATGTTTGATAAGGAGATACATGAGGAAGAAAATGTAAGGAGGATCTACTTCATGATTTGAAGGTAGAAAATAAAAAAAAAAATGTTGGACATTGAAGATTAAAACTAGAAAGTAATGCTCGAAGAAGGTTGGTTGAAGATATAAATCGAAGGAATAGCTAAAGGGTAGCGTCGAAGAAGATGATAATCTTCTTCGGTTGAAGTTATGAATAACTTCGACAAGACCACCTCAAGAAGTTGAAATCTTCAATCAAGATTCACGTTGAAGATTCAAGAAGAAGATGAAATTGTAAGAATTTGATGAATCTAACCTATTTCGGTAGATTCTTGAAGAGAACTTTTTTGCACACGGCAACAAGAATAACAAGAACCTGCAAAATCAAAGGAAAAAAAAGAGTTTTGGAGCTTTAATACCAAAAATGGTGTGGATCAAATTGGAAAGAAGAACAGGATCTAATCACTACTTTGTTTTGATCATCAACGGATTGAAGTTAGAGAAGAAAGGCTCGGTTTAAGGAAGGTAAAACACAAAATGGTGTAGGATTTGGTGATAGTATTCCTTTGAATATCAAGGCACATTCAAAGGGTCTAAAGAGGAAGAATACCCCCGAGTACTTCTCCTATCTATATGGGACTCCAAAGGAGGAAAATGCATGTCTCACTTGTGAATTTTGTGATCAAATGATTTCTATATTCAACAATGCATATGTGTGTCCAAGGAGGAAGTATATATATAGATAGTAAACCAACACAATGAGCCTAAAACAACTGGCTACCACCTTAATTCAAGCTGTATTTAACTCCCTTGAATTAAGCCTATATAATACTTCATCTCAATCATAATATCATCATTTAAATGATATTAATGACTAACATTAGAAATCCCTACAATCAACTATGATAGATACATAAAATTACAACAAAACCCTAACTTACATGAAATATAATTTAGGATTTACAACAAATTTAATATAACTAATGATATCACCAAATATATCATATTGTAGTGTTATCCCATGTATGTCATAGCCTTGCATGCTTTGAATGCTTGTACACTTTACGTCTTTTCTTGTGTGTTGACTTCTTCACCTTGCAAATATGTAATATACTTGCACAAATATCTTGAATTATTTTTAGTACCAAGTATAGAAATATCATCAATAACATTTAAAATGATTGGATCCATTATTCAAAATGTTAATTCTTGCTTGCCTTGAGAATCATTAGAAACATGAGATACATCAGATGCACCTACATCACCTCCTCCTCTTCTTATTCTTCTTCTTCTCTTTTCCTTATCAACCCTTCTCCTTTATATCCTGCTCTCTCCCCCAACCCTCTATTCTCATTTCTTCCTTCTTTTCCTAGCCCCCTAATATTCCCCATCTCCCCATCTGCAGCTACCTTCGATGATTCCACCACCAACCTATCTTATACCATTGTCCACCACCCCTTCTCCTTCCTTCCCTCATTCCTCCTCCTACTCTACCTCCTTGTATCTATTCCTTTCTCCTTTATGGCATTCCCTACCAATTTCCCCTACCACCATCCATTCCTCTTGCACATGGCCCTTCCCTATCGTAGTTGTCTCTAGCCCCTCCACCCTACATCCTTCCTGCATGGCATATAGCTTACACCCTACCTTCCTCACCTTTCTCCATCCATTTGTATTACATTATTTTATACTTTATGGTTGATTTTTCTTCTCCTCAATTGAACAAGAAATAATAAGATAATAGTATGTTTACATGTGTGTGTGTGTGTGTGTGTGTGTGTGTGTCTATATTATTTTATGTTCTATTATTTTCCTTGCATGGGCTAAGTAAATAATTCTATCTCTATAGGATAGTTATATTACTCGATACAAGATGAATATTAATACTTCATATTTGTAGACATTATGTTAGCAAGAATTTAATGATGATCTTGATGAATTTAAGAAGGGTCATTAGGCGAAGTGATGTGGATTTATACCCTAAGATTAGGGCGTAGTGTTATATCTATCTAAGGTTCCACCTGGTATGTATCTAAGATTCTTGTTGTCTTTTAGACTCATCATACATTTTATCTCTCTTTTCTCTTGTTATGTAATATATAATCTAGAGCATGAACTCCATATTCTATTCTTACATTAAATTTATTAAAGTGTTATGCTATTTCTATATGTTTTAATCTATGTGTTGTAATGTTTTATCCTTGCACTTAGTATGAGAAATTTGTGGAATAGAATTTTGTTAAGAGTAGAGGTGACACCCTCTATATTATGTTAACTCTTCTACTTTAAAAAAAAAAAATTAACAATAAATTTTAGGGTGTTACAACGTGGGTCAGAGAGGAGGTGTTGTGTGTCCATTCCACCAACATAATAATAACAGTTTGGAAAATTTTTCTCTAGGAGATGCCTTAGTACATTTACTGAATCAGGAATAGTGGGGACCTTGAACTCATTAAAAATAATATTGGGATAATAATATAGATAGTAATGGATAAGATATTAATCACTTAAATTAAAACATTAGGTGGGTTGCACCGTGGTATTGAGTCCATTACTTAACTGAATAATACTAGCTAGGGGAATTATCCCTAAAGGGGTGCACCAAAGTGTTCCACTAATTTAAGAATAATGACAATGATTATGTTACCTTGAGAGGTGTTGATTCTATTTTACAAGCATAATAATAATTGTTAGGTGCATTTTGCATTGGAAGGTATTTTAGTCTGATCCATCAAATTAAAAATTATATTACTATTAAAATCAACATAAATGAAATATGGATTATGATTATAGCTATTAATGGTTTATGAAATTATTCTTTACTTTAAATCAAATTAAGTGAACATAAAGGTAATCTTATTGTCTTATAAAAGATTATATATTTTATATAACCTTGCTATGACTATATTATTACCTTACTCAATACATAGCATACTAATTATAATTTTTATAGATGTTATTATCACGAGTAAAGAGCCCAATTGATTTGGTGGTCTTCATTGAGGACCCACTGGATGACTTTGGTGCTTATGATACCTTGTGATGGAAACCTGTTAGGGTTTCAAGAAAGGATCGAGAAATTAATCGAGCGCAAGGTTCGATTCGCCGGATTCACCCTAAGGAAAACTCCCAAAGGAAGATCCAAAGATTCAGAGGCACAGTTTTACAATGGCAACTAAAATCGAAGAAAGAATGATCAAGATCGATCAAAGTAAGAGAGCAAACAAAGAGAAGAAGAGCGAGTGAGAGGTTCGCCGAGAGAGAGAGAAGTCGCGAGAGAAATCGAGAGAAAAATCAAGATTTGTATCCTGTTCCAATTATCTACGTATTAAAACGTTATATGGCCTATTTATACCAGCTTACAGACCGTATAACAAATCGTATAAAATACACACGTACAGCCCAGACGAGACACAGCCCAGCGAAATGGGAAGGGTCGACAATCTTGGGCCGCAGATATAGGTTCGACCAGCCCAAGAACGCAACAATGGAAATTCCCCAAATACAAGGTAAGTTTGAGACATAATTCCCATTAGCTAAATAACTTTAGCTAATCATGGCTATTAAGGATTGATTAATCCACAATCCAACTAGTCCATAATTAAGGACTGGGTGGCGGATTATACAACCGACCTAATTTCCATTAGCCAATTCGACCGGCGAATGCATCATATAGGATTACAAGTAATTAACAAAAAAATACATAATCTGCACACTCCAGATACATAATCTGCACACTCCAGCAACTACAACCGAAGATCCAGAGAGTCCATATGCTACATCACACTCCTATTTATCCACCAAGTAAGACAAACAATTGTAAGTAAATAATTCACAACAATTATCAAAATTAATTAAGTATAAATTTTTAAGGTTAATATCATTCCCCTCTTCTTTAAAAGGTTTCACCTCTAAAACCTGAATAAGTCCCAAAAATGGACTAAGATCAGCCACATTAAAAGAATTGCTCACATTCCCAAATTTAGCAGGTAAATCAATCTTATAAGCATTATCATTAATTTTCTCTAACACAGTAAATGGTCCATCCCCTCTAGAATCTAATTTTGACTTTCTAAAATTTGAAATCTTTCCTTCCTAAGGTGTACCCAAACTAAGTCCCTAATTTCCCCCACAAAACTTTCTAGAAATGACTTAAAAACTTAACATCTCTATCTGAAACTATAGTCTTAGGAATGCCATGTAATTTAACTATATTAGAAAAAAATAATTCAGCCATAGCCACAGCATCATTTGTTTTATTACAAGGTATAAAATGAGCCATTTTACTGAACCTATCTACTACAACCATTATTGAATCCTTATCTCTATTAGTCCTAGGTAACCCTAAAATAAAATCCAAAGAAACATCAATCCAAGGGTGGTTAGAGACAGGTAAGGGAGTATATAAACCAAATGGTTTTGAAGTAGTTTTTTCCTACCTACAAGAAATACAATTGACACAATATTTTAAAACATCTTTTTTCATGTGTGGCCAGTAAAAATGATCAGTTAAAACATCTAAAGTTTTCTGAGATCCTAGATGTGCCATTAACCCACCACTATGAGCTTCTTGAATTTATAAACCCTTGTAAGAACATGCGGGAATACATAACCTATTTTCCCTAAACAAATAACCTTCATTAACAAGGTACTTTCCTTGTGTAGAAACTTCACACTTTTTATAAATTTCTCTAAAATCAAGATCTTCTAAGTATAATAGTTTAATACTGGAAAAACCTAACAAAGTAGTATCAGCAGCATTTAATAAAGAATATCTCCTAGATAAGGCATCTGCAACTATATTATCACTTCCTTTCTTATACTTAATCATGTAAGGAAAACTCTCAATAAATTCTATCCATCTACCTTGTCTTCTATTTAACTTTGATTGACTTTTTAAATACTTAATAGCTTCCTGATCAGTATTAATTACAAATTCTCTATGCCACAAGTAATGTTGCCAAACTTCCAAAGCCCTTACTAAAGCATATAATTCCTTTTCATAAGTAGAATAATTCAAAGTACTACCATTCAACTTCTCACTAAAATAAGCGATTGGTTTGCCCTCTTGAGAAAGTACAGCCCCTATTCCTAACCATGAAGCATCACAATCTAATTCAAACATCTTTTCAAAGTCAAGAAGGCTCAACACAGGTTCTTGGGTTAATTTAGTCTTAAGTGTTTCAAAAGATTTTTGCTGTTCTAGACCCCACCTAAACCCATTATCCTTCTTTGTTATGGCAGTCAAGGGAGCAGCTATAGTATTGAAATTCCTAACAAATCTCCTGTAGAAAGAACACAACCCATGAAAACTTCTTACTTCAGTCACACTCTTTGGCACAGGCCATTCTTGAATAGCTCTAATCTTATCTTCATCTACAGATATACCATTTTTTTCTACCACAAATCCTAAGAAAACCACACTTTCCAGACAAAATCTAGACTTAGTTAAATTAGCATAAAGATGTTATGTCTTAAACACATTCAAAATAATCCTTAAGTGTTTCAAGTGTTCCTCTAAAGACTTACTATATATAAGTATGTCATCCAAATAAACAACCACAAATTTTCCAATAAACTCCCTCAAAACATAGTTCATAAGTCTCATAAAAGTACTAGGAGCATTTGATAACCCAAAAGGCATTACTAACCATTCATATAATCCAAAATTAGTCTTAAAAGCTGTCTTCCATTCATCTCCTGGTTTCATCCTAATTTGATGGTACCCACTTTTTAAATCTATTTTTGAAAATATAACAGCACCATGTAAATGATCCAACATTTCATCAAGCCTAGGGATAGGATATCTATACTTTATAGTTACCTTATTTACTGCCCTACTATCCACACACATCCTCCAACTACCATCCTTTTTAGGCACTAATAACACTTATACTGCACAAGGACTTATAGATTCCTTAATGTATCCCTTACTTAACAATTCAGAGACCTGTCTTTTTAGTTCCTTAACCTCTTCAAGATTAGCCCTATAAGCAGGTCTGTTTGGTATAACAGCTCCTGGGATAAAATCTATTTAATGTTCTATTCCCCTTAATGGAGGTAACCCACTAGGAATGTCCTCAGGAAACAATTCACTATATTCTTCCAATAATTGTTTCACTATACTAGGTATTTCTCCACTTATTCCTAGCTGACACTCATAACAGTCCTTATAAACCATTAAATACACATTGGCATTTCGTTTCATTGCCTTCCCTACATCCTTACTTTTAGCATAAAACCCAGAAGTTCCTTTCATGTCCTTTGAACTAATATCATTCTCCAAACTAGGTTTAGATAACTCCTTATAGTCAGACTTAATTTTAATTTGATCCTCAAATATTTCTTTTGGAGTCATAGGTGCTAAGATAATCTTCCTATCATCCTTTTGTTCTGTATATCTATTTTTATAACCATCATGTATTACCCTCCTATCATATTGCCAAGGTCTACCTAACAACAAGTGAGTAGCATGCATAGGAACTATATCACATAAAACAGAATCTTCATATTTTCCTAATTTTAAATTTACTAAAACTTGTTGACTAACTTTGACATATCCCAACTCATTAAGCCATTGCAATCTATATGGTTTTGGATGTTTAGTAGTTGTTAAACCTAATTTAGACACTAACAGAGTACTAGCAGCATTAATACAACTACCACTATCTATGGCCATGTTAAAGCATTTATCATCAATTAAACACCTGGTATGAAATATATTTTCTCTTTGTATAGCATTAGAATCAGGTAATTTATTACTGTTTAAAGCCCTACGTACTACAAAAAGATCCCTACTCACTGGCAATTCTACTTCTTCCTCTAGATCACTATCATCTTCTCTGACTACATTAACCTCTTCATCTTCTTCTTCAGATTCAGATTCTATGTCTCCATATTCTCTAATTAGAATGTTTCTCTTGTTTTGACACTCAGAAGCTATATGTCCCAATCCTCCACATCTAAAACATTTATTATCCCTAGTTCTGTTTGGTCCATTCATAGGGTTTTTCATCACATTCTTACCCTTTTCATACTTATGCCCTACCTTAACTTTATTATTCCTACCTTTAGATTCAACCTTACTAGTATTCTTCCAGTTTCCATAAGTAGTTCCCCCAAAGTTTCTCCTTACTGTATTCTTAAACCCAATCCCAGGGGGTTTATATTGCCTAGACTTCCTTAATTGAATCTCTATCTTAGTAGCTATATTTACCATCTCATTTAAAGTCCCACAAGGATAAAGTTCTACTTTATCAGCTATCTCTGAATTTAATCCACTCAGAAACCTAGCCATGGTAGCATTGTCATCCTCAATAACTCCTATCTTAATAATCAAAACCTCTAATTCCTTATAATAATCATCCACTGTACTTACTCCTTGACTAATTGTTTGTAATCTCTTGTGTAATTCCCTATAATAGTAACTTAGCACAAACCTTTTTCTCATTAAAGTTTTAAATTCTGCCCAAGTCTGTATAGGTGGTTCCCCACACCTACATCTAGTTAACACCAAATTATGATACTACTCTTACCTAGTGCTTGACCTCATTAGTTATTTATGAAATGGAATGTTGATGGTTGACTCACCTATCTCTTATATGGATGAAATAATGGTATAACCTAAGAATTTGGTTAATTAGAATCAACCCTAGAGGTTGATCAGTTCTCCTTGCCATTTAGTATGTACATGTTTATATGAGAAGCTTGTGAATCAATGTATGAAGTATGCTACTTGTTGGAATTATGCATGACAATATGACTTCATGTACTTCTATCATTATACATATGACCTTATCATGATGCATACTATAATCTATATTTATGTATGCTAATGTGGTATATTTGTGTACATTGAGGGAGAAACTTGGCTTACTCAGTACATAGCAAGTATATGTGCCCATTTGCTCGGTCACCTTCTCACTCCCATGAGCAAAGATCCTTGTGTAAGATTTTGGAGATTGTCAATAAAGGGCCTACCTTAGTTGGGTCGAGGCTTATGAGTAAGGATATCTAAAAGGTTTTGATGGAGTCCAGTGGGCACCATGACATATGTTTTAGGGCTCTTGCCCAACCCATGTTTTGTAATTCCGCACTTCTAAAATATATTATGTAACGATTTGATCAGAACCCATTAGGGTTGCTTGTTGTAAACATTTGGGAATTGTTTCGATTAAATCAGTACATGTACATTCTACTATTTCAGTGTCATGATGGTTTTAGTCATATATTGATATAAGGTAGGCAATGGACATCCAACCTTTGCCAGGTACGCCAGTAATGCCCTGTTCTTCTATTTTTATTTTTTTTTTGCTTCCACAACATGCTTTTAACAAAATTCTTTTATAGTGAAAAATGGTGGTGTTACTATAGTGAATTTTAACCTTATGTTCGTATATGATGACCACTACACCTAATTCAACCATAGAGAACATCAATAATCAATCACTTACAATGTTGGGTAAATATTTTTTCCCACAAATAAAAAAAAAAGCATTTTGTGGGTGTAGTTTTAGCATACCCGTGAGAATTTCATATAGTTAAAATTCAATAAGTACAAAAAAATTTAAGATTATATTGTGATTTCAAATAGAATGTGGCACAAACTTTTAATTTAGTCAGGTGAAATAGATAAAGGGTGAGATTATGAGAAGATTGATTACTAACCATATTCTAATGATAGTAATCTAGCCAAGCTTCCTATGATTCATTTTTCCATGCATGTATATTGATGCCTTCCTTTGGAAGAGAGAAGAGACAATTTAGTTAAATGAATACCTCCATTAAATTTCATATAAGAAGTTTAAAATCAAATGATATAATCAACAATGGTTTCATGACTCTACTAAAATAGAACTAAACCTAATACATTCCGATGTGAATTTTAGAAGAACTAATTATGATATTATGTTTTAAGCTTCATAGATAAACCAAAGCACACATGGAAGTGTTTGGAAAGAAAATTTTCAACCAAAAGATATAAATAGGCATAAGAATTCCCAAATAATGCAAAATTTGAAGCAAATATAAACTCCAATATCTAAAAAATCTATGAATTGAATAGAAAAGTTTTATAAGAAAGACTACAAATTGATGGAGCAAAACAAATTAATAAATATTTACCAACAAAAAAAAAGTAGGTGTTCATTGATAATGTCATGTTATACTAAATTTGTAACATTCCAAAATCTACTAGTAAAAAGTTTTATTTTAATGGAAGTGTAATAAAAATGAAGTTAGGTTTTAATATTATACTAAGCATAAATGTGGCTCACTATACCATCCTTATAGGCAAAACACTTAGAGCTTAAAATGAGATAACCACATAACAATTGAAATATTTCATAAAACTTTTCTACATTTTGGGGATTATCTCCGAATAAAAACTAGCTACTGCATATCATTAATGCTACTCAAATCCAATAAATAAAAATATTTTCACAACAAGTAGTGCATCATATTTAGTTAAATCAATGAGACAATCCTTAATGACCTACATTATAAAATTTGGGTCATATGCTAGTGTGAATTAGTATTATGCTCAATAAGGTAACAATATAGTTATAGTAAAAGAAAATTTAACATATATAACGTAATATGGAGGAATTAAACATGGGCATAAATTCAATCAATTAATGGTGCAAGAAAGGAACCATAATAGAGTTCCATGGATACAATCCATTTGCTTTTTTATGTTGCCTTCAGAGACCTAATTATTCTCATACAATGGAATAGATGGGTATAACTTTATGATAAAATTCTTTTAGCCACTATTCACATGTAGTTGAATTTCTAATGCATAATGCTCCGGGCACTATTCTTATTTGGTTGAATGAATAGATACAACTCTTAAAGCATAACTCTTCTTGTTACTATTCTCATCTAGTGGAATAGATTGGTTAGGATTAACGGCTTAGGATGAAATTAAAATATAAACCACTTAAAAGCAATTTTAGGCTAATTTTGGGATGTTACAAACCTATAGAAGCAATAAAGACTCAAAGCAAGTGCAACAAGTGGTTAATAAGAAGTGACGACAATAACTATTGTGAGAACATAAGATAAACCAATAGAGATTGGCGGAAGTGGTGAGGAGTGAGGAGGGAGTAAAAAGACAAGTATGATGTTGTTATATAATTAATTCAATAGGATGAGGTTGACAAATATCTTAATTAAATGTAAGTTACAGAAGTATTGCCTCATTTTCAACGATTGCAAATGCTATTGCTAAAACATAGCATTCCTTTTTGTAATAAGATCGGTCATTACTAAATTTATGATGCAAGATATTAGTATCCTTTTGGGTGGAAAATAAATTGATGCTAAAAATTCTACAATGGCAACACCTTTTGATTGTTGCCATAAATTGGTAGTGTTGGTCCAAGTGAGTTTAGCTTAAAATTCATACTAATATTGGTCACTATTAATTTTATGATTTATTATTAATCTTATTTTTCTTAATATACTCATTATTATTATAATATATGTGATAATTTTAATAACAAATTATTATCATACAATATGTAGCAATAATAATAGTGATAAGTTATTATTCTTATAGCTATTATTATAAAGAGTTCTAATAATAAATATAATATAATATAATATAATATAATATAATATAATTATTGTTATTATTGATATAATAATCACAATTATCACATCACTATAATAACTTATTATTATTATTGGTAATAATAATTATTTTTTATCATTATAATTAATAATAATAATTATTATTATTATTATTATTATTAGCATTATCTTTAAAAATATAGTAATTTTAGTCACCAATATTATTATTAGAGACATAGATATAAATATAATTATAATTTTTATTATCATAATTATAATAAAATTAGTTATAATAGAATGATAATAATATTCATTAAAATATTATGTTTATAAAGATAATAATAGAAATTTCTATAATTTTATTTGAAATTTTTTAATTTGATATGAAAATAAAGTGGGAAGAATAAATTATTACTCTTTTAGGTTTATTTTCTAGTATATGAGTTATGTATCATAATATTTCAAATAAAATTTTACTGAAAACATATTTTACTAATGTTTATGTAAAAACAAATGTTGAGTAAAATGTTACATTTGTGAATCGTATTTAATTTTAGTTTGGATCGAATTCAAGTTTTTGCTTGGATATGATTAGATTTTGGTCTTATCATTTCAGTTTGATTTAGCTCACATAAAGATCATTATCTAGTTTATATTTGGATATGGCTCATATTTTTATTCAGTCATGTTAGTTTGGATGTAATAACTTTGAGCGTTGAGATTATCATATTAGTTTTTAGATTATTTTGGATTTTTTTTTGAGATCATAATTAAATTTCTAGATCAAAATTGAATTCAAGTTTGAATTATTAGTAGTGCATCAATATAATTTAGCTATCTTTATCAGGGGCCTACCAATACTTATTATATGCATACATATATGGGTTTAATCATCAACTTTGACTAATAAATATTACTTTCTTTGTGAGTTAAAATAAGTGCCTCATAATTTAAAAATAAACTTTAATTATTAATATATTTTAATATATATTGATAAAAAATATAAAATAATTTTTAATATATTATATTATATTTTTTATAATATAAAATATTATATTTTTAGATAAGTAAAATGTCAAATTTTCTCCTCATAGTACGAGATGACTTGGTTTATATAATAATATTCATTTGATGTAGGAATTTATATAAATATGCATTGTTGTAGGGAACGATAGGTTAAATAGAGAATGTGAAATAGTGTAAAATTAGACTAGACAAGAGGTAACATCCCTATAATTCACTAGTTTTAAATTAAATATTTTAATTACTTCCAAATATAGTGAATTTTGCGGTGTTACACAAGATGCAGAATTGGTATTTTTTTTTATCGAATATCAAGCTAAATAATAAAATTCTTTCTCCAAAATCAAATCAAAAAATATAAGTCTCACTACTATGGAATCATCAATCAATAACCACACATAAATGATGGTTTATCCAAAATAGTTGATAAAAGAATAAAAATATTTGCACGAGAATGCAAAGCAACTTTTAATAATGGTTTCATACATTAACCATTAAAAAAATAAAGGAGCCTTTGTTTTGATAACGGTTATAAATTTAACCATTAATTAAATAAAAATGGTCCTCATATTTTAATTACTATTATGTTGATAACCCTTATCAAAACAAAAATGGCCTCCATGTTTTAATAATAGTTATGTTTATAATTTTTATTCAAACACATTTTGACAACGATTATAGAGATAACCGTTTTCAAAACAAAGTACATTAAATAGACCTTCCCTTCCCACTTCTCTTATTACATCTCTTTTAGAAATTCGATTCTCTCTAGTTCTCTCATACCCTCAGCCCTCCTCTTCATTTTTCCTGCTAATGGTTGTCCTCATTTAGTTAGTCAATGTTCATTGTGCCTTCCTTTTGCTTCTCGATAACCTTTTTCCTTCTCCTATTATTAACATCTTCATTTTCTATGTCTTTTTCTTGACCAAGGTTGCATCAACATTTTATTTTCCCATCTATCTGTCCTTCACCCCCTCCCTTACCTCCTTTCCTCTTCTATTTAAACCAATACTTCCTTTCTCTCTTGCACTCCCATTTCCCTACCATTCCTAGATCCTATAAACACATTGTCCTACATCCCTATAGCCTCCTACCCTAACAACCCTTCACTTGCAAGGTATATTTTTTTTCCTTTTTCTTTCATTTTAAATATATTCATACATGCTATTTGGTAGGTATTGTTGTTTGTATGATATATTTTCACCTTTTTTGATGTGTTGTTATGATTTATGATATAATTTGTGTTTATACCTCTAGATATTATGCATGCATTGTTGTAGATCGATGCCTCTAAAATTTAAAAAGAAAATACTATAAATATATGCATACTGATGCACTATCGTATGCACAAAAAATTTAATAAATAATTCCTAATTCCCAAATACGTAGTAAATGGTGAGAGGGAATCGAATCCACAAAGAATGGTATTAAATCAATAAGTTTGCAATTGATGTTAGAACCCTAGTTATATAATCTCATTACTTCTATCATTAATTATATAGTATGGGATATTTTACTCAATAATTGATGAATAAGGATAGGAATGAATTGATTATGGAATTAAGATATCAAATACTCATGAAAAAAGAGTGATTCTAAATGATTTAATGTTAACCTCTAGAGATTCACAATAATTCATCTCTTTGCTTCCTCTTAATTCTAATAAATGGAATAATCTCTAAATTTATCATCTAACCAATTAATAACCTAGGTTAAAAATGATAGATTAAATTAATGGCAGCATTACATATGGAAAGCAATCAACTAAAATGATAACTACACAAGCTTGGATTGTGCAATTATACGAATTAATGGACAACATTAACAATTGACCTTTTTGGCACTCTAGACATGTTAATTAACAATTACGTATTTATTACATTGTCCTAGCATAGATTAAGATCTAAACTAAATAGGTGATCAATCTAATTAGTTTAAATTCTTAATCTATGATACGAAATCATTCAATTAAATTTCATTTATAATCATAATTTCAAATCATGCTATTATATTTGAAACCTAATTCCATCCTCAAAACATCCTACCCTATATTATTTAGTCTACTATCTACATAATTATAAGATCACACCTTTAAATGCAATAATTTATATAAAGGATCTCTAATAAATAAGTAATGACACACTAAAATCAAAATACAGAACTTGCAATTGAGAAAAGAATGGAGAAGAACTTATCACTTGAATCGGAGACTGTCAATTGTTCAATAGAATAAAAGAAAGATAAAGAAAGTTAGAATTGTGAAGTGTATGTATTTTCTAGAGGGAATATAGAAAGAGAGAACATTCAACTTCTTTTCGAATCATGTTTTGGGAAACATGGGACCTCTGTGTTTTTCTTTGAATTCTCTACCAATTTTTGGACTCTAAAAAAACTGAGTTTTTATTTTCTGGAGGAAACAAAGCCCGTATTTAGGAAACACAAGGGTACCGTGTTCTTTGCCCCTTCATCCTTCTTCCGTTAAACATTCACACAAACTTCCCTTGGTGTCATTGCTTCATTTCCAACTTTTCTTCCTTTGGTTCAATGTTTCTTGTTGTGTTCTTTGACTTATTTTCTCTTTTCATCGATTTCTCCTTTGAATTTCTTCATTTTTATCTTTTCCAACAAAATTTATTTAAAAGAGAAAAACTCAAGAAAAGATTAAATCTTATAAAATTAATGAGGAATAAATGACATTTTTATATAGGAAAATAGCCTATAAATTTTAACTGTCAAATACCCCCATGCTTAAATTATTACTTGTCTTCAAGCAACATCATATCATGTACATGAGAAACATCAAGAAATTCAAGTGATATAAGCTACGGATCACAAGAATTATAAGATTGGATGTATTCATTCATAGAGTTTAACAATGCATTGGGACTTAAAACACTTATAAATCATAAAATCATAATGTTGAGAATATTTTGGATCACACATCTAACACACCCTATAAACACTCTTACCAAATTCTCAAGTGGATAGGGAATAAGAATTAATATATTTAGTATCTCACCATGCAAAGTTAGATTAAGATTATTGAAATTCAAATTAATAGATTCTTACTTTCGGTGTGTGAAAACGCTCACTCTTATGTGTATAGGGTATGGTGTGTTTACTCTCAAAACTTCTCTTAATAATAATGATCACCCATATGTTTACCATTATTCTCAATTTGCCACCTTTGAAAAGAAATAAAGTATATAAGAAGAAAAAGGTCTTAAATTTGGTTATAATGGGGATAGGGTTATAAGTTAGGGTATAAATTTGGGATTGTAACTTAATTCTATTAACTGGAGAAGCAATTTTTTTTCTCTCCATTAAGTCACAATCCTCCTATTTTTTTCCCTTATATAACCTTTCCCTCCAACCAAATAAATAATAAAAGGCTTCACGTTTTTTTTCCACATCCATACTTAGATTTTACCTTATTAAAAAAAATTTCCCTAAAAATCTATTGCTTCACTAGTCATAGAGTAGGGAGGGAAAATTGATATGGAGATTAGGTGTTAATGAACCTTAAATCAATAGAATAAGGCTTAGACTCAAAGGGTTTATGCAAATGAATAATAATTTTTAAGGTATGCTTTTTGGTCATGTAGCTAACAAAGAAAAAAGAGTGGCTTCATCATTTTCAAATATTTTAAAGTTTTATACAGTCTTGAAGAGAATTAATGGCAAATTCTAGTTTCACACATCATTGGAGATTGCACACAAAATAAAAATACATTTTGGATGAAAAATGTATCCAAATATTAAGCTCAAGCACTCACAATGTTATATCCACCGAATTTGAATTTCATTTCATCTCATTCATAATCAATGCATGCATTGATTCCTAGCCATTCTAACTTTCTTTCCTTCACCACTATCATAATCTCAATTTCTATTTTCAAGATTTTGGAAGATGGTGATCAAATTAGTTAATATGATTTAAAAATAGCCTTTGTAAAAAGATTTAGTCCCATTACTTTGTTTACCCCATGAGTGGATAACTCAAATCTAACACTTCTTGTTTCAAGATGAACCAAAAAACTAAAATAAGATCACATACTTAGGAAATGACATACCTAAACAAAACAGCCATAGAAAGAAAAAATAAAAATAAATAAATAAATGAATAAATATATAATATATATATATATATATATATATATATATATATATATATATATATATATATATGCACATAACACCTAAAAAGACTATCTTAACTCAATAAATTACCACAAGCACATCCTCATACTTAGCTTGTTCATTACCCCCAATGAACTAACCCAAGAAAAAAATACTAGGAATAGGATTTATGAAGGAGGTAGTGGTGGGTCCCTATGTCCGAGGTGAAACTCATAAAGAGATTTCATCATTTCCATCATTTCATCTTGATTTTGGCACACGGAATCTAGTTGGGAGTAAACTTGGCCTTGAAATTGGAGATACTAGTTGGGAATATAAGTAGAAGACGAGTATGATCCGGCTTGTGAATGAGGGGGGGAGGTGGTGGTGCTTGTTCACCATGAGGAGAAAATGGATGTTCAATTGCAAGAAAAACGGGAGTGTCTTCATCATCGAATTGTTGCCAATTTCATAAGTTTAAAAGTTTCATTCTAGCAGGGTTAGGTAGGGGAAAATGAGCACACCCTTTATATGAAAGATACCATGCATTACCCCTATTTTCAATAAGATGCATAAGATGGAAATGTTAAATATCGATTCAGGTGCCCATGGCTTCTATGTGCATATCATCAAGAAGAGGTATGTCCATACTTAAAAAAATAGTGGTAATTAAACCACTAATGACAATATCACCTTGTTTAGAATTGCCTACCCTTTGAAATAGCTTAGCTAGAAAATAGGTAGTGTCAAGTTGAGTATGATTTAGCATAGCATTGATGAATTAAAGCTCTATGGATTGAACAACCCCTATATTGTCCCCCTAATCATAAATGGTGGTGGCTAGGAGTCTTTGTAAATATCTGAAAAACCAAATTGAAAATCCTCGAAACCTTGGCTTTTGATATTCTAAAATTATCCAGGGTGGTCATATTAGAAACATCACTAATTTTAGCAAAGAAAGTATTCACATTGAACCAAGGATATATGATACGATCTCCCCTAGAGGCAACACAAAAATATGTGCTAATTCATGTAGAGACATTTCCCTATCTTCGTTATAGATGAGAAAACAAATGTACCCCTGTTCCTTCGAAGATGTGCTAGTAATAGCACATAATTCAAAGGTACGATGAAAATCTAATGTTAAACGCCTATATGTATGATTAGTATATTAGATGAAATTATGAAATCCCACATTTATTAGCAAGCACATTACTTGCGCATGTATTCCCAATATATTTAGACAACCATCATCTAAATACCTTATTCCAATAATGTGCCTTTGGGATAAATAGTTGTACCTTTGTTGATTTTTGAGAGTAGTAAATATAATACCTAGCTCATTCGGTCGGTTTCTTCTATTCCTATGTTGTGTTGGTGATGCCCGATGCCTTGAAGATTCCCCCTCATTCCATTGTTTCTTTTTGGGTGCTATCTACAAGTATAACCAAATATATGTAATACAATTAGCGACATATTACAAAATACACATGCATTAGTAGTAATAGTAGGGTGTAAGATAATATATTTTTGTTTTCTTCATTTTTGCATCACCCAATCCAACACTTAAACCGAAATTCCAGATATCAATTGAATGTTACAAACATTATGATAATCATTTTGTAAGAATCATTTTGTATCAAATTCAAAAAATTTCTTGTTAATAAGTTATTGGCATTCACATTCAATAATCATTATCATATATGAACTTTAGGGATATAGAATTCTCATTTTGTAAGAATCATTTCAGCACATACATTTATTTTTACCAAAAATGTATTTCAACTTGCAACCACTAACATATGCATTTTATTTGCAATAAATTTCTAGCAAAACAACATATTATTGACAAGGCAATGCATTTTTACAACAAAATCAACATACAAATGCATATGTATTGTATTATGTCACAAAATTTAAAGCAAACAAACGTATATGCCTTGCAATTGTAATAAATATTATAGTATCAAACAAATTTGGCAAATTTGGGTAAGTAGTGCATATACCTTATGAGTGTGATTTTTGATTAATGAAATTGAAAAATATAGTTCAGTAAGGCTTAGAAAATTCAAATTAAACAAAAGCCCTAAGCTAATTTGTTGAAATGGGGAAAATCTGAGTAAGAACTGAAATTAGGGTTTTTAGTTCAAATTATCCAAAATATGGGCGTAGAAGTGGTATAGATGAAGAAAAGAAGTTAGGGTGTATGGGTATGGAAGATTATTGCAAGAAAATGGAGGATTGAAGAAGAGAGAAATGGCAGTTTTTTCTATCGGTAGAGACAAGGTCGAAGAGTATAGGTCGTGTTCTGAGATTTCTAAAAACAAGGGTAGAAGTAGGGTTTTTTTCCAAGAAACATGATCCGTGTTTACTAAACATAGCACCCCCTTGGTAATTTTAAAGCTCTCTGTTACACGAGAAAAATTCCTGATAGAAAAATACAGCCCATGTTTATGAAACATGGATTACCCGTGTTTATTTTGTAATTTTCTAGAATTGAAAAATTTTCACTGACAGAAAAACATGGCCCATGCTTAGTAAATATGGGTCATCTGTGTTTATTTAGAAACTTCTAGAATTTCGTAAAATTATCTGACTAAAAAACATGATTCGTGTTTGTAACGCATGGACCCACCATGTAAAATTTGAATGTTACTAAGATTTCCCAAACTTCCCTGACAAGAAAACATGGTCCGTGTTAACTGAACATAGACCCCTATGTTATTTCTGAATGTTTCTGCATTTTGCTGTTTTTGGCTACAAATTCTGACTGGAAGAAACAGGGCGTGTTTTTATAATATGGTGCCCCCGTGTTATTCAATTCTTCTTCTATTTTCCTTCCAATTTTTCCTACATGAAGAACATGAATAATTTACTTGTTTGTTTCTTTGTTTCTTTGTTTTTTTAGCACTAAAAAACAAGAAAAACACTACAAAACAAGGAAAACACACTCATAATATATACACTGAATATGCACATATAAAAATAGTAAACATACATAACTACATCCTACATGATAACCATATACATATAATAATAAAGAAATATAGTATGAGTTAAGAACAACTTATATACAACACTTGGGTGTTTCCCAAGTGGTAATATCCCAATATTTCATCCTTCATTACTTGGAATGGTAAGATCTACCACTTCCAAGTTTCTTACAGTGTCCTTTATAAAAAGGTTTGAGATGGTGTCCATTCACTTTCCACATTTTTTATTTTCTCACTTTTTATCTCTATTTCACCAAGATAAAATACATTAGTTATAATAAATGGGCCAATCCATCTCGACCTTAATTTCCCTAGAAATAGTTTTAAACGAGAATTGTATAATAAATGTTTTTGGCCGATCTCGAAATTCTTCCTAAGAATGAACTTATCATGAACTGCCTTAGTTAGATCTTTATATTGCAAAGCAGTTTCAAAATCATTGTTTCTTATTTCCTCAAGTTATTTTAGTTGGAATTCCCTATGTCTTCCAATTTCATGTAACTCCATGTTACATTTCTTTACTGCGTAAAAAGCGTTAAGTTCCAATTCAAATGGGAGATGACAAAGCTTACCATAGACAAAACAATATGGTGACATACCAATTGAAGTTTTAAATACTGTGCAATAGGCCCAGACAACATCATTGAGGTGTAAGCTCTAATTTTTCATTTTTGGTTTCACCATCTTTTCCAAAATTGATTTGATTTCTTAATTGGATATTTTGGCATAACCGTTTGTTTGTGGATGATATTCTGTAGAGATTCGATGTGTCACATGATATTTCTTTAGTAATGCTTCTATCGTTATGTTGCATAAGTGTGAACCTTTTTAATTTATTATAGCCTTTGGTAAGCCAAACATTGAAAAAAATGTTAGGTTGAAGAAAATTGGCGAGAAATTTAGCTTCGTCAGTACGGATGGCTTTTTCCTCCACCCATTTTGACACATAATATACATCAACGAGAATATATTTGAAACCAAAAGATGATGGAAAATGACCCATGAAATCCATACCCAAAACATCAAAAATTTCACATGCAATGATAGGAGTTTGTGGCATTTCATTTGTAGGACCTAGTCCTCCAATCTTCTAACAATTTTCACATGTATTAAAAAATTCATAAGATTCCTTAAACAGGGTAAGCTAGTAAAATCCATTTTCTAAAATTTTACAACCTGTTCTTTTAGGACCAAAATGATCCCTACAAAATGTTAAGATAGAACGAATTTCACTATCAAGGATACACCTTCTAATGATTTGGTCAACACATTGTTTCCACAAATATGGATCATCCCATACAAAATATTTTTCTTGACTCTTCATTCTTTCTTGTTGTGCTTTAGTAAAATGTGAAGGAAATACTTTTGTGACAAAAAAATTTACCATGTCAGCATACCATGGTATCTCATTTCCAATGACATGAATTTGTTCGTCTGGAAATGTTTCATTGATGGGTGCCTCAACTTTAACTTCCTTGATTAACCTACTTAGATGGTCTCCTACTCCATTTTCTGATCCTTTTTTATCTTTGATGCGTAGATTGAATTCTTGGAATAGAAGTATCCATCTAATTAACCTTTCTTTACTTCCTTCTTTACCAACAGATATTTCAAAGCTGCATGGTCAGAATAAACAATAATATCAGTGCCTAAAAGATAAGAACAAAATTTATCCAAAGTAAAGACAATGGCAAGAAGCTCCTTCTTAGTGGTTATGTAATTAAGCTGAGCTTCATTCAGAGTTCATGAGGCATAGTATATCAAAATTGGATCTTTGAAATACCCCAAAAATCCAAATTTAGGAATTATGGCAAAATAGTGATTTATTAGGGAAAAATTAAGAAAATAAATTACTTCATTAAACAAAGAGGAAATTAATTGAGAAAAATAAAGAGAAAGTAAAAATAAATTAGTTAGAAAATTTTGGACATTTTACTAATAAAAATGAAAGTGGAGGAAAATTACCCAAAATAGCCAAAATTAATCTAAAAAGGGAATTAAAATATTATTATAACAATTTTTAAATATTCAAGAAAATATATATATATATATATATATATATATATAAATGTATAATAACCCAAAAATACTACAATTTCCCCATGAGTTATTTTATTTATTTTCCCCTTCTATTTCTTTTCTCATTTTCCCTTTTCTTTCTTTTTCCCCCTCCTTCTCCTTTCTTCTTTCTTTCCCCCCGACTGGGCCAGCCCACCGGCTTAGATCCCTTTCTCCCCCGTCTCGCGTGCCAGGCCTGCCGGCCCCTTCGTCGCCTGTTGCCCCCAGCCGGCCGAACTGCCCCCTCTTTCTTTTCTTTCTTTCCCCTAGACCGACCGGTCCACCCCGCCCTGTCTTCTTCTTCCTAGCCCCGACCTGCAACGTCGACCCAGTAACCCCAAATCTCGCCGACAGCCACCAGCCCAGCGCCGACCGTCCTCCCCTATCCTTCCCTGTCATTTTCTTTCCTCTTTTCAACTCCGACCAAGCCCCTCTTTCCCCTACCCGCATGTCTATCTCTTTCCTTTTTCTTCTCCCCTTCCCGACCTAACCTCCCATGGCAGGACCTACACCGACCGGCCACCTGCACACCTGCCCCACTCGTCTCCTTCTTCCCTTGTTGTTTTCCCCACCCAATTGCCTATAAATACCCTCTTTCGCTAGCCATAATCAGCCCCTCCTTCAAATTTGCCCCGAAACTCTGCCTCTTTGCCGCCTCAAAACATACGAGTTTTCCACCGCTACTAGTAACCGCCACCGCCACCGTTGGCCACCAGAAACACCCCTACACCTCCCTCGACAAAACCAAACCACCACCACCCTCCGCCTTGCCCTGCACGCGCCACCCTAGTCGTGCAAAGTCCACTGCTCGAAACCACCTCTTCCAGTCATCACCAGCCCTTACGCCGCCCGTTGCCGCCACCTCTGCCGTGATCAACCCTCCTGCCACCCTCCAAAATGTCCAGCAGACCATCCTCCATCTTCCTATACCCTTAGTAACCCCTACCTCCCTCTCCAGTGACCTCCACCATCTTCCACCCCCTTCCTCCACCTTCGGCCGCCGCATCAACCACCGCACTCCGCCACCCCTTGCCACGCCACCACCCTCACTCCACTCCCCTTCACCTGCTCTTTCTTTCCCCACCTCAAACTTCTCCTTTTCCCCTCCCATCTAACCACCACCTCCATCTTTTCCTCTCTTCTCCTCCTCCACTACCACCGCCTTTGCCGCCACGTGCTGCCGCCGGACCACCACCGACCCTAGGTGGTTCTCCACTCATCCAAACCCTAATACCCCCTTTATATAACTACTACTATTTTCTACCATTATTAATATTATTATAATTATTATTATTATTATTATTATTATTATTATTATTATTACTTTCATTATTATTACTATTATTATTATTATCATTATTATTGTCTCCATCATTAATGTTCTTATTTTCTTACTAATACTAACATCCCTTTTAAACCCTAACTTGTATTGTACTTAACTTTGGTCTTATTTTTATAATTATTAGTATTAACATTATTATTATTATTATTATTATTATTATTATTATTATTATTATTATTATTATTATTATTATTATTATTTCTATTATCCTTACTACGGTTATTATTGTTATCGTTATTACTACGAGGATTATTATTATTATTATCGTTATTATTATTATTATTATCATTATTATTATTATTATTATCGTTATTATTATTATTATTATTATTATTATTATTAAAACACTTATCATTTTGTTAACAATAATACTACTTTTGTTCTTATCCATGTTATTTAATTCAAGCTAGTAAATATCATGTGGTTATTAACTAAGAAGAGTACTTGAACCTTATTACCATACCATTTAACATTAACCCTAACCTCATTACTAGGACACTATTATTATCTAGTACTATTATTACTACTATCACTACCTTATTATTGTAACCAAAAGCATTTGAACCCTTGTATTATTCAAGAATATACAACTATTATCATTATCACCCTTAGGAATAGTTACTTGTAATATTGTGACCTTATAATATATTATTTCAACTATAACACCATTAATAGACTTGGCCTTAAAACACTAGGGTTTCTATCACTGGACATTAGTGTCACTATTTTATTTATACTAACACTATTTTCCTATATCTAGCATAAACCCTATTACCACAAGATTAAAACTAATGGGTTTAATAAAATAAGTGTAACAATAAGTATCAAAAATAAATATATTTTGACGACTAATATTTAGTATACTAATTCTAAGGTAAAAACCCTAGTTTTTGTATAATACCCTCTTTAGTAATAAAAACCCTAATCCTAAACTAGAATAAGGGTTGATGGTAATTGCAAGGGAAACTAATACTTAGCTTTTTCCCCTTTTATAGGTAACCCCAACCAAATCTCTAAGGAGTTATAGGAGCGTGCTCCAAGCCCGACGTCGCTTTAGGTAAAGACGTAACTAAGGCCTTTTGTGTGTCTACATGTATTATGTGTTTCGCATGCTACGTACCCTACGTTTATCATTATCAATTATGTTGTGTGTGCATGACATGGAGATGAAGTATGTGTGGTATGTTTACATGGCATGTGTATTATGTATCTATGATGATATGTGTCGTAATCATGTAAGACATGCATGTGAGGGAGTTGATGTGTTTTGTGTGGGAGAAAGGATTAAAAAGGAGTATGGGGAAGGAGATTGACCAAGAGAGGTGAGTGGATCTAATTATTTTAATGAATCATGAGTGGAAGAATAAAATGAGAATTCTAGGGTTCGTGTGGGAGAATCTGATTTATGATTTTTATGATTTTTGCATGGGAGAGTTTAATTTATGTTTGTATGGTGGTATTAATGTTTTTATGGCGGTATTAATGGTTGCATGGTGGTATTAATGGTTGCATGATGGTATTAGGGTTTGCTTGGTGGTATTATGGTTGGTATGGTGATATTAGGGTTTGCATGGTGGTATTAGGGTTTGTATGGTGGTATTAATGATTGCATGGTGGTATTAATGACTTATGGTGATATTAGGGTTTGCATGGTAGTATTACGGTTGGTATGGTGGTGTTAGGGTTTGCTTGGTGGTATTATGGTTGGTATGGTGGTATTAGGGTTTGCATGGTGGTATTAGGGTTTGTACGGAGGTATTAATGATTGCATGGTGGTATTAATGGCTTATGGTGATATTAGGGTTTGCATGGTGGTGTTATGGTTTGTATGGTGGTATTAATGTTTGTATGGTGGTATTAGGGTTTCATGGTGGAGTTAGGGTTTTGCATGGGAGTTAATGATTCTATGGGATTTAGGGTTTATGTAAAAAGTTCGAGAGGTTGCATGGGATGTGTAATGTTTGCGTGAGATAAAACTTTACGTATGAAAGGTCGATTTGGGATGTAAGGAAGGTAATGCAAGCATTACTTGGGTGTTTAACTGTTTTGGACGGAGAATAGTACGTGGAGTAGTATAAGGCTATGGAGGAGTTAGAATTAGGGTTTGGAGTGATTAACTCTCGGTCGTTGTGACTAAGTAGGGTTGGAGTATCTAATTGCGATTCGTTGAGGATAATTAAGGTTGGGATGGCTAAGTATGGTTGTTATGGTAAAATAGGGTTAAAAGTGGTTAACCAAGGTATGGTGTGGACAATTAGGTTTGGTTATGGCCGCTTAGAGTTGTTTGGTGTTATCATGTGTATTTATTGATTAAAGTATAGTTATGAATGTGGAATGTTATTATTTGGTGATGTGTAAAGCATAAAGAGAATGATTTATGCATATTAATGGTGAAAATCTTTTGAATAAGATATGTTAAGACACTAACCACTGATAGAGAAAGATGTTGAGCCGGACCCAGACCGGTCCACCGGCAAATAATAGTGGCAGGGTATGTTACCCTCGTGACCGGTCCACCGGCTTATAATAGTGGCAGGGCATGGCCCTCATGACCGTTCCACCGGCTATAGTAGTGGGGGATTCCGTGCTCAACAAACTAATCAGAATAATGATAAGAAATGGGAAAGATACAAACATTTACAGTGGAACACCTTGTGAGTCGGGGCCAGACCGGTCCACCGGCAAGTAATAGTGGCAGGGTATGTTACCCTCGTGACCGGTCCACTAGCTATAATAGTGGCAGGGCATGGCCCTCATGACCGTTCCACCGGCTATAATAGTGGGGTTCCCGCACTCATATAGACTATTAAAGAATATGTGTGGAGTGAACATATTATTAATAAGAATAAAAAATATGTCACCAGAAAAGTATTCAGGCCTTACGTTGCGGGTTATCGTATGTTGTCTATATGATTATGCTATGTATGCTATGCGGTATGATTGTATGCTTGGCCTTAGCGCACCTGCGCCCTTACTCAGTATTGGACCCGTACTGATAATACCTTGATTGACTGGGTCCTGTGATGATCCACCAATGGTGGGGAGCAGACCTCCTATGCAGGTTTGATAGGTTACTAATTTGGGGTGGAAGGCTTGACTTGAGTGAGTAGGCGGTCCGGATATTGGTCCCTTGGGATTTGTTTTATTTAGCTATATTTTGTACTACGCTTCTTGTTTCGAAACCGTACTCTTAAGTTGTATTCTTAAACTATGTCCTAATTGTTGTTGACTCGTGTTTTCGTGAATGATCTATGTTAACTATGAACCTATATTTTGATGATTCTTACTTAACGATTGTTTAGTTTAGCCTTAGCACTTAGTATCGAAAAGGTAGGAGTGAACCGGTCTAGTACTAAGTGTGGCGGTAATACCCCAAGTTTATGGTTTTATCTTTCGCTTCCACTAAACCTTTTTATTTAAACGAAATTTTTCAGTAGTAAATTTAGGGTTGTTACAATCTTTCCCAATCCTTTAACCTAACACTGCACCAATAGCATAGTTAGATGCATCACACATTAATTCAAAGGAAAATTCTAATCGGGTGGTTGAAGTATGGGTGCACTAATCTATTTTTCCTTTAGATGTTCAAATTCTTTCTTACATGCATCATCAACTAAAACTCTGTTTCCTTTTTAAGAAGCTTACACAAAGGTTGGACTATTTTATAAAAATCCTTAATGAATCGGCAATAAAATCCGGCATGTCCCAACAATGAACGCACATCTTTAATAGTTGATGGATAAGGTAATGAAGCTATAAGATCGATTTTTTCCTTATCTAATTCAATTCCTTTAACCGAAATGACATGTCCCAAAACTATTCCTTATTGAGCTATAAAATGGCATTTTTCATAATTCAGTACAAGATTTGTTTCAAAACACCTTTTCAAGATGAGACTTAAATCACCTAGGCATTCATCAAAAGTATCCCCATGAATACTAAAATCATCCATAAATACCTCGAATAATTTTCTCTAGATATTTAGAAAATATGCTTACCATACATCTTTAGAATGTGGTAGGGGCATTGCATAACCCAAATAGCATGCGACGATATGCAAAAGTACATTAAAAATATGTAAATGTGGTCCTCTCTTGATCTTTTGGAGCTATGGAAACCTACAAAAAACCATAATAACCATTAAGAAAACAATAATAAGCATGGCCCACTAGCCTCTCTAACATTTGATCCATAAATGGTAGTGAAAAATGATCTTTCCTGGTCATGGATTTCAACTTCCTATAATCTACACGTACCCTCCAACCATTTTGAACTCTAGTAGGAACCATTTCTCCCTTATCATTTTCCACTACTGTGATTTATGTTTTCTTGGGTATAACTTGAAGAGAAATAACCCAACTACTATCAAAAATTGGATAAATGACTCCCATAGATAACAATTTTAAGACATCTTTCTTCACAACCTCCATTATAATCAGATTTAACCTACGTTGTACTTGTCTACTAGGTTTAACATGGTCTTCCATTAAAATTCGATGCATACTTACTGAAGGAATAATACCCTTAATATCATCAACCGTCCATTCCAAAGAAAATTTATACATTTTCTAAACATTAACAAGTTTTTCTTCTTGTTGGGGTGTTAGGTCACTAGAGATGATAACGGGAAGGGTATTTTTGTCTCCTAAGAATGTATACTTGAGATGGTTAGGTAAAGGTTTCAACTCCACTTCTGGTGCTTGCTCTATGGAAGTTAAAGGTCTATCCAATGTCAATGGTAAATCCACAAATCTTCCGATTCTACTAGGACATGCTCCTAAAGTAGCTACTACCTCTTTGATCTCTTCTTCAATATCAAACATCTCATTCAATTTTTCCAACTCTTCAGTTTCTATGCATTGAGTTAAGGTTACTTCTAAAGGATCTGCAAATGATAATTTGTAAACCTTTTTAGTTAAGTACTCAATATCATCAATCACAGATACCGATTCACCATCTAAAGGGTATCGCATGGAGTTATATATGTTAAACCTAATGACTTTACCATCAAACTCCATGGTCAAAACTCTGTCATGTACATAATTTTTATTTTTGAAGTTTTAAATAATGGTCTACCTAATAATATAGGAGAAGGATTAGATGAACCATTATCTTGAGTATCTAACACATAAAAATCAGCAAGGAAAACTAGTTCGTTTAGCTGAACTAAGACATCTTCAATTACCCTTTCAAGATATATGTTAGATCTATCAGCCAATTGATTAACAACATGAGTTTCCTTTAAAGGACCTAGACTTAGGGCATGAAAAATAGATAAAGGCATGACGTTGATTGAAGCACCTAAATCAAGCATACATTTTTCATACCTCGTGTTTCCAATCTTGCAAGGGATAGTAAAAATACCTAGATCCTCACATATCGATGGAAGTTTAATTTGTAAAATTGCTGATACATTTTCTCCCATACTTACGTTATCATCCCCCTCCAGTTTCCTTTTTTTAGTAAACAAATCATTAAGGAATTTTACATACCTTGGTACGTGTTTAATTACATCAATGAGAGGGAGATTAACTTCCACTTTTCTAAATATGTCAAATATCTCCTTGTCATAATCCAGCTTCATGTTTCTTACCAACCTACTGGGAAAGGGAGTAGGAATTTTAATAGGAGTGGATGACTTACCTTTAAGGACCTGTTGAGAATTTTCAATCTTTTCTTCTATAACAACTCTCTCATCTTCTTCTTTACTTATTTGTTCCTCTTCACTCATTCGCTTTGGACCCGGTAATTGTTTCCCACTTTGAGTTGTGATAACACTAGCATTTTCCCTGGGGTTTCTTTCTGTCTGATTAGGGAATTTTGAGGACCCTTGTGCTTATAATTTTCCAAGGGATTTTGCCACTTGACTCACTTGATTTTCCAAATTCTTGATACCATTTCTAGTTTCTTGTTGAAATTTTAATGTATTAGTAACCAAAGATTTCACCAAATCTTCCAAAGGCATTCCTCCTACTTGTTTTGGAACTTGTTGTGGAGGTATTGGTTGAAATGGTGGTCTTTGGTGATTTGATGGAACTTGAAAGAATCCAGGAGGCGAATTTTAACCTTGTTGATTTTGATAAACTTGTGGTCAGAAATATGAATTACCACCTTGCTAATTGTTTCTATACCTTAAATTGGGATGATCTTTCCATCCATAATTGTATGTTGAAGCATATGGATCATTTCTCTTTGGTATTTATTGTCATCCAATGGCATTCACTTGTTGTTCTTCCTGCAAATTAGGACACATATCAATAGGGTTCCGAGTAAAAGAACAAATTCCTCATACCTTTGTAGGAATTTGTTTACCCACAACTCTCTCTACAAGAGCTGTCAAATTTGACACTTGTGTTTTCAATTTAGCAATGCTAGCTTCTTTCACCTGTTGAGACAAAAACCTATTACCCCTACTACAATATTGAGAGTGAGATGCCATATTAGCAATTAATCTTTTAGCCTTGGTAGGGGTTTTATCAACCAACGCCCACCACTAGTAGCATCTATCATATTACGGTATATAGGAGATAATCCTTCATAGAAGTATTTTATTAATAATTTATCACTAATTTGATGATTAGGGAAACTACCACATAACTTCTTAAAACGTTACCAATATTCATGCAATGATTCTCCTCCACCTTGCCCAATACCACAAATTTCTTTTCTTATGTTAGTTGCTCTTGATGAAGGAAAATATTTTTTAAGGAAAACCTTTTGCATATCAGTCCAAGTATTTACAAACTTGGCTGGTAAATCATATAAACATTCTTTTGTGGCATCATCCAATGCAAAAGGAAAAGCTTTGAGTTTAAGTTGTTCTACACTTACTCCATTTGGTTTCATACCGGAACATGGTGTATTGAATTCCTTAAGAAATTTGTTGGGATCAGTGAAATAACTTGAACCCATAGAATTGTTGTCTCTAAATCTTGTAAAAATAGGTAAAGTATGTATCAAACCATGTTTGATCTCACAAGTATCATTTTTTGTAGGATAATGAAAGCATAAAAGATTAGGGTTGAAGATAGGAGCAGTGAGGTCCTTGAGGGTTCAATCTACCGTTGGTGGATCGACATGACAAGTTAAATTGAACAACTTCTTCTTGTTCGGTGTGCAATAGGATAGGAAGAATTTAGATGTATTGGTGGGATGATTTGTCCTTGATACTCAATTGCGAACAATCTCAAATGCGAGTCCCTGAGGATTATATGCAATTAAAGAATAGATAAGTACACTTGGAGAAATTATTGAAAGAAAAAATAAGAAACAACACCAAAAAAACTAAAGATTATAATTGCCATTCCCCAGTAATGGCGCAAAAATTTGATTTAGTGTCGTATGCACAACAAATTTAATAAATAAATCCTAATTCCCAAATATGTAATAAATAGTGAGAATGAGTCAAACCCACACAGAATGGTATTTAATCAATAATTTTATAATTGATGTTAGAACTCCAGTTATATAATCTCATTACTTCTATCACTAATTCTATACTGTGGGATATTTTACTCAATATTTGATGAATGAGGATAGGATTATTGATTATGGAAATAAAATATCAAATACTCATTGAAAAAGAGTGATTCTAAATGATTTAATGTTGACCTCTAGAGATTCACACCAATTCATCTCTTTACTTCCTTTTCATTCTAATATATTGAATAAGCTCTCAATTTATCATCTAACCAATTAATAACCTAGGTTAGAAATGTTATAATCTATTAATGGCAGCATTACTCGTGGAAAACATTCAACTACAACCATAACCACACAAGCTCAGATTATGCAATTGTACGAATTAATGGACAACATAAATAATTAACCTTTTTGCTACTCTGAACATGTTAATTAACAATTATGTATTAATTATGTTGTCCTAGCATAGATTAAGATCTAAACTAAATAGGTGATCGATCTAATTAGTTTAAATTCTTAATATATGATACGAAATCATTCAATTCCATCCATTAATTCAAGTAAATTTCATTTAGAATCATAATTTCAAATCAGGTTATTATATTTGAAACCTAATTCCATCCTCAAATCATCCTACACTATATTATTTACTCTACTATCTGCATAATTATAAGGTCACACCATTAAATGAAATAATTTATATAAAGGATCTATAATAAATAATTAATGACACACTAAAAGTAAGAAAAATAAAAATAGAATTGTTGATACTTTACTTCCATTCAATCACAATACTGAACTTGCAATTGAGCAAGGAATGGAAAATAACTTATCACTTGAATTGCAGACCGTCAATTGTTCAATAGAATACAAGAAATATAAAGAAAGTTGGATTTAGAAGTACATGTGTTTTATAGAAGGAATAGAGAAAGAGAGAACATTAAACTTTTTTTTGAATCCAAAAACTGACGCCTGACCCCGAACTGTTAGAAAATATATCAGGAAAAAGGTCATGAGAGTGGTTATAAAATTTAAGAAAAACACGAGACTTCCGTGTTTTTCATTTGAGTTCTTTGCTAATTTTTGGATTCTAGAAAAACTGAGATTTTTATTTTCTAGAGGAAACACGGGGGCACCGTGTTCTTTGCCCCTTCGTCCTTCTTCCATTAAACTTTCAGCACAAACTTCCCTTGGTGTCTTTGCTTTATTTCCAACTTTTTTTCCCTTGCATCAATGTTTCTTGATGTGTTATTTGCTTGATTTTCTCTTTTCATCAATTTCTCATTTGAATTTCTTCATTTTTATCTTTTCCTACAAAATTGATTTAAAAGAGAACAACTCGAGAAAACATTAAATCTTATAACATTAATTAGGAATAAATGACATTTTTTTGCGGAAAAATAGCTTATATATTCTATCTTTCATATGCATGTTGGTATAATATGTTGCTTAAAAATATTATAGAATTTATTTAATTTTTTATGACAAAACGATATTTCTTATATGGTGTGGATGCACCTTTGATAAATTATTTTGGATATAGATTTATTATGATTTTAACTTAACATAATATTTTGTTAAGGCATTATATTATATGTATACAATTAATAAGGCAATAGAATTTTCATATTTGATAATTTAAAAGAGTTAGATAACAATTTTAGCAACATTATTTAGTGGTTGTTTTCTTTTTTAGGCAGTGATCAAATGCACTTATCTATTATTTACTTAGCTCCACCATATTTGTGCATGACATCTAATTCAAAATTTTTAAGTTGTATAATATGATTATACAAGGATCTTGGTCACTTGTTCATAAGCAATCATACTTTGATCCATTTTACTTCATATCATATCATATTCTATTGATATTACCTCAAATTTAGCAATGGTAAGAGGCATTAGCTAGTTTTTTTTTGTTCGTCCATAATACCGATGCACCATCTAAGATTTGTTGAGGGTTAGGTGTTTATAAGAGATTATGTTCAGATAGATAGGGAGTGTGAGGTAATATATGACAAGTGAAGGTTTCATCATAGCAAACACCTAAGTATCAGCCTTGGTTGCCATAAAGTATTTGTCACTAAACTCTCCAGTAATGCTATGAGGGAGCATATGACATATCAAGACAAGTGGAATATGATAGCAACGGGTTCTAGTTGGCCTAGGCAAGGTAACAAAATTTTATAGGATGGTTAGGGTTGCTCTTAATTTAGTATTTGGCTTGTAGCAACCTTTTGATGTATATATTGTTATTATTGCCTTAGATTTTTTCTTAGTTTTTGGGTCTTGTTTTAAATTCTTAGTATGTATTTACTTTTAAATTTACAACCTTTGTATAAATATTTGATATGTACATATACATATGAACTCTTTTTAATCAATAATAATTTGTGTATTAGTACATTTTTATTCCATTGTTGGAATGGTTTGTACATATAACAACAGAGTAACATGATACATTATAAATATATAAACTATTTCTAATAATGAATGATAAGTGAATTATTTTATAAAAGTAAATTTATTTATGATAATATTATTCATGGGATACATATATATTGGAAGACTATAGATTAGAAATGGTTGTATACAAACTGTTTGTCTAGAGAATATAATAAAGGAGTTGAATTTTTCATAAAGTTTATAACAAAACATACTCAGGATGCTAGTAGAATAGTTTTTCCTTGTTTTAATTGGGCATATATTTAATTGTAATACCCTATTTTTTAACTATTTTTAATCATATTTAATTAATTTCAAAAATGATTATCGAATATTTTATGGCTTTAAGAATTTTTGGGTGATTCTACAGTAATTGTAATTTTGCGGCTAGACACACTTTACTTATAAAATACTATTTATCTCAATAAACTTTGAGTTACAGCTTGAAGAATATTCTTATAAAATTTTGTTTGGATCATAAATAAGTTTAAATATAAATCTATCAATTTTAGTTTGAGTTTATATGTGATTGTTATTGTTTTTTAATTTTATATGCAAAATATATAATTAAGGCATAATAGTCGACAGTCAAATCAATTATGTGTTAAATTTTTTTTTAATTTATAATTAGGTTAGAAATAAATAAATAGGAAGATCTAAAAATTTTGATGTTTTCAGGAATAGTTTTGGTATTTAATTTTTTCATAAATTTTCATAATTTTATGAGCTTTTTTGCTATGTTTCTTAATTTTATCCTCTTTATTTATATTTCCTCCACTAAAAATGATCCATAAATCCTAAAATTACTGTTCATACATGAAATTACTTCCCTAAATTTCTATGATCTGATTTTGTATCATGTTGACCATTTTCCTATTCATTCAACTAAATTTTGAGCCAAAGTTACATTCTTATACTTTCTACCTATAGTAATTCGGTTCTTTTAGCTTTTCTTATGCCCAACCTCCGTCACTTTCATTCTCCATTCTTAAATATGACCTTTAATATGCACACCATCACCTCCCCATCCATTAGTTGATTTATTACCTTTCATAACTTCATACAACATAAATATACTTGACCACCTTACACACTCAATCACCCTGTCCTTCATTCAAGTGTTGAACAAGCTACCTCTCTCTCTCTTTTATCTACAGATTTTTGTTCCTCTATCCTCTATTTATACCCCATTTATCTTTCATTATTTTCATTTATCCTTTCTCTCATTTCCTCCTCTTGGTTTAACCTACATCTCTCTTCATTTTAGTTATTTTGCTAAATGTTCTTAAGTTTTGTTAAGCCTGAAATCATGACCCATTCTCCTTTCTTTATCCTTATTGTATTTTTTTCACTTCTACATTTCTTTCTTTTGAGTCCTTATTTACTTTTAAATAAGTAAAGAAGGTTATAATTTTGTTTAAATTAGGAAGTTTTCATCTCTTGTCTCCCCCTCTAGTGTCTCTAGAAGGTGTTGAAGTTCTAATGGCGGTTCTTTATTCCATTTTTCTATTCATGTTTTGAAATAGGTAATCAATATGCTCCTACTAAATATGTAAAAAAATATGTGATAGCATGTTTGGGTTTTTATATGTTATGCTGAAGTGTAACTTATGGTTCCTTATAATCTCATGAAAAATATGCATGCACCATGTACTGTTATTTATTTCTCTAAGCATGTGACCGTGTTTTTTTTTTATAAAAGAACAAGTTAAATATATGTATTTTAATATATTTATCATAGTATTCTAGAATTGGTTTTTTGTTGAAAATGAATTATGTATGATTAAGGTTTTACATGCTAATTGGGCTTACATTTGTTCTAGGGGAAAAATGGGAATTTTCTCACTTATAAAGTTTTCTATACTTAAAATTTTATATTAACGTATCTATTTAAATTTTATTTAGTGATATAATCAATTTTACTTAATTCTAATAACAATTGGTATTAAAATGAGAAATTCTTGAGTAAATAACATATAAGGATAGTTTGATCATTTTTAACTTATCATGCCTAAAAGTATGAATAATGGGAATAGGATGACCTTAATAGATTCATAGGTTGACCTTAGTATTAAATTTGAATTTGGTTTGTATCTTTGACTTATGATCAACTTAAATAATTGGAATTGAATTCGTTGTGAATTATATAATATTTTATGATCACCTTATTAAGATATTAAGCAGATATTCAATCCTTGATCCAGAAGATAACAAGTAGGCTTCAACATTGGGCAAACAGACTACTATCTTATGCTAGTAGACTACAATTGTTGAAGTCGGTAATTTTTGGTATCACCATGTACTCGAGCCAATTGATCTTGCTTCCCCAAAAATTATTACTAAAGGTGATAGGTCTGTGCAGATCATTTTTAAGGACAAGCAAGGCTGCTCCAAGAAAAAAAAAAGCTCTTTTGGCTTGGAAGTTAGTGTGCTTGAAAAGACTTGAAGGAGGTCTTGGACTTATTGACCTGTGTGCTTGGAATATAGCTACTATAGGGAAAAGTTTATGGAATATTTTTTAGGAAAAGGAATCCTTATGGATTAAATGGATCCATAACTATTTCATCAAATAAGGGAATGTGGTGTCATGTAATCTTCCCAGTACAACATCTTGGATCCTGCAATACATGTTTAACTTAAGGCCTCGATTGCTGCCTACTTTCCAGCTGTTGTAGGTAGAAAGAAGCTATAAAATCTCATTTGTTTATGATTTCTTACAAATTAAAGCTCCTAAAGTAAGATGGTGGAAGACCGCTTTGTCCAACCCTACTGCTCCAAAACATAAATTTATCTCCTAGCTTGCTGCCCATTCTAGGTTACCTACAAAGGACTATTTAGCTAAATTTATTCCATCCGTTATGATGGAAACCTGTTAGGATTTCTCAAAAAGGATCGAAGTGTAATCGAGCGCGAGGTTCGATTCGCCGAGATCAGCCTAAGGAATTTTCCAAAGGAAGATCTAAAAACTCATAGCGCAGTATTAGAACGGCTACTGAATTTGAGAAGTAAGAACGATCAAGAATCGATCGAAGAGAAGAAGCAGAAGAAGCAAAAGAATACGAGTGAGAGGTTCGCTAGAGAGAACGTGAGAGAGAGTTCGAGAGAGAAAAGAATCAAATTCATCTTTTTTTTCAACCAAAAGTGTCCCATAAGTTTTGTATAAGCCATATTTATATGGCGTACAAGACTTGTACAAATACACGACGCGGGCTATACATACTCAACCAATAATCAGCCCAAATAAACAAAGGATGGGTCGACGGCTGAAACAATCGAAACAGTCCAAAACAATTACAACTTCATGCCCAAAATTATAAGGAAATAATTATACATTCAATTCCCATCAGCTAAGAATAATCTAGCTAATGATGGTTACTAAGGGATGATTAACCCACAGTCCAACTAACCCATGAACCATGGATAGGGTGGCGGGTTATATAGCCAACTTAATCCCCGTTAGCCAACTTTGTTGGCGAATGCATCACATAGGATTTCATACTTCAAAATAAATTTCTGCAACAAAACCTCAGCAGCTACAGCAACCTTAATTCCATCCTCCATGTGCTGCATTAATTCCCCCTAATGAAGCACACAATAAGACAAACAATTATAAGTACAAAATGATTTATTGTAATTATGAGAATTAATTAAATACAAATATTTGAGATTCATATCATTCCCCTCTTCTTGAAAAGGTTTCACCTCTAAAACCTAAGTAATACCAATAAATGGACTAAGATCAGCAACATTAAAAGAGTTACTAACATTCCCAAACTTAGCAGGTAAATCAATCTTATAAGCATTATCAATAATTTTCTCTAACACAGTAAAAGGTCCATCTCCCCTAGAATCTATTTTTGATTTTCTGAGGTTTGGTAAGATATACCCAAACTAAATCCCCAAGTTTAAAAACCATTTTTCTTCTTCTTTTATTAGCATTCTCATCCATTTGTTGCACCTTGTTAGTGATTTGTTGACTTTCAGATTCATGCAACTTCTTTATATTATTAGCACGAGATTCAGCATCAAAATTTTGCAATTCAGCATTAGGTAAAGGACTTAGATCTAAAGGAGTCAAAGGATTAAAACCATACACAATTTCAAAGGGAGTCTTCTTAGTTGTAGAATGCAAAGTTCTATTATAAGCAAATTCTACCTGAGGTAAAACATATTCCCACTATTTAAGATTCTTTGTAAGCACATCTCTTAACATATTACCTAAGGTTCTATTTACTAACTCAGTATGTCCATCAGTTTGAGGGTGACAAGTTATGGAAAATAACAATTTAGTCCCTAATTTTCCCCATAAAACCTTCCAAAAATGACTCAGGAAATTAACATCTCTGTCTAAAACTATGGTCTTAGGTATGCCATGTAATTTAACTATATGAGGAAAAAAATAATTTAGCCACAGTCACAGCATCACTGGTCTTATTACAAGGTATAAAATGAGCCATTTTACTAAACCTATCTACTACAACCATTATTGAATCCTTTGCCCTATTAGTTCTAGGTAAGCCTAAAATAAAATCTAAAGAAACATCAACCCAAGGTTGATTAGGTACAAGCAATGGAGTATATAACCCAAAAGGTTTTGATGTAGTCTTAGCCTGTCTACAAGCCACACAATTAACACAATATTTCAACACATCCTTTTTCATGTGAGGCCAATAAGAATGATCAATTAATATGTCTAAAGTCTTTTGAAATCCTAAATGTGCCATTAATCCACCATTATGACCTTCTTGAATTAATAATCCTCTATATGAACACTCAGGAATACATAACCTATTTTCCCTAAACAAATAACCTTCATATATAAAATATTTTCCCTAAGTAGCAATTTCACACTTCTTATAAATTTCCTTAAAATCAAGATCTTCCAAATATAAAAGCTTAATACAAGAAAAACCAAACAAAGTAGTATCTGCAGCATTTAATAAAACATATCTCCTATATAGAGCATCTGCAACTACATTATCACTTCCTTTTTCATACTTAATCATGTAAGGAAAGCTTTCAATAAACTCAATCCATCTACCCTGCCTCCTATTTAACTTTGATTGACTTTTTAAATACTTAATAGCCTCTTGATCAGTATTAATCACAAATTCTCTATGCCATAGGTAATGTTGCCAAACTTATAAAGCTCTTACAAAAGCAAACAATTCTTTTTCATAAGTAGAGTAATTTAAAGTACTCCCATTTAATTTCTCACTAAAATAAGCTATTGGTTAGCCCTCTTGGGAAAGTACATCCCCTATTCCTGACCCTGAAGCATCACAATCTAATTCAAACATCTTTTCAAAGTCAGGAAGGTTTAACACAGGTGTCTGGGTTAATTTATTTTTAAGTGTTTCAAAAGATTTTTGCTGTTCTAAACCCCACTTAAATCCATTCTCTTTTTTTGTTATGGCAGTCAAAGGAGCAGCTATAGTACTAAAATTCCTAACAAATCTCCTATAGAAAGAACACAACCCATGAAAACTTCGTACTTTAGTTACACTCTTTGGCACAGGCCATTCTTGAATAGCTTTACTTTTGTCTTTATCCATGCCATCTTTTCCTACCACAAATCCTAAGAAAACCACATTTTCCAGACAAAACCTAGATTTAGTTAAGTTAGCATACAATTTTTATGTCTTAAATACATCCAAAATAATCCTTAAGTGTTTCAAGTGTTCTTCTAAAGATATACTGTATATAAGTATGTCATCAAAATAAAAAACCACAAACTTTCCAATAAAATTCCTCAAAACATGGTTCATAAGTCTCATAAAGGTACTGGGTGCATTGGATAATCCAAAAGGCATTACTAACCATTCATATAATCCAAAATTACTTTTAAAAGCTATCTTCCATTCATCTCCTGGTTTCATCCTAATTTGATAATATCCACTTTTTAAATCTATTTTCGAAAAAATGATAGCACCATGTAAAAGATCCAACATCTTATCAAGTCTAGGTATAGGATATCTATACTTTATAGTTATTTCATTTACTATCCTACTACCTATACACATTCTCCAACTACCATCCTTCTTAGGTACTAGTAATACTGGAACTGCACATGGACTCATTTATTCCTTAATGTATCCTTTACTTAGTAATTCAGAAACCTGCCTTTTTAATTCCTTAACCTCTTCAGGATTAGCCCTATAAGCAGGTCTGTTTGGTATAACAGCTCCTGGAACAAAATCTATTTGATGTTTTATTCCCCTTAATGGAGGTAATCCACTAGGAAAGGAAACAACTCACTATAGTCTTCCAATAATTGTCTCACAGCAACAGGTTCTTCCTCACTTAGCCCTAATTCACACTCATAACACTCTTTATAAAACATCAAATATACATTTTCCTGTCTCTTAATAGCCTTTCCTACATCCTTACTCTTAGCATAAAATCCAGATTTTCTCTTAATTTCTTTTGAACTACCCTCAATCTCCAAATTCTGCTTAGATAGTTCCTTATAAACAGACTTAATTTTAATTTGGTCTTCAAAAATCTCCTTTTGAGTCATTGGTGCTAAAACAATCTTCCTATCATCCATATGTAAAATATATCTATTTTTATGACCATCATGTGTTACCCTCCTATCATATTGCCAAGGTCTACCTAATAATAAGTGAGTAGCATGCATTGGAACTATATCACACAAAATAAAGTCCTCATTTTTTCCTAACTTTAAATTTACTAAAACTTTTTGGCTAACTTTTACATCTCCTAACTCATTAAGCCACTATAGTCTATATGGTTTTGGGTGTTTAGTGGTTGGTAATCCTAACTTAGACACTAACAAAGTAATAGCAGCATTGATACAACTACCATTATCTATAGCCATATTAAAACATTAATCATCGATCAAACATCTAGTATGAAATATATTTTCCCTTTGTATCGCATTAGAATCAAGTAATTTGTTACTATTTAAAGCCCTGTGCTCTACAAAAAGATCTCTACTTACTGGTAGTTCTATTTCTTCTTCTGACTCACTAGTATCTACTCTAACCAAACTAGTCTCCAAATCTTCCTCCTCCAATTTAGATTCTATGTCTCCAGATTTTCTAATTAAAATATTCCTTTTGTTTGGACACTCAGAAGCTATATGTCCCAATCCTCCACACCTAAAACATTTAATATCCCTAGTTCTGTGTGGACCACTCACAGGGTTTGTTATTACATTCCTACCCTTTTCAATCTTATTTCCTACCTTTGCCTCATTGTTTCTACGTCTAGACTCAACTCTTTCATTATTCCTCCAATTTCCAGAAGTAGTTCCCCTAAAATTCTTTCGCACTGTACTCTTAATCCCAATTCCAGGGGGCTTATATTGTCTGGTCTTCTTTAATTGAATCTCTATCTTAGTTTCTATATTCACCATTTCACTTAAAGTCCCACAAGGATATAATTCTACTTTATCAACTATCTCAAAGTTTAACCCACTCAAGAATCTAGCCATGGTAGCGTCATCATCCTCAATAACTCCTGTTTTAATGATCAGAACTTCTAATTCCTTAAAGTATTCATCCACCGTTCTCATTCCTTGACTTATTGTTTGTAATCTTTTATGTAATTCCCTATAATAATAACTTGGAACAAATCTTTTCCTCATCAAAATTTTAAATTCATCCCATGTCTGTATGGGTGGTTCTCCACACCTACGTCTAGTTAAAACGAGATTATGATACCAAGAGGAAGCATACTCAGTAAACTCTACTACGACTACCTTAATTTTCTTATCATCCGAGTAATTATGACATTCAAATACTAACTCTATCTTCCTTTCCCATTCAAGATAATAATCAGGGTCATTTCTTCCATTGAACCTAGGTATACTAAGCTTAAGATTACTTAGGTTCCTATCAACAAAGTATAAATCCCTTTCTTGTCTAGTATTCTTCCTAGGTCTCCTATCACTATTATTGGATACTTGGTCCTCTAATTCTTCTAGATTAGCAATGGGTGGAATTCTGATCCTAGGGTCCATAGGAGCCCTTCCTAATACCCCTTCCTGGTGATTTTCAACTCTAGTATGTTGTAATTCATTAATTCTTACCTCTTGTTCTCCTATTCTTTGTTCTAAGTTAGCAGATAACACAGCAAATTGAGCAGTTATTTGTTCTTGAAAAGTCCTGAGGGTTTCTAATAAATCATTACTAGAAATGGAAACAGATTGATTAACAGATTGCCTATTGTTAGACATTATTAAATTTCCTTATTATTCTTAATTAAGCACAATTACAGACAGCCGACTAGATCAATTTACTTTAATAGAAGTCAAACAGACAGTAATTAAGCGATCTAATTATAAGAATATCACAGTATCAAATAATATCAAAGATATATCAACAACACACACTATACAGTAATTCCAGGTAAGTGTTGAATCGAAAGTAACAGATAGCTTAAGAAAGAAACGATATTACCGGGAACACTTAAAACAAGTAATCCAATTAATAAATACGACCCCTCTTCTTGGAGGCCTTACTCCTTTCCAAAACCAAAAAGGTCCGCCGGTTATTTCTCTTGTACACTTATTAATCGTGACTGAATGTCTCAAAAAGAATTTGTAATTTAGTTACCACAAATAGCAGTATGTAACGAAATAAAGTTCGAATTTACCAATCGGGATGTATTTCTCAAGAATCGTCAAGATTCAAAATTCTTGACCAAACCCTAACCGACAAATCGTCCAAGCAATTTAGGGTTTTTCCAAGAAATTTCGAAATAGTAGATGCAACACTCCGATCGCCGGCTTAAATGCGACGGAATTCTTCAAAGTCCTTTGTCAATCGCAAACCCTAAATTTCTCACTTCAGAAATAGGGGTTAGCGAAACTAACAAATAATGAACCAGAAGTAAAAAGAACTTAGTAACAAACAATTAAACCACGAGCACTTGAATAATCGAGGCTCTGATACCAAATGATGTTACTAAAAAGTGAATATTTATTGGAATGAAGTGATACCAAATAATCGAGGCTCAAATTCACAAAGGTTAGTATAAATATGACTTTCTCAAATAGTGTTGGAATGAATATTAAAATGGATGAACAAAAAGAGGAAGGAAGAGAGAGTAGTGTATATATACATATAGTGCAAACAGAGAAAAGGAAAATGGGGGAACGGCATACGATGATTGTGCAGGGAGATGGTACAGGTCACGAGGGGTGGTAGGGAGATGATGGTTATGTGTTGTGATGAAAGATGCGGGTGATGGGGATGGTTGTATGTATATGATGCATAAGGATAAGGAATGAAAGAAATGACAGGGGGAGGTGATATTGCATGTGAAAGTTGGGTAGCAAGGGGTAAGGAGAGAAGATGAGTGATGGATGTTGGTGACAGAAGCAAGCTGCAGTGGATATTATGGGAGATGGTGGAAGCGGCAAAGCAAGTTGTAGGGGAAAATTAAACATTGCAATGGGAGATGGACAAGAAGAAAGAAAAGGAGAAAGAAAAAGGAGAAAAGGAAAAAAGATTGGGAATTAGCTTAAATGATTTTGGATTAGTCAAAATAGATAGCATTAGTGACAACTTTTAGCAGATTTGAGATCAGGTTACAAAATACGGTTTGTTCAGATGAAATATTTGGATTTGGTTTGATTTTAGGACTAAAAAATTGGGTTAAGACTAAAATAAGATTTTCTTAAGATTAGAATAGTATTAGGGTATAATTTATACAATATTAGATTAGTTAGAATTTGGGGTATTATAAAAATATTAATTGAATTCCAAAAATTAAAAAATTTAAGAAAGGTCTGAAATAACTTTTCAAGCTCAAATATATCAAAATATTGAATATCAGAGTTGGTTTGAAGTTCGAAGGACAGAAAACGATTAAAAACGGAAAAATAGATAATTCGCGAAAACATATTTTCCACAAATGCAAAAAATAAATAACAAGGGGTTCAAATTGTCATAGATTGATGTGAGATATTTTTAGAAAATAAAATATATAAAAATATTTGGTTTCAAAACTCATTTGATAGCCAATGGATTAAAAATAGCAAAAATAGCTAAAGCGTCTAATCATGTGAACATATCTTTTAGTAATTTAACAATTTCGAAGGAAATGGTGAAACATGAATGCATAGAATGGAGAAATGAATTCAAAAATATTTTTTTATTGATTCACAAATTTTGAACGGCTTGAAAAGAGTGAAAGTATAGGAATCAAAAGAATTGTAATAAATATATTTTTTTTAAAATGAGAGAAATGATCAACAAAATATTTAAAACTTAACATGAATATAATGATATTTGATTAGATATATATATAAGACGTGTTACTAGACCAATAACTTATGGTAATTAGGATTTGAGAGAATAAGGTATTATATAAATGTAACACCCCGAGTCGACACGACCACACGGGGGCTACCTTGGAGCGCTTTCGGATTGATTGGTTGGCCCCACAAATCAACACGAGTCCTTTTAGCACGCTTTGTCCTCACTCACGCACTTCCCGAGAAATTTTCAGAAAATTTCTGAAACTTCCCAGGAGGTCATCCATCCTAAAATTACTCCACGGCCAGCACGCTTAACTGTGGAGTTCTTAGTATGGAATCACCAAAAGGATGGTATATCATGTTGATATAAGTAGCCAAATCAATCCTTATAACACTCCGCTCAAATTGGGGTATTACATTCACCCTCACTCAAAGAACGCAACGTCCTCGTTGCGCCTCAACCAATGACCGTCTCAATATAGTTCATCCCAAGAATCGTCTCGCTAGGTGGCTGACTGGCTCATCCAAGTTCAGCTCACGGTCGCGGTTTTGCTTTGATACCATTTGTAACACCCCGAGTCGACACGACCACACGGGGGCTACCTTGGAGCGCTTTCGGATTGATTGGCTGGCCCCACAGATCAACACGAGTCCTTTTAGCACGCTTTGTCCTCACTCACGCACTTCCCGAGAAATTTTCAGAAAATTTCTGAAACTTCCCAGGAGGTCACCCATCCTAAAATTACTCCACGGCCAGCACGTTTAACTGTGGAGTTCTTAGTATGGAATCACCAAAAGGATGGTATACCATGTTGATATAAGTAGCCAAATCAATCCTTATAACACTCCGCTCAAATTGGGGTATTACAATAAATGTATGAATAAATATATAGATAGTGGTGAAAGATAGTTTTTAAGTTGAATAATGGTAAAAGATCAATTCACTGGTGAAAAATTAGTTTAATGACGGTAAAGATTAGTTTAATAATAATAAAAAAATACTTAAATATATAATGAAATATATATAGATATGTAGTTAGTATAACATTCCGAGTTGATATGACCACACGGAGGCAACTTATTAGTCACTCAATAGAATTCCAAGCCCACAAGGGTTGCGGGGCTACTTTAGATGCACTTTAGGATTGATTGACTAGTTTAAAAATTAACACAAGTACTTTCAGTGCATTTTTTTTCTCATTCACATACTTTCTAAAAAAATTAAATAATTTTTTTAAAATTTTTCAAGAGGGACACCCATCATAAAAATTGTTCCACAATAATAACGCTTAACTGTAGAGTTCTTTAAACGGAATCACTGAAAAAAAAAATGATGTACCATGTTGATATAAGTAGACATATTCCTCCTCATAATACTCTGCTCAATTTGAGAGCATCATAGTTATAATGAAAGTTCAATACATTAGTGATAAAAGATCAAATCGCCAATGAAAAATCAGTATATTAGTGATGATAAATTAGCACATTATTGGTAAAATATTAGTATATTAGTAGTAAAAGATCATTTGAAAGTAGAATAATAATAAAAGATCAATTTGCTAGTAAAAAAATCAGTTCACTAGTAGTGAAAAATTAGTATATTAGAGGTGAAATATCAATATTTTTAAGTGGAGAAATATTAATTTTTAAGGATAATAGTAATAGTGGTAAAAAAGATCAATTTGCTGGTAGAAAATCAATATATTAGTAGAGAAAAATGAGTACATAAGTGGTGAAATGTTAATATATTACTAGTGAAAATTTATTTTTACGTAGAATAGTGGCAAAATATCAACTTACTAGTGAATAATCAATTCAGTAAAGATAAAATATTAGTTTAATAGAGATGAAAAGTATTTAAATGTATGATATATATATATATATATATATATATATATATATATATATATATATATATATATATATATATATCAATATGAGTGTAAATTTATAAAAAAGGTTTTTTAGAAACATTATGGTTTAACTTTTTTTTTCTAATAATCCTAGTGAGAAATATTTTTAAAAAAAGAAAAACTAAAATCATGTGGATGCCAATTGATTGCACTTATCTTCTATATACAACCAGTCGTATGGTATAGATATTTATGTATGAATTGGTGATGTATTACATATTACATATCTGGTAAATATTCAGAGATACAAATATGTATATGGACTAAAACAAATTTTAAAAATTTATTGGTCGTCAGTGGTCGTTATTGCTCTCTCGTTAAAGGCTTTAACGACCAACTGAAATTTTGTGGTCGCTAAAGTAATAACGACTACATATTATATTGGTCACTAACGCAATAGCAACGGCGTATAATTTTGGTCGCTAAAGGTAATAACGACGACACAAACTGTTGGTCGTTGAAAGTAATAGCGACAACTTATGACGTTGGTTGCTAAAAGTAATAGCGACAACATATGATATTGGTCGGTAAAAATAATAACGATGAATAAAATACACTGTCGTAAATAATATTAACGACCAATTTTGTTATCGTAATTAAAAAATTATCACACCAATAACGACTAATTTTTCCGTCAATACTAAAATTCATTCATTATTTGCGACATAATTTATCGGTCGCAAATAGCATAATTATATATTCAATAATATATATAATTAACATTTCAATATTCATCTATAACCCTGCACCTATATGGATATACATATATCCATTTCAATCTTCTCAAGACTTGTACCTGTATGCATGCATATATGTCCATTTTGATCTTCTCAAATCATGTACCTGCATACATATATATCCATTCTAACATATGGATATAATTTTCTAAATATCTATTTATAATTAAACATTCAACTAAATATTCATACAAATAATTTGTATCAAATGTCCGATACAATTTTTGGCTATGATCAAATATAAATATATTACAAAAGAGCTACAATATGTCGTTGCATTACAAAAATCATTATTAAAATTTCTCATTGGGATGGTGGAATGTACTTCAATGTTGATTTGGTAGTAATGCATTTCATGAACACATACATAAATAGAACTACATACTTGTTTCTGGTTTACCGGCAAATACGCATTTCAATCCCTCCAAAAAAAAAAGGAAAAAGGAAGAGGAAATGTAATTAATAGTATCTATATATATATATAATCAATTCATTAATTAGGGAGCTACCATGCACGACACATGAACTCGATTATACTACCGGAGAAATCTCACGGCCCTAGCCGTCGCCCTGTTCAGCTACGACTTTATTTTCAGTTTGTGGGATAGCGGCTTTCTTCTCGTAAGCGTCGACTTGCAATATTATATGTTCCAATAGTTCCGAAGTACTCTTGTCCTTCTTCTGCAAACATTCCAAGTAGGACATATCTTGGAAGCTCATCAGATGTTTGAAACGGACCCCAATCTTAACCTTATCTGCAAGCTCCTTCACCACTACTTGGGAACATTTCTTCTCAAATTTCTCATCTTTATCGTTCAGGTATCTGAAAATGGATATGTATATGTACATTAGTTTAGAAAATTCGCTGAAAATTGATCAGCTCATAATAATAACGTTGTGAATGTGTAAATCCCAATTACGCACGTACCCTTTAATATCTTTCCTGAGTTTCCTCACCTCTTCACCTTGATCGGTTGTACCAATCTTACTTACGTGAAACTCCAAGTAATCGTTTAGATCTAGAACATTTTTATGCATGACAATGGTCGCAGTAGCTAAGGCCGAATTCGGATATATTACTTCCTCGTCTTTGCAGCCCTCTTTTAGGAAAACTGTCTTCCTAATGCCAAGCCTTTTCACCTCTAATGTCTGTACGTAATATTTGTGTCATGATCAATTACATGAACAAACAGGAAGGATATATAAATTACGCACGTACATACACATATATCTACGTTAAATATCATAGCTTTCTACAATCTGAAATCCCTTTATCTGAAATACACACACCCACACACACGCACGTACTTGAGTGTCATTGATTACACAGATATCACCCACATCAAAAGGATGGACGCCAAAGACAAAAATCATTCCTTGGAACAGTGTCTTTGCGGTGTCGCCAAAAATAAAAGGTCCTGCTATCAACGGTGAATCGGTGATGCGATAGCAGCAATGAACTCGATAGTGGCGAGTTTGACTAAAAAAAGCCAGACGATGAGGACTGTAGTGGCGACAGCTACGGTCATGATCTTGTCCAAGTATACAGCGCCTTCTTTGTTTCCTGCTAGGGCACGCCCAAGCGTTTGACAGTGTCTGTATGCCCTCGTCTATTAATCAACAGAATCACAAAAATAATAAATGTGATGAATATAATACATATACATAAAAGTTTAACATCGATGTTTGTAATTTTTTGTACTAATAGTGATGCATGCACATGAACTCCGTTGACTTTATATGTTCGATAAAATATATATTTCGACATTTTTTACATTTCCTCAAAACTCACTAAAATAGGAGTACTACATATACACTATAAGATATATACTTAAATAGGGCAATATTATTTATCCTATTAGATAAAAATATTGCCATATTAGTTTAATAGGAAAAACAAAAATTGCCCTATTATTTACGTTCTACTAGGGTTATAAGGGTAAAATTTTTAATTGCCCTATTTGTTTCCACTGTAATAGAACAATTGTAATTATCCTATTTGATTATTGTCAATGGGGGCAATATTATCACCCTATTTGAATTAAAACAACTAGGGAAACTTTTAAAATATTGCCTTATTTGAGTTACCTATTAGGGCAAAATTATTGCCCTATTTAAGTTACGTGTTAGGGCGAAAATATTGCCCTATTTGAGTTTACCTGTTAGGACGAAAATATTATCCGATTTAATTCCTTAAACAGTTTTTATATTTTATTCTAATAATTTATATACATATTATAAACCAGAGTAATAAAGTTTCACATAATCAATTTGACATGAGAAAAAAGATTATATATTGAACATTAAAAAATAGATTTAATACATTAAGCAACAATGTATATGTATCAATGATTTTCATATAGTAATATCCAATCAAATATGGTCAAACTACAAATGTTGATTATAGAATAATAACAAAATAAAATAATTTGGCAAATTCCTTGTTTATGATACTAGTTTCACATCCTAAAAGAAAATGAGTTGAAACTAATCCACATCGATCAAAGCATGTGGAATCCTATAGCAACTTCAATAGTTTCGGCTTTTACTTCGGCATAACCCTTGTCTTTCACTTAATTGTTGTCCTGCTTACAAAAAAAACAATAGATGTAGTTATTGACAATAATATTGAAATATTATTGTTCTACCTATGAAAGTAAATAAATACGGCATAGAAGGATATCTGTAATATTCTAGTCATGTTATTTTGCAAATATGTACCCATTAGTTGTATACAGAATATTTTACATACAATACTCTTTGTGTTAAAAAAAAATACAAATAGTGAGCTCAAAAGTAATAATACCTAATGATATTAAATGGAAGATATGAACATTTTTGAATCTTCAAGCAAGATTAACTATTGTTGCGAACATCCAAGCCTGTGGAAATATATTTGGAACTTTTAGAATGTATTTATAGATATAAATACTCATTATTTAATTGAATTTTAAAATATAAAAAATTAACATAACTTTAAAAAAAATTAGACTAACCTTAAGATAAAAAATGATCCATAAAATCCTGAATCTTTGCCATTTCTGCTTTGAATTCAGCACGGATCTTATCCTCTCTTTCCAAAACTTCTTCCTCTTTCTTTTGAGCATTAGCTCACAACTACTCCATCTCATCTTTCATCTCAAGCTCAGTGGCACGAAGTTGCTCTATCTCAGTTTGCATCTGAGACATAGTTGTCCTCCGACTCTTCTGCAGCACGGGGTGTGCTCTTCCTAAGCCACAAGAATATCCACAAGTATGACCAAGTACAATGTCATATGCCTCATCTATACTCAAATTATCAATACCTTTCTCTTCCAGCTCCTTCTCATGCAGCTTTTCAAACTCAATCAATAATAACTCTGCCTCATCATTAAGCTTTCCATTTGCATGCCTATAATTAGAAACTTAATTGTTAATTATATTTTAAATTAAGATGCCAACAAAATCATAGGTATATATTACACCTTAGATCAATAGTTCAATATATATAAGCATACAAATGATTTTATAAATATAAGGATACGTACACCATTCTAAACCAAATAGTAGTATTTGAAACTATCAGCTAAAGTAAACCATAAAATTATGGTTTAGTTCGGATCAGTTTATGATGTAAGAAGCTATATTATGTTTACCCCTAGAGCAACTGGAATGTATGAGTGAATATGAGATCTCTGTCTCATTTGGTGGAGGTCAATCGCTATATTGGGCTGTTGACATGGATAGAACATATAGCTAGAAAGAAAGCGACAGATACCCCCCATCATGCTCAAGCATTTCGGATTGATTGGTTGGCCCCACAGATTAACATGAGTCCTTTTAGTACACATTGTCCTCACTCACGCACTTTTCGAGAAATTTTTAGAACTTCCCAGAAGGTCATCCATCCTAAAATTGCTCCACGGCCAGCACGCTTAACTATGGAGTCCTTAGGATGGAATCACCAAAATGATGGTATACCATGTTGATATAAGTAGCCAAATCAATCCTTATAACACTTTGCTCAATTTGGGGTATTACATTCACCCCCACTCAAAGAACGCAACGTCCTCATTGCGCCTCAACCACTAGCTATCTCAAATACAGCTTATCCCAAGAATCGTCCCACTAGGTGGCCGACTGGCTCATCCAAGTTCAGCTCATGGTCGCGGTTTCGCTTTGATACCACTTGTAACACCCCCAAGTCTATACGACCACGCAGGGGTTACCTTGAACTGCTTTCGGATTGATTGGCTGGCCCCACAGATCAACACGAGTCTTTTTAGTGCACTTTGTCCTCACTCACGCACTTTCCTAGAAATTTTTAGAACTTTCCAGAAGGTCACCCATCCTAAAATTGCTCCATGGCCAGCACATTTAACTGTGGAGTTCTTAGGATGGAATCACCAAAAGGATGGTATACCATGTTGATATAAGTAGCCAAATCAATCCTTATAACACTTTGCTCAATTTGGGGTATTACAATAATTCTCTTGGGGGGAAATATATTCATCTCCAACTACAAAAGTATAACAAAGGAAAAGGTAATAACGTGTATTATCTAAGTAAAAGTGGTGAAGTCCTATCTTGGTTTAGAGAAAGTAGGTGGCTTTCCATTGTAGTATGACGTATGATATACTTGTTTCTTAAACATTCGAACAAAGGTGTAGATATATAGTTTTCTTTGCTATTACTCTTTTCTATGATTTTGCAATGAAAAATTTTGTGACCAATTAGATAATTTGTATGATAATTAAAAGGCAAAAATAACAGATAGCAGAGTTTTATGTAAGAGCTCTTACAATTAGAACAGTGGAAAAGGAATACTTTGTCTGTGTGCACCTCCCTCACCTTTCGGCGAATACCATCCTTCAAATTCAATCCAAGCCAATAAATTTATATGTGCTAATACTAGCACACTAGTAAAAAAACAAATACTAGCAACACAACTATAGCCTCGCCCTATAACACTAACAACAGTTGGTTAGAACGCCTAGGGTCTTCCCAAAGCCATTATTAAAGATGAATGAAGAAACCACCAGCAAGAATATTGCGGTAAACGAAATCAAAGCTAAAGCCAACAGGATCCTTAACTACGCCTTTAAACCCCCAATTAAAACTCATCATTGGAGCCTCAAAACTTTGTCAATTAAAGCTTCTTAACGCCATAAAGCTACTCTTTTCTTCATAGGCATACATCTAATTACACTCAAAAACTTCCTCGAATCCACAAAAAACAGATAATTTCTTAATATGTGGATACAAATCTAATACCTCTTATATTTTGTTACTATTGGAGTGGAGTAATATTTAACACATAAAAAGTTAAAAGAGAAAAAGGAGTTAGAAAACCTTTTTCCCACAAAGAAAAAAAACTGCACAAGACTTTTAGATACGAATAGGTAATAGTATAAATTCATGAAACAAATAGCTAAACAAGTAACTACAAGTGCACAAAGAATCAAACTGGAGCGCCATCTTCCTCGACGAAACACAATGCTACAGCCACTAAATAGCTGTAACTTATGGATGGACGACACCATAAGTTTTAATTTTGGATCGAGACTCCATAGTGCTTTGTGAACATAGCTTTGGTCAGACACACGGTCACTAAATAGCTGGACGCCAAACAATTAGTACATCAAATGCAAAAGTGGTCAAACCAAATTTATTTAACTTACAAACAAAGACTAGTAGTCCTAGGCTCCTAGCAAACATAATGGCAATCCACTCTTAAATCAAAGCCCTATTTTTTCTTTCTAATTTTGCATCTTCTCAAATGCTGGCTATGGCTAAAAATTTCCTCAAAATAACTTTAGTATATTCTTTCACATCCTAAAAAGACTTTGATGAATATCCAATATGCCTTATAATAGTATTTATATACTTTTGACATGCCACTCAGTTGGCAGTAGTGATGTAGGGCTGAACTCCTAAGCCAGGATTTTTGCAGAAAGTCTTTTTTTGTCTTCTACTCTAAGTTCACAGTACAAATCTAATGCCTCTATATATGGAAAAATACTAGCAAAGATTAACGATAATATCAATTTTATGTTTTTAAAATTCAATACTCATAATATCGATGGAGATTCTGGCCAATACTTTTAAACTTGCTAGACCTATGAGACCTATGGAAAAAGGTATATCCATGTGAACCTTGACATTTTTTCAATGAATTGGATTAAGAGTACAAGATTTTAGGTGAGATAGCATGTAAACAACATCATTCTCAATCATTAGCAAAATGTTTGACCTCAAATCTAGATTTATCTATTTCTAACATTATCATTTACTTATTCCAAGTGAAAACCATCGATATCCAACCTCCTATTTCACTTTCTCGTTTATGTTCTGGTTTAATGGATCGCCTAGGGCTGTTAACTATTTGCAGTAATCTAGTTATTGATTATTCAGTTCACCTATTATGTTTCGGCATGGAGAAGTCATTGGAAATTGAGCTGCTTAAACATGAACTTGATGCATCCCATTCTAAAAAGATGAAAAATGTAAAATTTCACTCTGCTCTCAATTATTCCATGAAAAATGTAAAATAATTCCATCATTTTTTTTCTCTTTAATACAACATATTGGAAATCATTTGGCTTAGGAAGTATAGATGATTCATCCTTTCCACCCCTCATCTAACTAGCAATTGAAGCAAGGTTTTTAACATGACAGAAGCAGAAATAAGAGCATCCCCTCCCTCATCATTGGAAAAAGAAACTAGCAAGTAGCATTCTATCAATCTGATGAGGTATTTCTGAAAATTCTACATTCTCCATGGCACATCCTTGGCCTTTGTCAACTAAGCCATAACATAGTAGACTAAACAACAAGATGAGGTTGGGTGTGGAAGTATTAGATTATCAAGAGTAGCTAATTCAGTAAAATCAGGGGACAACACAACGCGTCGAACTCACTACCCTTCAAATTTAGATAGAATCTGCATGTTGAACAAAGAATATTCCCACTTAAGCTATGTCTATGCACATCAATCCATTATTTACCCATCGATCCATCCCTCCCATCTTCGGTTACTTTTCTGATCGATCAAACATTCCCTATTAAGTTACCACCCCCCTCCTTTTCTTACCTTATTATTATTATTCTTATTGAAGGGGTGACGGATAATCTAAAGAATACAAAGGAAATTTACTACTTACTTCCTCTATGATTATGGAAAATAAAACATGAAGTAAATGTATAACATATCTGAATGAGGAGATAGCCTATAAGCATCATCAACCAGTCAGTCAGAATCATAAGCACAACCACAATATTCAAGTCTGTGACAACCATTTCATCCTAGCAAGAGACGACTCATAAAAGGATGACCATACTTTAGCCATGGTAATGCTATTATTATATCCTAATAATTTTTTTTTTTTGGAAAAGCTAGTCAACCAATGGCCACAACTATCAATAAATAATCCACCACACAAAATATTACAAGGATTTATTAACACTGATGTTGAATAAAAGGAAAATGGGAATAAAATGAATTGATGTTTTATTAACATAGTAGAGGAGGGAGAAAGAAAAATGTGAAGCACTCAAAGGGCTTAACAGCATTGCCCCTATCCCTCTATAATAGATGAACGTCATTGGGTCCCTTGATTGCATCAATACAAAAGAAAATCTTTTAAAACGCTCAGCAAATTGGAAACATATAGTTCCAAATGTAGTATTACTCTTAAGAAATATCCACATATTAAAACAAATATTACTGGATATATATGGGTTCATTGTTTACCTCTTTGTTTTGTTCCATACCTAGATGTACTTGGGTTCACTATTATCTTGTGTATGTGGAGCAGAAATTGATGAGCTTGCTTCTGTGGTATTGATTTGGCTATCCTAAAAAATAACATAAACATAAGGTGAGTTTCTTTATTATTTACTACAATCAGATTCAGTATTCTCAGGGCAGTCTTACTATCTCATATATGTTACGTGCGATAGACTTTGCTTCACAAGCTGAGCGGATCTTCGTCAACATAGCATTAATTCAATTCTTTTCACTTCTTTCCTATAGTTGACAAAAGAATAATAAGTTACTACTTCAATTCTAGAAAATATGCAAAAATATCCTCAGCTACAATAAATGATCTCATGCCCACTTTAGCCTAACTTCCTACTAATATAAAATGATATGTGGGATTCTACAACTTGTTCCAATCTTCTTTCTGAACGATGAAAAAATAGTGGTGAACTCCTCATCCTGTATAAAATTGTATGCTGAATATGTACTAATATGTTTACCAGGTATCTAGTTCTCCATTTAACTCTCTTAGACAAACAGTGTGGAACATGTAAAGAACACAACCTAAGACAGGGCGTGATGATAATCATCATATAACAAAAGAAAAAAAAAAGCAAGGCATGTTCAATTAGTATTAATGAGTAGCAGGCTTACCTTTTGTTTAGGATGATTCCAATAGTTTACCAACCACTTCCACTAGTTAACGTTAATCCTAGGTGGGCATGCACGTTCTGCATCTCTAATATTTTTACTGCTTGTAAAATATTTTTTCTTAAGCCTTTCTCTCCATTTCCTATATAGGTTCTTACATTGTATATTTATAGCTCTTTCAACATGCTCTCCACTAGGCAACTTGTATTTTCCCTATATTTTTTGTAAGACCATATTATAATCCAACATATGAGCAACTTCATTATACAATTACTTAGAATGAAAATACCTGAATCTTTCTATATAGATGATCAAGTACATCTTCAGGCATGTCCTTCCATTTTGTGACATTAAGGGGGCATATTTCTTTTACCCAATTTGAGCATTCACTAATAAATTGTAATTCTATTTCCCCCACAACAGAATAGAACTCCGGTGAAATATCAACCTTAATTTATGGTGCTTGTGTACACCGCAACTTCTTGTATTTAAGAGCTCTACTTAGACCGCGATAAGGCCCTGTATAATAATAAGAAGAATATCAACCTTAATTTGTGGTGCTTGTGTATTCTGCAGCCTTAATAATGATAATGATTATTATGATGATAATGATGATGATATTTTTGAACATAATTCATACCATCTCTCCTTTTCCTTTGATTTTTTGCTCGTTCGGAGGGAGAAAAGGAACCATCTGGCTGAACATGGGGCGACAAAGCTTGTCTCTCTAACTCAAATATTTGTCCATCTATCTGAGAAGACATGTTATTATTTCTGGCAAACAAATATACATATTACATCAAATTTTAATAAAAGGACAAAAAAACTAGGATAACTTTAGTAAATGTAGATTATAAGAACAAACAAAGTAGACGAAAAAGAGTAAATAAAAACAGAATTTAACTAGTAGTTATATATCATCATCAAGAGGAAAAAAAGCATCCATACATGATATACAACTAAAAATAACCATCAAAAAGACAATTAAATGTTTTTCATGTCGATCACTATTTGAGTTTAACTCATACATACTAGCAAAAGCATATTCATCATCTTCCTCTTGCTCAATTTGTTCTTCTTGGTCACTTTCCCCTTCTTCTATAATATCAACTTCCCCATCTACAGTCATGATTTCTGGAGGGACATCAAGTCTTGGTAAAAGAACATCATCCACAAAATCATCTTCAATAATGTTAAGTACTCCATCATTTGTGCCAATATCTCCATGCTCATCCTCACTAGGCTTATCCTCAACAATAGGAAAATTATAGAAGTTACGAGGGATTGTATTTATGACAATTCTCCAATCTGCTTCATTATGTGCCTTTACATAATAAACTTGCTTTATTTGGGATGCCATCGCAAAGGGCTCATTGGTTGGCATATGCTTCTTGATGTTGACATTGATGGTGCCAAACTTGTCTCTATTTATCCCATGCCCTTCATTATAAACATCAAACCAAGTACATCTAAATAACACCATAGTAGGTTTCTTGTCACCCATATTGACAGCATCGTATTCCACCTCTATAACTTCTTTCAATACCCCAAAGAAGTCTAATTGGCCACTATCTCCATCCCCTTTAACAACAACTCCACTATTTTGTGTCTTTCTTCTCCTTTGATGCTTCTTTGTGTGAAATCTATATCCATTAATAAAGTATCCTAAATAGCTTGTGACACTTTTACTAGGCCCTTGTGACAAAGACAATAACTCTGTCGTCACTCTTTTATCACCCTCAATATGAAGCTTCCATATCTAGATGATCAAACAGAAAATAAAAAGGACAAAGAGTTAATTTTAGAAAAACATATCCAAATCATTTGTTGTATGTTACATCACTTACCCGTGATCGAATCCAATCAATTAAGTCTTGTTGCGTCTCACATAAGCTTGCGTACTCCCTGTTTTTCACCATACGAGCATTAGATTCATATCAAAAGAATTAATATAAGGGGGAAAAAGGAAATAATTTCAAGGTTATATCTTACTCAACAAAGAGTTGCATTTCTGGACAATTTCTAAGAATATGTAATTGAGCTTGATTCCAATCATCATGACTCAACTCCTTAAATGTTCTTTTTCGTAACGAACTTCCCTTTTTTTGAAAGATGGAAATCTCAAATAGAAAGAGTTGATGTTCATCCATATCATTCCTTCTTATACGATTGAACTCTGTCTCCACTTCATTGAAATACCTTGAGCAAAATGTCACACATTCATCCATAATAAGCCTTCAGCAATGGAGCCTTCTGGGCGTGCCTTATTATTCACATAAGACTTCAAGTCATGTATTCCCCTAAAAATATGGTTTGTATACTCTCATTATTTTATAAAGTATGCATAGTGTGATAATCAATATATATGAAAATTTTATTACCTTTCATGCCGAATTATCCACTGCCCTTGCACAGGACTAGCAAGTCTTGCCTCACTTGCTAAGTGAACGGTGAGGTGAACCATGATGTCAAAGAACGATGGAACAAAGATCCTTTAAAGTTTACAAAGAGTTACCGCAATACTCTTTTCCATATTTTCTAAGGCATCCACATTTAGAGTCTTAGAACATAACTACTTAAAGAATGAGCTCAGCTCTGCCAAGGGTTCTAGCACCTGGTTTGGTAGGATGTCAAGAAATATTGGTATAAGTCTTGTACGAACATGTGACAATCATGACTCTTCATGTCTACAATTCTATCACCATCCAAACTTGCACATCGAGATATATTAGAAGAATAAGCATCTGGCACTTTGACTTTTGATAAAAAGTCTAATACACGTTTCCTCTCAGATAATGTTAGCTGATATGGTGCTCTAGGAATAACATATGTGTCACCAATCTCTATGGGGTGCAACTCCTTGTGCATGTTCAATTCCTTTATATCTAAGCGGGCGCTAAGGTTATCCCTTTTCCTTCCAGGAATATCAAGAACCATTCCTAATATATTATCACATATGTTATTTTCAATATGCATTACATACAAGTTGTGGTGAATCAAAAGCGTACTCCAATAAGGGAGCCTAAAGAAAACACTTATCTTCTTCCATTGATCAACCAAATACCTCTCACCCAATTTTCTTTTAAGTGCTTCAGCCTTTCCAAATTTTACAATAGGGATTCCATATAATGTCTCTAATATTTCATCTCCTAAAAGAGGTACAGGAGGTGGCCTTCTATCTACTACTCCATTAAAGGATTTCTTATCATTTCTCCATCTATGAATGGGATCCAAAAATCTACAGTGGCCTAAAAATCATTGCTTATATACATGCTTTAGATGTACATAACAAGTGTCTTTATAGCATAAAGGGCATGCAAGTTTCCCACTAGTACTCCAACCAAAAAAACTAGCATAAGCAGGAAAATCATTAATTTTCCACATCAATGCAACCCTCATGTTAAAGTTTTTTTCACTATAGGAATCATAACTTTGTACCCCAACTTCCCACAACTCTTTAAGTTCATCAATAAGTGGATCCAAGAACACATCTATGTCATTGCCAAGTTGCTTTTTCCCTGGAATCAAGAGTGATAGCATAACATATGGACTTTGCATGAACAACTATGAAGGGAGATTGTATGGCACTAGAAATACGGGTCATATGTTATAACTCTTCCCAAAACCATTACCAGGATGGAACCCGTCAGCAGCAAGTCCTAATCTAACATTCCGTGGGTCTATGGCAAAATCTAGATACATCTCATCTACCTTCTTCTACGCCATTGAATCAGCAGGATGTCTTAATATGCCATCATCTCAACATTTCTACTTATGCCATCGCATGTGTCTTGCCATGTTAGGTGTGATATAAAGCCTTTGGAGTCTTTGTGTTAAAGGAAAACACAAAAGAACCAATCGAGGAATTCTAGGCTTTGTTTGTGAGCCATGTTGTGATTCTAAAAAAGTTGCACTATCAATAACATCTCCAATGCCCTCTTTTCACCTAGGCTCATGACAAGATGGGAACATATCAACATCTGTATACTATTTTTGATAGAGGATGAAATGGTTCACACAAGCATGTATCTTGACATAATTTAAGCCCAACTTTCTTGTGTATATTTTCCCTTCCTGAGAAGTCTTGGGGAAACATGGGTCATAATTGAAGGCCTTATGCAATGCACTAAATAGCCTGGTAAATGACTTGTTACTCCAACGACCAATAACCTTAAGGTGTAAGAGTGTTACAATAAATGATAGCTGCGAGTATGTCTTACACCCGAGTTACAAGGGCTCTTCTGACTCTTTTTTCAATCTATCAAAATCATCTGGTATCTCCTCGGAGCCCTCATCCCTATCCTCTACATCATTAGCATTCATCATATCATTCACCAAGGAAGCCATCTCATCAGATATTAAAGGATCTTCTTCATTATAATCATCACTTTCCTCCTCCTCATCCATCTATCCATCCATATGATCAACAGGCTCTTCTTCACCATGGAAGAACCATGGATTATAGTCAGGTTTTATACCTTTTCAGAAAAGATGAAAACACATGGTTTGATGATCTTGTACATAGTAATTCTGACAATGCAGACAAGGACACCTCAACTGTATTCCCGAGGTAGGATTGACATCTTTAAAAGCAAAATCTAAAAATTCTCTAACACCTCTTTGATAAACCTCTTGTTGCCTACCACGAACCCCTTGAATCTACATCCAACTCCTATCACATTCCATCCTAATGCCAAAGACAAACAAACTTAAATGTCATACTATAAACCATAATGAACCATAAAATATATCCAGTCAAACTCTAATGTACTAGGTTCAATCATAACAAAAATATAAAATAAAGAAAGAAAAGGGTGAGACTCTTTTGAATAAATTTTAAATAACTCATATGAAATATAAGGTAACAAACTCCAATTATTAATTTTACTTCTGATTCTTCAAAAGAAGAAGCAAGTATTCACATTTTCTATTAAAAACCATGAATTTTAGCTGAAGATGGAGTGAAACAAGGCTCATGTTCAAATAGAAAATAAGCAGTGGTAATCAGTGTGCACCTCTGACCCAAAATTAAATCCCAACATAGAAAACAGTTGAGAAAATTAATCATGCCATTAAAGAAACATCAGCTGAAGTAAATTTGCATGGTATCTGCATATACAATTCTTAAATGCCATTTAAATGGATCAATCACAAATCAACATGCAAGAAACATCAGCCACATAATGAAATGTCTTTTTACCTTATGTTTTCTTTTCACCTTATAAGTTATAATCAATAAAAAGTATGACGTAGACCCTTTTTTTATTCTTCTTCTTATTATTATACCATATTACATATTAGGGTGAATTAAACTTTTATTTTTGTAATAAGGTTAATCATAAATATTTTTTAATTAGTTAGGTCAACTTTTTAATTTAAATTTTAAATTATGCACAATCTTTACATGACTTTACTCAATTAATCATGCCATTAAGACACTATCATATGGATTTGTATGTTAACGCCACCCTCTATTCTTCATCCTCTACTGGCTACTTTACATACTGCTAATAGTACTAAGTCTAGAAGATGAAGAACAATACATCTTAGCTAACTGCCACACAGACACACTTGCATTTAGGACATAACACTACTACGGAAATAGGAAATAATAACGGGACATTAATAACGGTAGTTTGAAAACCGTCATCAAATGCGTGAAAATTAATGTGCGGGAAGTTTTAATAACGGTTTTAAGTAATAACCGTTATTAAAAGTTTCAATAAAGGTTCAAACAAGAACCGTTGTCAAAATTGGCCAGGTTTTAATAACGGTTCCTGTAATAACCGTTATTAAATCATGTTTTAATAACGGTTCTTACAGGAACCGTTATTAAAAGTTCCTTTTATTTCGTTCGATCTTCTCTTTCGTGCCAAATATTTCAGACTCTGCCGCTTCCCTCTCGTACTCTCGTACTCTCTTTCTCTTGGGAACCCTTGCACCACCGCTCCCGCTCCTCTGAATTAAGGGAAACCGTCGCACCGCCATCTCTCCACCACCCGTCTACCATTCTTGCGAACGTAGTCAGCATTTGTACCTTCGTCGTTGCCGTTCTCAACTTGTACGCCATAGCTCCCTTTACGTATGTGTTTTTCTTCCTTCATTGCTTAATTTGTCTCTACTGATATGTATATATATATAAATCCATGCCTGTTGCATCGAAGAGGTTGTGTTTGATGTGTTGTTCAAAAATCTGTTGTTTGATGTGTTGGTGAAAAATTTTGCTGTGGCCTTTTTTGATTGTGGCCGGCCGAGACCTTAATTTATATATATATATATATATATATATATATATATATATATATATATATATATAAATGTGTTTATAATTTATTTTATAAAACTATATATTATTATTTTAAGAGAATCTACAAGCCTAAAATATATATTATTATCATAAGATATGTACGTTCTAAGTATAAAATTAAGGTGTATATATTTTTTTAGCTAGCACTCACATTATTATGCAGATCATGTGTATTTATATGATTTTTTTAATATATATTTTGTAAGACGTGTATTTATATTCCGTAAAATGTGTGTTTATATGTGTTCTATTATATGTATATATATTTATAATATTTTTATATATAAGATGTGTATATATAATCTAAAATAATTGTGGTTAGGGTTAGGGTTGGGGTTAGGGGGAGGGTTAGTGTTAGGGTTAGGGTTAGGGTTAGGGTTAGCTATAGGTTTAGGATCATTATTTTATGAGGTTTAGTGTTATTTTTTATTATAATTTATTAGGGTTAATTATTGTTAGGGTTATAGCCATATATTGTGACCGACCGAAGATTACTATTATACAAATTAACGCCACATTTCATTCACCGTCGGTCTCGAAAAGGCGGAACTAATGGAGAGTTCGAGTCGGAATCCGCGGATTCGTATCTGAATACGAGGAAGTGCCCGATGGCGATGGAATTGTGTGCGACGAAATCTTCCCATCCGTTTTGAAACCAGACTCTGCCTTCTTCCTTAACTAGTTGTACTGGCCATTTTGCTCTGTTTAGGACGTTGAGGTATGCATGAGTGGGGAGACCCTTGCCATGGTTCTTCACGAATTTTTCTGGAAGTACCTGTGATCACAAATGCAAGGCAGGGATTCCACGCACCGTTCAGTTTCCAAAAGTTTACTATAGGCTCCTTTCGGTATGTTTTTGGAAAGTTTCAAGTAAAAGGAAAAAAATAAATTGGGCTAAAAATGACATTATTTTTTTACTTTAAATTATGATTTCTTCAAAAATTTTCTAACAAAAATCAAAATAACATTTTTATTGCTTAAAAAGATGGTATGGAATAAATTTTAAGCAATAAAAATGTTATTTTGATTTTTGTTAGAAAATTTTGGAAGAAATCATAATTTAAAGTAAAAAAATAATGTCATTTTTAGCCCAATTTATTTTTTTCCTTTTACTTGAAACTTTCCAAAAACATACCGAAAGGAGCCTATAGTAAACTTTTGGAAACTGAACGGTGGGTGGAATCTCTGCCTTGCATTTGTGATCACAGGCACTTCCAGAAAAATTCGTGAAGAACCATGGCAAGGGTCTCCCCACTCATGCATACCTCAACGTCCCGAACGGAGCAAAATGGCCAGTACAACTAGTTAAGGAAGAAGGCAGAGTCTGGTTTCAAAACGGATGGGAAGATTTCATCGCACACAATTCCATCGCCATTGGGCACTTCCTCGTATTCAGATACGAATCCGCGGATTCCGACTCGAACTCTCCATTAGTTCCGCCTTTTCGAGACCGACGGTGAATGAAATGTGGCGTTTGTATAATATTGGTACATTATGGAAGAAGGCTAGAGCAACAAAAGATGGATATATTAATGAAGATGTAGATGTTGCAGCGACAAAAATTGTAAGTTTGTAGATATTTGAAACCCTGCTTACTTTTCTTTTAGAAAACTATTATATTATGCTTATTCATGTAAGCTAATTTTACATATATTATATACATTACAGGACGAACTTCAAGCGTCAGATGGTGAGGAGGGGGTAGACTAATATAACATTGTATCACAGGCTATAGGAATTGTAGAACACCCTGGAAGACACAGCGGTCTTGGATTAGGTGTTACGAAAACGAGCGTACGTGGTCGATCTCGTAGTACTCGTAACGGTTTTAATAACGGTATTAGGTAGCGATCTATTTATTCTACATGCATTTTCAAGTTTGTATTTCGTCTACATCTTTACGTTTTCCAGCCTAGATTTGTGAACTCTTTACTTTGGGGTGTAGAGCTACCAAGTTGTGGTATGTCCACTAATTTTTATTCCTAAGTATAGTTGGTGTATTGAGACATTGGTACACTTATAGATTGATTGAAATTATGGTGTGATTGCAGATTTGGTATGAATTGATGTTGTTTTACATTGCAGATTTGGTAATTGTTTGAACATACAACTGTGTATGTGGGCAGGAACAAAAGAGAAATTAAAAAAAAAACATGTAGTTTTGATAACGGCTCTATGAAAACCGTTATTAAAGCATAGGTTTTAATAACGGTTTCCCATAGAACCGTTATTAAAAACTGAGGCTTTAACAACGGGTTTGTCATAGAACCGTTATTAAAAATTCAGGTTTTAACAACTGTTTCTCATAGAACCGTTATTAAAAACTCAGGTTTTAATAAGGTTTTGTTTAATAACCGTTATGAAAAGCTCCTTTTTAATAACGGTTTTTACTTAAAAACCGTTATTAAATATGAAATTTACGCACATATGCACGGGTTTTTGTGTATTTTTCATGACGGTTATGAACCGTTATTAAAGATTTAATAACGGGCGATTCAATAACGGTTGAAAACCGTTATTAAAACTATAAAATAACCGTTATTAAAACCCCTTTCCGTGGTAGTGTAACAAGTGGGAAGGACAGGATATAAACATTTGAAAGTAACAGGTTTTGGACATTTTAGGCATATAAGATGGGCTGATTCAGAACTTCAGTGCACATTCATAGAATAGAAAGCTGCCTAACTTGCCAAGTCAAAGCTCCAACCTCTCAGTCATGGCCTTCGGCACACATCTTGTAGGCCAACATCTACTATTTAAGCCAAAACTTCTTTGAAGTCTCCATAACGAACCAAGCAAACAAATATAGTGGAATAAGGCACGTGTGTGAATCATAGTACAGGAAAAATGGAGACAAGTATATATATATATATATATATATATAAAGACACACATAGCTCAGGCTATGATTGCCATTAACAAATCACCAAAATTATCAGCATGACATTATGAGCATACAAACTTAACGAGCATAATTTTAGGAGACTCACTGTAGTACTGATGGTGCTGGCCTCTACTAAAAATACATGCTAAAATCTTTGAAACAACGGTCCATATTGCAACTATTTTTGCAGTGATCAATAAGACAAAATTTCCTAAGCTATGATCATGCATCATACCTTTCAATTTACCCAGAGTCAGGCCATTATTTATTACTCATCAGCACCAAGGAATGAGTGTCAAAAAAAAAATACAATCATGGTTTTAATTATTTACTGAAGCTAGCTGAAAAGCCTTTAGCATTTTCATTAAACGAAGGTCAAGGCCAACCGATGATAATGGTGGTGGACTTGAAAAGGTCAAGAGACATGGAAAATTAAAAAAGACGATATATACTAAATGTCGATGGTAAAAGTCAGTTTCAAAATGGGAACTCAAAAGAGAATTCAACTTAAGGACTTTAAAACTGCTAAAATTAATAGTAGGTGACTTTATAATAGTTAATAATTAATACTATTATACTAATATTAATTATTATTATCATTATTATATTACTTATATCAATAATATTAATTAATAAAAATAATCAAAACTCATAATTATCATACATATGAATGACGCAAAATGCAAATTAATATATAAAACCATAAGCATTAAGCAAAAATATCACGAGTGACTTAACAGAGGATAATAACATGGCACCAGCAGCCGGCCAAACGGATAGAAACCCCCTTTCTTTTTTCCGTTTCCTCTTTCACATTACAAAATGAGCACCCTCATCACCTACTATAATATATATATATATATATATATATATATATATATATATATATATATATATATATATATATATATAACTGCATGATATATATGCCAAAGATCCCACATATGGTTTCATTGATCACCCGACTTCTTCACATCTTTGTCTCTGCTCTAAATTCCTATTTTCCCTAGCTATCCTTTCATTAGTTTGTTATACGTGGACGAACTACTGTTAGGAATTTTAACTTTCTATTTATAATTTCTATCTTCCTCTTCCCAAATTCTTCTTTGTTCATTTTCAACTTCGACAAAATTGCATCAAAGAATCAAACGACACTATGATGAGCGATTATGATTTCTACCAGGTCATTTCAATAACTGCACATATTCATTGTTTGCGGTGCCCGTTCTTTCCTTTTACTATGTTACCAAAACAATTCCAAAATCTATTAACAATTTTGATAAGCTTGGAAACTGAATCAGTCCAGAGCGCTTACCTTTCCTCCGCCGATGAAAAAAAAAATTGAATCGAGGGTTGACGTTATGGAGATACTAATGTGGAAGAATAACGGGAGAGGATTAGAAGATAAACAGATTGGAAGGTTGTAGAGGAAGAACAAGTGGTTGAGATAACGTTTTCAGCTACGAATGAATGGTTTGGTAAGAAAATCACCTGAGATGGATAATGGATCATGTGATTGCTTGTTGTTGTCCTCAGCTATGCGGTTCTGCTGTTGCGTCTCACTTGTTTCTGTAGCCTGTCATGGTGGCGATGGATAACAACTGGTGGTGTGGTGGTGACTGGTGCAACATTGGCCGGGATTGAAGGGCATAAGGTAAGGAAATGACTGAGGAGGTCGGGATTTCAAAAATATGAAAGATAGGAACAGAACATAATATCGCAAATATGGCACTACCACGGAAAGGGGTTTTAATAACGGTTATTTTATAGTTTTAATAACGGTTTTCAACCGTTATTGAATCGCCCGTTATTAAATATTTAATAACGGTTCATAACCGTCATGAAAAATACACAAAAACCCGCGAATATGTGCGTAAACTTCATATTTAATAACGGTTTTTACTTAAAAACCGTTATTAAAACTCCAGTTTTTAATAACGGTTCTGATGAAAACCGTTATTAAAACGTAGGTTTTCATAACGGTTCTTATGAAAACCGTTATTAAAAACTGGAGTTTTAATAACGGTTCTTATGAAAACCGTTATTAAAAAGTGGAGTTTTAATAACGGTTTTCATCAGAACCGTTATTAAAACAAGGTTTTAATAACGGTTTTTATAAGAACCGTTATTAAAACTCCACTTTTTTTTTTGCAGTTTTGTTCCTGCCCACATACATAGTTACCAAATCTGTATGTTAAAACAATTACCAAATCTGCAATGTAAAACAACATCAATTCATACCAAATCTGCAATCACACCATAATTTCAATCAATCTATAATTGGTATGCATGTCTCAATACACCAACTATACTTGCAATAAAATTAGTGGGCATACCACAACTTGGTAGCTCTACACCCCAAAGTAAAGAGTTCACATATCTAGGCTGGTAGACGAAATACAAACCTAAAAATGCATGTAGAATATATAGATCGCTACCGAATGAATGAGTGCACGTGCTTGGCCTCTAACTTCATCAATTTGATCAACATTATATTGCTGGCCACGTGCATAGTCATCGGCAAAAAACTACAACACCCATGTTTCAATTAATATACAGTTAGTCATTAGGTATGTCATGATTCATTAATAGAAAAATATGGAAAAGTAAACATACATGGTTTGGATCTATGTTGACCAATCTATTCTAGACTATAAGATCCATTGCTCGTCTTCTTCACTTGAACCCTTAAAAACTTCAATTTCATCATCACCATCTAAGTTCCTTTGTCTCGAAGATCTTCAATTTTGGAGGTACCTAAAGCTCTTATCTCATCCATAATTACAATAAAGAGATAAACAATAGAGGAAAAACAATTCTGATAAAAGTAAAAACTAAAATAAATGAAAACATGTATTACCCTACATACAAAATAATACAAAGGTAGGCAACATATGTTACCACTATAATCAAGAGGTTATATAACACCATCATACCCTAAATTAAAGGTTAAATTTGTAAAAAAAGGCCTTAAAAAAGGTTGTATCACAAAAAAACCTAAATTTAGAGGCCAAAACGGCCTTTTTTGGGCTCCGATATTGGCCAAACCGGCTCTGCCAATTTTCCACATTGTAGATCTCGAAAAAATACCCAAAATAGCCTCCTAGATCACCTAAATCCGGGGTCGCACGAAAAAGTTATGACCCTCCAAAGTTTACAGTTGAATCTAGCTCTAAATAACCTCAATAATGTCTTCTCTTTTGTTTATTATGGTTGTAGCTCTAAATAATGTTGAATCTATATTCTCCATACAAAAAAATACAACAATAATATGTAAAGCTCTCGGCCAACACATGCATTTGTTAATATATAACAATAACGCAACAAATTCAACAACAAACAGCAAAATTTTCAGCCAACACATTCAACAACACATTTTCGAACGAAACCCTGGCGACAGACATGCATTTATATAAGTAGATAAAAAGTTACGAGAGGAATAAAAAACACATACATAAAGTGAGCTAGCTACAAACACGACGGTCAGAATGTTGAGAAAGGCAAGCAAGGGCTTCAAACACGACGGAGGATAAAGGTGCAAGTGCCAGCTAGCTTCGGAACAATGGCAGAGGTGTGGCGGTGCGAGGGTTTCCTTTTCTTGAGAGGAGCCTGGTGGTGCGAGTTGGCGGTGCGAGGGTTTGCAAGGAGAAGGAAGGAGAGCAAGAGAACGAAAGTGCAGAGAGTCTGAAAATTTTGGCACGAAACAGAACCGAGCGAGAAATAAAAGTTTGATTTTGGGGTTTTAATAACGGTTCCTGAGAGAACCGTTATTAAAACATCTTTTAATAACGGTTCCTGGAAGAACCGTCATTAAAAGCTTCTGACTTTTGAAAACGGTTCTAATATGAACCGTTATTAAATCCTCTTTTAATAACGGTTTATATAAACCGTTATTAAAACATCCGTCCAAATTTTAACGTTGCCCTTTTAATAACGGTTTTTAACTAGAACCGTTATCAAAACTTCCCGCCGATTAATTTTCATACGTTTGACAACGGTTTTCGAACTACCGTTATTAATATCCCGTTATTATTTCCCGTATTTGTAGTAGTGTGGCTCGCTCCTGTGCGGGGCAAATGTGTGTGTCCTGGCGGTAGGAGTTGCCAAACAAACTATTCTTCTCTCTATAATATTAGTTGTGAGCATCTATACATTTTTAACACAAACTTTAACTACTAATATATATATATATATATTTGTATATATAAATAAAAATATTAAAAATAATATTAGAACAATATTTTTGAACATAAAAATTATAACAATTATAATTTTATATCATAACTTATTATATATATTAGAATCAAATAGGTGTATGTTAATATATTGCCCTACTATATAGTATCAAATGGGGGGGGGGATTTCATTGCCCTATTTTATAAGAATAAATGGAGGAATTTTAGTATTTCACTATTTATTATGATTAAATAGGAAAATTTTTAATCATTACCGTAATAGATTGGATTAAACAGGTAATATTTTATATTGCCCCATTTGTTAAAATCAATTAGAAAATTTTTAATTGCCCTATTTGATTATCTATAATAGGGAAATTTTATAATTACCCTATTTAATATCCTAAAATTTCCCTATTTGACTATATTTCTTGTAATGATATATATGTTTAATAAAATATCTCACACGTTTCCAAGGCTTTCGTGTCTCTATTACCGTAGCCCTCTTGTGTTGTCGGGTAACCGAGAGAGGGACAGATTCGGAAAAGGGGTTGAGAACGGAAACAAAAAATGAGGTGGAAAAAAAATGTAAAAATATTAATTTTTAAAAACTTAAGAAATATAAATAGAAAAAAATATAATATATATATTTATTGTAATGCCCCGTTTTTAGGAACCCTAATTTAAATTAATAATTACCTATGATTAGTTATATTTATTATTTTAGGAGGTTTGGTATTAAACATGTTATTATTATTATTATTATTGTTGTTGTTGTTGTTGTTGTTGTTGTTGTTATGATGGTTTAGATATAAAAATAATCACGATAAAAATTTGATAGAAATCGATTATTTATTTTAACCCTAGTTTTTATCCGTAAATCTTATCCGAATTATTTTATTAATAGCCGCAACCCGTAACTTGAAATAAATTCCTAAAATTTATTTCTGAATATTTTATCTTTTTCCGTTTTATTAAACCCATTCCAATTCGAAATATTTTTTTAAATTATTTTTCTACCTGATACCATAATTTATCCAAACTAAATTTAAATTAAAATATATGAATATACATATATATATATATATATATAATATCTTTCTCTCTCACTGTCTCCCTCTTTATCTTACTTTACTCAACCATAACCTCCCCCACATCCCTCATATTTGCATTTATACGCACTATCGCATGCTACACTCCTGCACACTCTACCCAAATAGCTCCCCTCCCCCCTAATACTTTTGGTACAGCCTTCCCCAAGCCCCAACCAAACAAGACCCTGTGTATACTTACACAGTCCAACACATTTCCCCCAACCCACTATTCCTCCCAGCAACACTCCCTCTCTGCATACACACGCACGACCCCAATACACAAACACATAGCCCTCTCCTCCTTGCTGCCTCGTCCCTCTTCGGTGAAACAAAACCAACCGACCACAGCCCCATTTCTTCTCCTCTCTTTCCCCACCATTTTCCTACACTTATCGACCACCCAACAACGCACCACACCATCCTTCCCATCTTTCTCCACTCTCTCCTTTGTTTGATTTTTCTTCCCTACCCAGCAACCCCCGACCTCCACTGCGAAACTCGTCACCCAGCCCTTGCTCCTTTCCCCATCGCAAAACCCAGCACAGCCACTCCTCTACCACGTCGCAACCTGTCACCCAACATCCCCTTTGTTTGTTTGCCTTCGCAGCTACCCCGAACCTTTCCTACAGCCTCTACACCATCATCCATCGCAGCCAACTTCAACCATTGCCCTTCCCCCCATCGCAGCCATCGTCCAGCAGCACCACCACCCCAGCAACTGCCAGCCAGCCACCAGCTCCGCTGACCACCACCTCTGCCACCCTCTCCCTTTTATTGCCTTGACCGGCCAACCCTCTCGCCCTATGGCTGAGCCCCCTGCGCATGCATGGCTCACGCTACTGTGTAGCGTGAGTTGTATATGTTATGTTAAAATTTTTGGTACCATATTAATTGTATGGGTATTTTGGTAATTTTAGAAAAATAAATATTTTTATACTATAATTATTATTATATATGATAGATATTAATTTAGTATTTGTGGTATTATTTTTTTAGGTACGAAAATTTAATTAGCGGGGCCTAATAAATTTTAGAGGATACCGCTAATTTTATATTTTTGCTAGAATTCAGGCAACCGTTATACCCTGCTAAAATGTTAAATATTGTGTGATAGCACATTAGGATTTTTGGTGTATGGAATATGTTAAGCATGATTTATTTTGATATAATTATGTATTAATTATTAGTATTATGAAAATGGATAAAACGAGCATGTTATCTAATATAAAATATTTCAGGTACAAAAATATGATTTAAAAATGATTCTAATGATGGAAAAATATTTGGTATGATAATTATGTATATAATTATTAGTTTAGCATGTTTAGATATAATTATGGAATAATTTTTAGAAATGTGTGCCCTAGGGGCAATTTAGTCAATTTTGTGTATTATGATATTTATCCAGAAAATCATGTCTAACATGCATTATCTATTGTTGATTTTGCAATCATGTGTTTTGTACGTTCCAAAAGTATATGATAGGGTTTTTGTATGTAGAAACTTGTGTAAGGGTAAAATAGTCTTTAGACATAACCGATAATTTAAATTGTATAATAAATAGTTAGATTATTTTATTTTAGCCTTTTCACGACTAATTGATAAATAAAATGGATTTAGTATTTAAGTGAATGATAATCTGATAATTATTGGCCTTAGGGGCATTTTGGTCATTTTCAGCCTAGTGCCCCCCAAATGTGAATAATTGGACAAAGGATGGCCTTAGACTCTGGTAGGTTGACCTTAGTATTGACTTGAACTTTTTTTATACCGTTGATTGTAGGGTTGACTTGGATAATTGGAAATAAAGGAAAAATAAATAAGTATGGAAATGAGAATAAATGTATAATGTGTGTTATCACTTTATAAAAATACTAATATGTAAAGTGGAAGACCTCGAGTTTAGAAATGGTTTCTCTCTAAGGGTAGCTACCCTAGAGACGAGGTAGGAGTCCTCGACTTGTTTGGGTTTCTGGTGTGCTGGTTGTGCCCCAGTAAGGTCCTAGTCTACTTTATAGGTGACCTATAGGCCCTATAGAGGGTATCGATACTTAAGGATTAGGTGTCCGAGATGAGGAGGGTATTGTGTGCCTTGTGCATCAGTATGACCAGAGTGCTGTTATGCCTCTGGGTTGGATGGTTGGAGGGTACCGTGATGCCTTTTGCACCGGTATGACTAGTGTACTGTTATGTCTCTAGGTTATTATTGTATCCCCCTCGAGTAAATAAAAATGGAAATAATATGATTTGATTTGAATGATTATTATTAGATATTGGATTGGTTTGGTAGTGATCGTTGTGCCTACCTGTAGTTTTGGGTAGTAGCTATTGCGCCTACCTATGATTTAGGTAGTAGCCTTTGGGCCTACCTATGTGGGTATTATGTCTGTAAGTATGCCTGTGACATTATGTTTATTATTATACTATATCTGTAAACATACCATTGATGTTATGTATTTTAATTTACTGTACCTGTAAGTGTACCTGTGAGATTACGAATTTTATTGTCTTGTATCTATAAGTACACATGTGATGTTATATATTTTATCATATTCTACCTGTAAGTATATATTGGATGTTGTGGATTTTTTTTATAGCTTACCTATGAATATACCTATGATGTTATAAATTTGGTTGGGAGTTATGCTCAGACATGAGTCATGTTGTGGATGTTATAATTGTTATGCTAGAGTTTGGGTTCTAATTATTACTTCTGATAGCGTCTCTGGCATGTTAGTCTGGTAAGCTTTTGGTTGTTTTAGATAGATGAAAATGAGTAGTATGTGGCTTTAATATAATTCGACAATCTCAATGATTACTATATATCAATCCTCGTATAAATACTTTAATGTCTTGTACATGTTAGTTGTATGTCTCGCATGTGTTCCATGCTACTTTTTCATATTAGTTTAGTATAAAGGGTTATTCAGTACTGTAGTACTGACGGATTCCATTTTATGATCCCCTACCTATTCAACGGGCAGTCTTTACCTTGCAGGATCACTTTGAGGGTATGGTATGACGACTTCAAATAGAGGGTTGAGAGTTAGGACTATCCGTTTTTTGCCTAGACTTCTTTTGATCAGCATATTTCATGGACTCTTAAATCCAGTGTTATTTCCCTTTGCTATATTACAACTCTTTGCCTGATCTTTTTGTATTTATTAGGATAATATAATTTGTAATGAGATTCTATCCTACCTTTGTTTTAATATTATTTAAGTAAAGTAATAGTTTAGCTTTAGCACTTAGTATAAGAACGGTAGAGGATGCCAGACTTATATTGAGTATGGCGGTAACACCCATTGATTTTATAATTAACGCTTCCGCAAAATAAAAATTTTTAGTAGTAAAAATTAGACTATTACATATATATATATATATATGTATGTATGTATGTATGTATGTATGTATGTATGTATGTATATAATCTTTTTGAAAATAAATTAAATTTATTAAAAATAATAAAATAGTAAAAAAAGTACCACAATTAGTAGGTGTAACACCCCAAAATTCACTACTTTTTTTTAAAGTGGAAGAAATTACAATAGATATATTTAAATTAAAACCCATGACTTTTGGAGATGTTACTGCCACACTTAGTACCAACCCGGTTCTCTCCGACCATTTCAGTACCAAGTGCTAAGGCTAAAAAGATTAACATAAAACTTAAACCAAGATTTCATAAAATGAATTAAAGGAATAATAACATAGAAATCAAAGTACGCATAAAGGATTATTATTAATATCCAAAAGAGAAATAGCTTACAACGGATAAAAGATTCATTTTAAAGTACTCAACGTAGGGTAATAAATCAGACTGGATAAATCCGATATAAAGGAAATAATAGAAGGAATATAATATGACGAGAAGAGTGGATCCATCCACATATATACTCAACGCTCAGCTCCACCGGATGTCTCTCGCCCACCTGCACAAAGTCAGAAAGGGCCTTCTACTCGTGGGAATGAGCAGCACCCATGAAAAGGTTGATCAGTATGCTACGTACTGAGTAAGGTAACCGAGCACTAAGGCCCACACATAAGCACATAAATCATACAGAAGAATAGAAGAACACAATCATAAATGCACATGATCAACTAGGTAAAAGTACAATAGCCCATGAATAATCCGAATTAATTACTTAATTAGTCACTAATCAAAAGTCGATTCACACCATGCTTTTTATTAAATCTACGCGATTATGGAAACCCCACTATTATAGTTGTGTACCGGAAAACACACAGGGCATATAGCTCCTGGCCACTATTATAATCGGTGGATCGGTCTCTAGGATACTGTAGTACCTGGCCACTATTATTCGCCAGTGGACCGGTTTGGCCCCTACTTGCATGGTGTTCCACTGTAAGTAATTAATGTCTTTCCCATGTCTTGGCACACATATGTTCGGTTTTGTTGAGCACCGAATCCCCCACTATTATAGCCGGTGGATCGGAAACACACAGGTATAAAGCCTGACCACTATTATAACCGGTGGACCGGTTATACATAGGACATCATGTCCTAACCACTATTATTCGCCAGTGGATCGGTCTGGGTCCGGCTCAACTATCTTTCACTTTACATGATTAATGTTTTAAGTATATTATTTAAAAGCTTTCACCATGGACATGCACAAATCATTCTCTTTATACTTCCCACATCACAAATCATAAAATTCCACCATTATAATTACACTTTAATCACCAAATACATAGGATAACACAAACATTCTAAGCAACCACATCAAACCCTAATTGTCCACATAAACCCTAGTTCGGTCTCCTACGGACCCTTATATAACTCCACGTACTATTTTTCATCTAAATGTTCAAACACCCAAATAACACTTACATTATCCTCCTCATATCCCAAATCAACCTTCTATACGTAAATTTCACTCCCATACAAACTTTACACATCCCATGCAACCTTTCAAACTTTTCATGCAAACCCTAAATCCCATGCAATCATTAACTCCCATGCAAAACCCTCCACCATGCAACCCTAATACCACCATACAACCATTAACACCACCATGCAACCATTAATACCATCATGCAAACCCTAATACCACTATACATCAGTTAATACCACCATACAACCATTAATACCACCATGCACACCCTAACACCACCATGCACCATTAACTCCATGCAAAGCCAAATGCCATGCAAACCCTAATACTATGCATCACACAACTCCATACAAAACCCTACACCATGCAACATTAACTCCATGCAAAGCCCAACGCCATACAAACCCTAATACCATGCATTCCACTACTCCATGCAAAACCCTACACCATGAAACATTAGCTCCATGCAAACCCTAATATCATGCATCCCACAACTCCATGCAAAAACCCTAACACCACATTATTACACTCCCCATCATTATTTTATAACCCTTTCATGCATGTCTTAAGGTTGCATCATACCATAATAATAATAAACTTACACATAATTCTCATGCCACAATTTATTCACACCAACATACTTCAACTCCATATGATGCTGCATTCATAACAATTATATAATATACATATAAAATACACTATAATTCATATTACATGGCATGCATAGCATAAAATCACAAATTAGACATATGGCCTTAGCACCCCTTACTTAAAATGACACCGATCTTGGAGCACGCTCCTACACCTCCTTAGGGCTTTGACTGGTTTCACCTTAGCCTGGCAGGGATAGGTGGCACTGGCATTGGTGCACGGTGGCGGCGGTGGCGGCTAGAGAAAGAGAAGAAAATGGGAAAAGTTAAAGGTTGGGAACAAAATAATAAGAAGAAGAGTGGAAGTAATGGTGATTATGATTGCCTAGAAGGAGAGGATTAGAATGATGGTGGTGGCGTAGCCAAAGGTGGTGGTGGCCGAATAGGGAAAAAGAAGAGAAAGAGAGGAAGAGAGGGAGAAAGAGGAAAAGAAAGGTAAGGGGAGATAGAGGAGGGTCTGCAGCATAATTTGGGAGGTGAAAGGAGCGGCGGCAGCGGCTGAAGAGGTGGCTAAGGGTGGTTTGAAGGCCGGCAGTGGCAGAAAATGGTTTAGTTAAGAAGGGAAATTTGCACGGTTGATGTGGCTTGTGCAAGAAGAATCGAAGGGTACGGGTGGTCTAGTTAGTTATAAGGTGGTGCAGGGAAGGCATAGGTGGCTAGATCGGGCGGTGGCGTTGGTCAGAGGCTGCGAAAGTGGCATCTAAAGGGGCGGTGGCGAGAAGGATGGTATTTTCTGAACTTCAACCAAACAAATCAACTCAACGCTACTATGGGGTGTATTTATAGGCTTGAAATGAAGTTAGCGTCGAAGGGAAAGTGGGGGAGTGGTAGGAAGGAGTGGGCACCGGCCGACGAGGATAGCCGACTCACTTTCCCGATCATGGTCTGCAAGTGGCCAGGGGAGAGGGAAAATGTGTAGGGAAAGTGGGCAGACAGGTGTGGTTGGTGAGTCAATGTGGAAGAGAGGGGGATAAAGTGGGCAGTGAACGTGCGTAGTCGCCGCGAAATCTTTAGAATTACAGGTCGACGACAACATTGGGGGAGGAAAGAGGAAGAAGAAGAAGAAGAAAGGTGGGCTGGACCGGCGGTTCGGGGGAAAAGAAATGTAAGGAAGAGGGACTGGGCCAGTTGGCACGGTGAAGGGGAGGACGTTTAAGTGAAATGCGGTGTCCATGGGAAAAAGGAGTCAAAATGCGACATGGAAAAGGAGGGAAGAAGGGATAGTTGTGCGGGCTAGGCGCGGCTAAATTTTTTAAAATCAAAACGATGCGTTTTGAGGGAAAAAGAGGCGAGATGTGGCGCAGAACTATAGGCCGCCGAAAGAGGAAGGAAAGGAAGGATTGGGTCGTGGGAAGGCAGGCCCAATCAGGGAGGAAAAGAGAAAAAAAAATAAAAGAAAAAGAAAGAAAAAGGAAGAAAGGAAAAAAGAAAAAGAGAAAGTTTAGGTTAATTAAATTAATTGGGATATTTAGGATATTTAAAAATAATAATATTTAAATAAAATAATATTTAAATTCCTTTTTAGGATAAAATAGGATTTTTAAAAGATTTTTCATAAATTCTATTTTAATTAGCAAAACACCCTTATTTTCTTCAATTAAATTATTTATAAAATTAATATTAATTTCAAACTATTTTATCCTTCTTACTTCAAATAAAATAATTTATTTAATTAATTTACAAAATAAAATCCTTAATTAGCTAAAGTACCCAAAACTTTTCCAATAAAAATTATTTATTTTTTTTTTCTTAAATAGCCCTAATTAATTTCCTTTTATTTTAATAAAAATAATTTATTTGTTTAATTTTTCTAATAAAACCTTATTTAACAATAATAAATAAAAATAAAAATTTTGGGGCATTTCAGCAGGTACTTACTAGGACACAATGACACTAGTAAACCAAACAATTCGAGGGATTCTACCCTATCTCTAGGGTAGCTACCCCTAAAGGACAATCATTTACAAACTCGAGGTCTTTCACTTTAATGATTAATATTTTATAAGGTGATCACATATAACACATATTATACAATTATTACCATTTCCATAATTATCCATTTTTCCTTTATCTTTGATTACTAAGTAAACCCTAAAGTCATAGGTTTATGTCAAAGTAAAAGTTAACACTAAGCTTAACCTGTCAAAAGTCTAAGGCCATCTTAATATCCAATTATTCACAATCAATACGTTAGGTCAAAATTTATCAAATGCCCTTGAAACCCTAATTTTGTCATTTTATTTCTTTTCATACCAAACATTATTATCACAAGAATTGTATCATAAAAAGGCTGAAAGACAATAGTTCAAATTATTTTAGCATGTAGGTAATCCTTTCAGTTTAGCTATTAACTGTAATATTTTTTTTACTTTTCATACAATTAGTGAGTTATACATTCACAAACCCTAATCATGCATTACTAATGCGTTATATATTTCATGCAAAATTTATGTACATATTTATAGCATGTTATGGCAATTAACAAGGTAATTAACATCATGGTGCAAATGAGAAGACATTTCTAATTATCATATTCTATTCCAAATTATGCATGCATGATTTTATACTATCAACCCTAACTACCATGAAATGATATTCATGGAACACTTATCATGGACATTGCATCATAACTTCACAAGGTTACAAATCCTTAAAAAAAAACCCCTAGATATGCATACATTAATCATTCAACAAAATACGCATGCTTATATAACACGTCGAGTATATGCTAATTATGTAATTTGATACTTTCATTTTTCACACCTATTTGTAACAATTTCACACAAAACATAAAAACTTTAATGTATAACACATACATATAACATACATATAACCTTTCAAAACACATTCATAAATCATACCCTAAATACATAATGACTTTAATGTGTCAACATAATTTCACATCTTAGTAGAAGGGTACATTTTTCCTCTATCCAATCAAAGAATTAAATTAAGATCCACTATATTTTAGTCTTCATTTAACCTCTTCAAAACTCTTACCTCAACACACACATATATTAACATTTTAATATAACTCAATAAACAACCAAAATTAATTCAAAATGAATCAAAACAAAAATTGGAGATTCAATAGGCTGAAGGTGCAGAAATGGTATAATAATGGACAGAGACCACACAACAAGGGAGGTAACACTAAGGAAAAGGGGGAAATCAACGGTGGAAAGAGTTAAAGAAGGGAGGTGAGCATTAATGGAAAGTGTCAAAGGAGAGGTGGTATCTTCGGTGGATGTTGTCGTATGGAAGTAGAGTGTTGTGGTGACTTTTGCCAAAGGAAGGGGGATAAGGAACAATTTCTTGTGCCAGTGGTTGGGGGTGATGAAAGGATTAGGGTGCCGGTGCACAAGGGAGGATAAAAATGGAAGGGTTGTGGTGAACTTGGACCAAGGAAATAAGGGGCTTTGGTGAATATAAACGATGCTTGGGGATGGTGAAAGACCAAAGTTGTTGGTGGTTGTGGGGGAGGCACGACAAGGGCTGACGGTGGAGGTGTTTGGGGTTGTTTTTGGCAACGGCGAGGAGGATGGAGAGAAGGAGGGAGGTTGTGTTTTGGTGGTGGGGAGTTTCGACAAAGAATGGAGGGAGGACGGAGAATTTATTGGTCTGTATGTATGATAATTATGTACAAGTAGAGGGGAAGGAGGGAATGGTGTGATTGGGTAAACATTTAAAGGAGACCCTCGTGTTAGGAGGAGGAGGAAGAGGGAAATGACGGGGTAGGGACTAGAGGGATGGTATGGCATGACAGCCATGTCTCACTCAAGAGAAGAAAGAAAAAGAAAAGGGTCTGCAAGTGAAAGAAAATGGGAAGGAGAAAAGGAGAAAAAATTAATTAAATTTATGTTAAAATAGTTTAGGTTAGAGTATTACTAGGATTATATTTTATAATCCTATTCCTATCAAATTTTAATCTAATGTAATCTATATCTAATATGTTATAATAATACACATATTAGTAGCACATTTAGTACAAAATCTCCTAAAGTGACTATCATAACTAATTATACATAATTATTAGTTTATAATTAAGGTTTATAATTATAAAAATGGGGTATTACACAAAATACTAGAATAATTCAAACATTATCACATGAAGTTAAATTTTATTTTATTTTTATTATTGATTGGTCAATAATTAAGAAAAGTTTAATGTTATTTTAAAATAAAACTATATTTTTTTAAGTATTGACCAATAAAAAATCTAATAATATAGTATCTTGAAAATTAAAGTCCGTCCATTACACACACACACACACACGATCAATCAATTAAACCGCGTGCTAGAGCAACACATGAACTAGATTATGTAGAGTCAGATATACGGTCCTCATCTTCGCCTTCCACATATATGACTCCGTTTTCAGTTTCGGTGGCAGTGACTTTCTTCTCGTATTCCTCGACTAGCAACATTATATGTTCCAATAGTTCAGAAGTGCTCTTGTTCTTCTTCTTCAAACATTCCAAGTAGGACATATCTTGGAAGCTCATCAAATGTTTGAAACGGACCCCAATCTTGACCTTGTCTCCAATATCCTTCACCACTATTTGGGAACATTTCTTCTCAAATTTCTCATCTCTTTCCTCCAGGTATCTGAAAATGGATATGTATATTAATTATTAATTTAGAAAATTCACTAATAATTGATCAGATTATAATAATTAATAACGTTGTACTAGTGTAAATCCCAATTACGCTCGTACTGTTTAATATTTTTCCTGAGTCTCTTCATCTCTTCACGTTGTTTGGTGGTAGTAATCTTACTTGCGTAAAACTCCAAGTAGTCGCTTAAGTCTATGACATTTATATGCTTGAAGATGGTCACATTAGCTAAGGCGGAATTCGGATATATTACTTCCTCGTCATTACAACCCTCTCGTAGGAAAACTGTCTTCCAAATGCCAAGTCGTTTCACCTCCAACGTCTATACGTAACAATCGCGTAAGTAGGCAATTAATTAAATGAACAAAAAGGAAGGGATAATATATAGATACTGTATGTACGTACGTATCTTCTGAAATAATTATACTGATTATAGCCAGCTTTAATTATTCTTAAGTGCTCGTTTGGTACGAGTAGAAAAATTATCTTTATATTTTACATATCTTGTATAATATAATTAAAATTAGAAAAAAAAATTGAACGAATACCCATTTTAAATTTTAAATTAATCTAAAATGGGTATTTTATTAAATATATTTTTTTTATTATTAAATATTTAATATAAAAGATACAAAATAGGAGAAATTTTTTTCCACCCCTATTACCCTCATATCAAACAAGCCCTAAGAGTCAAAATGTTTCCACCTTACCATATCTATATATACCAGTAATGTGTACTCATTAATCATATTAATAAAAACTAGTTCTTTTAGTGAGAAGTGAGAACTTCTGTCAATGAGAATTAAAAACTAGTACATCAAGTTGAAGAAATTAACAACAATAGGTAGGCGGTGGAAACTACTATTATTAGGTAAAGAAAACTATTACAAGTAGTTAAAAAAAAAACTATAATATTTGAGTGTTAGATTAAAAAAAAAAGGTGGTGGTAATTTTGTAATTTTTGTGTACTTATATTTCACCTTTATAAACTAGCTGCTATAATTGGTAGAAAATACTCTTAATAATTAAATAAATTACTATAAGTTTCTTAGAAAAATATAGTATTTTAAGTATCATAAAAAAAAAGCGACATTTTTATAAATATTAGATATTTATATTTTATATTAGAAAACTATTCAAAATAGGTGATATAAAATACTTCTAATATATAGAAAAAACTATTGTAAGTCTTTTGAAAAATTAGAGTATTTAAAAGTATGGTGGTATTTTTTATAAATATTTATGTTTATTTTTAAATTCAAAAACTAATTATATTAGATAGTGGAAACTGCTAAATGATTTTTAATTCTTACCTAAACTGGTATTCTTACTTATGATATGTTCCCAATATATAAATATACACACTGAAATTTTAAACAGACCTGAGTGTTATTGATTACACAGATGTCACCGACGTCAAAAGGATGGATGCCAAAAGCAAAAATCATTCCTTGGAACAGTGTCTTTGCGGTATCACCAAAAATGAAAGCTACTGCTATCAATGGCGATGTGATAGCTGCGATGAATTCTATAGTCGCAAGCTTGACGAGGAAAAGCCATACGATGAAGACTGCAGTGGCGACAGCTACGGTCAAGATCTTGTTCAAGTATACGGCACCTTCTTTGTTACCGGCTAGGGCTCGTCCAAGCGACAGACAGTTTTTGTATGCCCTCGCCTGACAATTAACTGATGATTTTAGTTCTAATCATTAATGTATAAAATGTGTATGAAAATGAATATATATGCTCCATCCTCATAAAAATAATAGTAATACTATTGAAGGCCGTTGTGGAATATTAGTGCTAAATTTATCACAAGAGCCGTTAAAATGACCTTTTTCATGGGGAGGAAATAAACTAATAATTTTTCTTATTTGTTTCTGCATAGGGACCTGATGAAATTATTTTCTGTCCTCGTCTTCTTGGATATCCGCAATCTCTTTTTTTAGTAGTAAAATGAATATTGGAGTAAGACACTTCTAGTATTTAGAACAGTTGATCTTTATTATTAGGTTAAATATCTTTCGATTAATCTCTTTTTTTAATACATGTTTTTCCTTCGTATAAAATTATAATCATTTATCAATTTTTTTAGAAATTAATAAATATAAATATAGTTATAACAGTATATCACACTATTTATCTAAATGTAATAAAATATTTAATGCATAAATAATAATAAAAATAAGTATAAAAAAATAAATTTTGACTCTTCTAAAATAATTTTTTATAATAAATTAATGATAGAATAAATTAATTTTTAATATTGAGAAAGTATTTTAAAGATAAAAGTTAATCACTAATTTGTCAAAATTATAATATATTTAATAAAAAAATATAATTATTATATTTATTATAAAAATTAAAAATTCAAATAATACTAATTTTGAAAAAAATTATTAATATATATTAAAAGATATTGATAGTTAAAATTTATTTTTAAAATATAAGGTGACATCTATTAAGAAAGGGGAGAAATATTGGAGGATTTAGGTATCAAAACTACCTAGATATAGAGCGACCATAGTTTCGGGCACTATCCCGATGATTAGCATTTGAATGTTCAGGATTAATAATATAATAATTAAGAGTGTTTATGAATTAGATATCTTATATTTTGGATATCTAATAACCATATATCCAATAAAAAGTTTTAGATATTTAAAAAATTAGATATTTAGTATATCCAAACTTCAGAATTTGATAATAAATAATTCATCTGATGTTCGAAACTTTTGAACGGACCACAATTAAAAAATATTGGATAAAACATTATTCAATTAAAAACTAAAAAATGATCCAATTTAAATAAATATGATCTAATAATTTGATTTGAGTATTAAAATACATTATATTCAATAAGTAATTTTTAATTTTGGATAATAATTAAATATTTAATTAAAATAATAATTAAAAACTATAAAATTTACTTACAATAAATACTAATTTCAAATTATACACACTTACGCACACATATATGATTAAATAAAATAAACTTTTATGAAAAATAAGTTGTCTTTAGAGTGTATATGTATATAATTTATCAGATCAAATATTATTTATATTTGTCGGGTCGAATATCCGATTTATTTGATATTTTATTTATCGATTCAGATATTTAATTTGAAAAAAATATATATCAGGTCGGTTATTTGATATTTCTGACTTGATTGATTCGAATATTGAATTGAATCATTTCATATCGGATAACACGAATAGATTAAGTAATAATACGTCTAATTTTAAAGATTCTGGTGGGCTATTACTGGGTGCTGCGCAAGAAAGATTAAAAAGAAAGTGTTATTTACAGAAAAAGAGAAGAGAGAAGTAGGGCTATTGTTTAATTCGTGATAGCGTACGTACCAACCATTTTTCCAAGTCCCCGTACCAAACTTCTTTCCTCGTTCGGTCTATTTCCTGAAGCTGCGCATACAAGAGTTTCAAGTCTTTGTCCGTCAATTTATCTTTGCACACATCCGAGTTATCTTCTTCCTTGATCATTTTGTTAAGCTTCTTCCCAAGTTCGTCTATTGTCACTTCTCTGCGTGTGCATAGGCGCAGGCACCAAAAACAACGAAATTAGACGGACGGTGTTGTAACCAATAAATTAAGTGATGGGGCAAACCTACGTACGTACGTGTAATAAAGACTGTGCAGATCCGAGTGTAAGAAACAATTTCAAAAGCATTAATAATAGTAGCAGCAGCAGCAGCAGCAGCAGCAGCAGTGGTGGTCAAGCTAAGCTAGTAGATTAACAAGAGTTAGGAGATTACCCGTCTTTCCCACCAGGATATTCCTTCTTCCATTTCGCCCCAAACTCAGAGATTTTAGACGAAACGGAATCAGTAGACCCCTCTTCCTCTTTACTAGTCCATAGCTCCTCAGCAGCTACGATGTAGAAGGACATTCGTTGTAGTACGTCATAAGTAACTGTTACTTTCTTAGCTTGGAAAAGAATCCGTTTTATTAAGTCCTTTGCGTTATCGGTTTTTCTCTTCTTTCTGTCCTCTTCTTTCGTATTGCTAGCATCCGCAGGCTCATTGGGAGCTTTATTCTTCAACGTCGTCCGTGCATCACCACCCCCATCAGGCTGATTTCCGGTAGCAGCAGATCCATCACTGCCTTTCTTGGTCGTCTGACCACCAGCATCTCCTCGATCTCCTCCTCGTTTGCTGTCACCGAGTAGTGAAGGTGCCTTCATGTCCTCCGCTGATGACTTTGCACCATCACGCTGATCCCCAGCTGTAGTTTTCTCTTCTTCCGGTACACTATCTTGACCAGCTGCGGTGCCATAAATGCTCCAATTAACCAGCTCGGCTTCCTCAAGCCTAAAGATCATGATGAGAAAGTACAGCTGCATCCACGCTTTCAGCATCCTATCCGTAAGTCTCTCGTAAACTTGTCGTGCCTCCCATATCAGCAGAAGAAATTCCTTCACGACCCAGAGGACAGACCCGAGCACAATAGCAAGAAATGTCCCCTTTGCGTAATGCAGGAACCTCTTGGCATGGTCAGTCGAACTCTTGAGGTCGAGGCGATCGTCGACATAAAAGGCCCAAGTGAGGAGAATCAACACCATGAATAACACAACATTGATGCTTCCCTCCAGTCCCCTGGCCATGTAAACCACATACCTCCTGTTGTTCTTCTTCTTACCACCTTCGTATTGTGAATCGAGGTAAAGGATGATGGAACGAGTAACGATTCTAACTACATGACAAGCACATATAATCAGATCGGTTACCGCTATCCATTTCCAGATTGGAAGGCCGTAGATAACGACTTTACTCTTAGAGCCAGGAGCCACTTTAAGGACTAAGTGTTCTCCGCCGAAGAAACAAATACAGTTGACCGCCCATCTCGATGCAGTCACGAAATAAATCAAGTCCTCTTTGTAATCATATTCATATTGAACATAATTCCACAGGAAACTACCACCTATCCAAATAATTCCAAACAAACAAGACACAAGGGCTATCTCAAGCCATTTCCACACCTCCATCTCGACTATTTCTTCACTCTCTAAACTCGGGACAAGTCGAAAGATGGAAAAAAGAACAACCAATGCAACAAAGAGTAGCAGAGCGACGCCGTTAAAGCCGACCATCATCAGCCGTCTAATGTACTCGAGTTTTTTATGCCCAAGTATTTGAGCTTGACGGATGAAACAATAAGTGATTAAGAAGACCACGAGCAACACGGCTGATACCGGTGCCGTCAGGACGCCCAGTGCAGCTACTATAGCCGCAATTCCAACTAAAAGTACCAAAATTAGCAGGTAATTACCGAATACTTGCAGACGCCGTTTCCATGAGGACGACAGCAGAGAAGCGCCGATCTCCCGTGTTACTGCTGATGTTGGCAATGACCGCGTCCGCATGCTACCCTGTGATCCAGAGTCTGCACCGTCGTGATGGCTAGATGGGTTTTCAGGATCCCTGATGCCGTCAGGAGAATGTCGCAGTGTGGCCTTTTCATTAGGCGAGGGATATGTTGCAGCCATTAGAGGCCAGCTGGTATATAAACCAACAACAATATATGAATTTGAGTCGATACTTTGATTGAAGTGCGATGTGTTAAGATCTAATGCGCAATGCCTCTTTATATTTGAGGGTTAGCATTCCAAGGTAGCCCCGCGTGGTCGTGTCGACTCGGGGTGTTACAATTTAACTCGATCTAGCTAGCTCGTTGTTTACTTAAATACGCCAAGTCTAAATCTATAAAAGTAAGGCTCAATTTATTATGTAATTTTGGCTCGTGAGTTTACGTCGGCCTAGCTCATTGCAATTTTATTAAGCCTATTTTATCCTTATATGATTTTAGAATATTTTTTGTAAAGAAATTGTTATTCAAAGTTCAATATGTTTTAATGTAAAAAATTTTAAAAGTAAATTATCCAAAAGAATGGTATGTTTTATTAATATAGATAGTAAATTTTTTCAACTGTCCACTGTCTACCACTAATTTATATATTACATACATTTTTATTAAAAAAAACACAACATTTTAATTGCATATCGAATACTAATCCTATTATTATAGTCAATCTTAAGATTTATCTTTCCAGACGGTTGATTAGCTTATCTAAATTCAACATATAGTTGTAATTTACATGTGATATAATTTATAACACCCTGACCTTTTAATGATAACAAGTAGTTATGTAAAATAACTTTAGTATCAATGACTAAATTCATAAATATTACTCCTTTTTAAACTATTCTAAACCAAATATATTTTATCTCTAGAATATTTTAACAATATAATTCCTCAATAAAGATATATCTTATATTATAAATATTCTTATCAAGCAATTTAAATCTACAGTATCCACAACCAACTTTATAATAAGAGACAGAGCATGTCTAAAGAGAGATGCCTTCAAATCCCCTATTCAACCTTTTCGTTGAAACCTTGCCTAACTACGTCAAGAACCGGATACTTTAGCAAGCCTTCAAGCATCATGGTCAAGTAATGACGTCTTCGTACCACACAAGCAGACGAAGCACAACAGTCCGGAGAAAGTGATTGGAGCAGAATATGGAAGTTGGTCTGGCCTGGGACCACAGGATCAAGGTACAGTAGGCGAAGTACGAAAATAACCAGGAAAGCGGGAGCCCAATTCCACCGAGTACCAACCAGTGATGCACGGGGACGGGGACGGGAAACGGGGACGGGACGAAACGGAGAAACGCCATGATTTAAAAAATTAGGAAACGGGGACGGGAGGAAACGTTAATATATATATAAATATTAAAATAAAAATATATATTAAATTAAAAGTTTACACAACTAAAATTTAAGTCTCAAACACATACTAAATTACTTAAAATCATACATTCAACACTACTAAATTAAATGTTCATTTTCGTTAATAACATCAACTACTTCTACTTCTTCATCTTCAACTCCTGTTTCAGAAAAAATCACGGCCTCTAACTCTGGTTCATCGAGAGAAAGAGAAGCAACATCAAGTAATTCAATATCTTCAAAAGAACCAAAGTCATCACCTATGCAAAATAAATAAATAAATTTATCATTTAATAGTTGTCACAATTTATAATGTAATACAAAATTAGTAAACAACGAGAAAATATTACCGTAGATATCCCACATCATTGATTTTTTCTCCTTATATTCTGGAAGTCTCCTTGCTAGGAGACGATGATTATTATGAACATACACCAAGTCTTCAACACGCTTAGGAAGTAATCTATTCCTTTTCATAGAGTGAATAAAACCATATGTACTCCAATTTCGTTCGCTGCATGAAGAAGAAGATACTTGGCCAAGCAATTTGAGGGCAACATCTTGAAGTAATGGCGCACTTGAGCCATGAACTCCCCACCAAGCCTTTGGATCAAGAATTTCTCTATCATAAAGAGAATCAAATTCTCCGAATGGAACGTGTTTAAGTGCAAAATTCGCAAATTCCATATTAACTTTGGAGCGATCTTCATGATTAGGAAAAAGCCTTTTAAAACACTTGTTCCTTTCGATAGAAACCTCTTCATCTCTAGAAGGAGCAACTCTAGGTGATTTAGCATCTAACCAAGTATCAGTGTAATACCTTCACTCAAAGGAAGAAATCAACAAAATTATAGATACTATTATTAGTTTTTAAATTAAAGAAATAAGAAGATAACACTTTAATAAAAACAAAATAAAGTTACCTTGGGTTCAATGAGTATGCCAAACAGTGAAGGGGCGTACTACTTTTAGTCCAACGGGCTGTGAGTATAGTATATACCACTTGAAAGAAAGAAGACACATCTCCAACCTCTTTACACTCATGCTTATAAATGACATTTCTTACTTCATCAATCATTGTGTCCCACATTTCATAGACAAGGTAAAGGGTTGGTTTATCAGCATCACACTCTCTAATCATATGGTAAATAGGCCGTGTAAACTCAAGGATATAATCAACCTTCTCCCACCATAAATCATCAAGCAATGTTTCCTTCACAAACCTTGCTTTTCCAATATTATCAGCTTTATAAGAAAGCCACTCTTCACTAATTACCATAGCTTGAAGGCTATATCTTATAAGCTTCATTCTCTTCAATGTAATAACAACTTGAGCAAAACGAGTATTAGCAACTGCAAGCAACTTTAGAGAAGCAAACCTATTGAACATGGCTAATCTCATGGAATGCATCATTATAAAATTCTTGATTTGAATAGCATCTCCATGAATCTCGGTTATCCAATGACACTCCTCATATGTCTCAACATTATTGTTCACATTTCTTGCAGCACAAATATTTTTCAAAGCAAGATTAAGGGTATGAACAACACATGGAGTCCAATGAATATGAGGATAAACTTGTTCAATGATTTCACCGGCCGCTTTACAATTAGATGCATTATCAGTGATAACTTGGACAACATTTTGAGAACCTACCTCATCAATGACTTCTTTCAACAGCTTAGAAATGAAGTGTTTGTCTTTGATCTCACCCGAAGCATCAATTGCCTTTAAAAACATAGGACCCGAATCATAAATTGCAATAAAATTTATTAATGGTCTTCTTTGTGCATCACTCCAACCATCAGACACAATAGTAACACCCTTTTCCCTCGATGTCATTTTGATTGGTTCCAATAATCTCTCTATGTTCGATTTTTCTTGTTGAAGTAACATTGTTCTCAAACGATTATAACCTGGTGGACCATAACCAGGTAAAGGATGGCTAGTAGCAAAAGCAAAAGCTGCAATGAAAAAAGGATTTCTTGCTAAATTAAATGGAACACCGCCGGTGTAAAACATTCTAGCAATCATTGCATCTAATTGAGAGCGCAATTGATTGTTAAAAGCTTTCTCTATAGGATTTACATCAATCACTCGTCTCTTCTTCAACAAAGATACATCCATGCTTGAATTAGGTAACGGCACATTTTTTGGCAACATTTGTTCAACTCTTTTCAAAGCTTCATTTTCTAAAGCTACCATTTCAAGCTTGTCCTCCGCCCTCACTTTCTTACAAGTAGCAATACCTTTACCAGGAATATTCAACAAATGAGCTCTCACCCTTGTATAGCTTCCTTGCTTTGTTTGATTACAAAAATTACATGTCCACAAAACAGTTCCCCCTCCACTAATTTTCTCACCTTTAGTAACATAATTCCAAAGAGGATTATCATTTACGTCCGCAGAAGATACACTAGCACTCGTAGAACCCATGTTACTATTACTACCACTAGAAGTCATGATATAATCACTGCAAGTAATATATAACAAATGATCAATGAATCTATTTAAATCACAACAACAACACTACAAACCAAAATTAGAATCTATTTAAATCACAACAACACTACGAACCGAAATTAGAATCTATTGAAATCACAACAACAATACTACGAACCGAAATTAGAATCTATTGAAATCACAACAACAATACTACAAAACGAAATTAGAATCTATTGAAATCACAACAACAATACTACAAACCGAAATTAGAATCCATTTAAATCACAACAACAACACTACAAATTGAAATTAGAATCCATTTAAATCACAACAACAACACTACAAACAGAAATTAGAATCTATTTAAATCACAAAAACAACATTACAAACCAAAATTAACAATCACAACACAACAACAATATTAAGAATTGTCCTCCCCTTTTTATTACAAAATCATACCTTTAAATCCATTTGGGATAAAATTAATCTAGGAAAAATGATAAAAACTATTAAATATTTCTCAAGAATAGTTCAGACTTGAATTATTAAAGTTATAAATTATTGGAAGAATTTTTCTAGAAAAATTTAGACTTCAAAAGTCACTCAGGTCAATAAAGAATTCAATTGGTTTAGTTAACTAGTTAAATGTTCTATAGGCTATTTGATTGGTTTTTTAGACCATTTGATCGGTTTTATCAAATCAAAATCAACTAAAAATGACAAACTAGTTGATCAATTTATAAAACCAACCAACTAATACACTAGAAAGAAAAATCATTCTCTCAATTTTGTCCATACCTTTCCATTTCCTTTTTAAATTGAACCCAAACTATATTTCTAATTCAAGATCAACTTCATCCAAAATCCATTCAACAAAAGAATTTTATACTTCATAATTCTCAAATTATGGGGTATTACATAAAGTATCTAGGATAAATTATCAAATGTTCAATGGACCTTTTATGAAGGGATTTTATAGTTTTGAGTTCTTATCTTAGTATTGATATTCTTATGTTTGTTTTTTTTTATTCATGGTTTTGACCATTGCAAGTAGGTAACCAATCATATGTCTTGCTATATACCCTAATCGCTTATATTCAAAAATTGATAGTGTAAGGGCACCTAAAAGTATATTAGGAGAAGTAGCTCTAGGTAAGTTATATTTATGTTAATGTTTTTATTTTATTTTCACTACCCCAAAAGTAGTTTTAATAACGGTTATTTTACAGTTTTAATAACGGTTTTCAACCGTTATTAAAACGCCCGTTATTAAATCTTTAATAACGGTTCATAACCGTTATCAAAAATATAAAAAAACCCGCCAATATGAGCATAAAATGAATTTTTAATAACGGTTTTTGAGAAAAACCGTTGTTAAAAAATAGGGTTTTAATAACGGTTCTAAAGAAAACCGTTATTAAAAAGTAGGTTTTAATAACGGTTCTTACGTAAACCGTTATTAAAATACAAGAGTTTTCATAACGGTTCTAATGAAAACCGTTATTAAAATGCCAGAGTTTTAATAACGATTCTTATGAAAACCGTTATTAAAATACCAGAGTTTTAATAACGGTTTTAGAAGAACCGTTATTAAAACATTTTTAATAACGGTTCTGATGAAAACCGTTATTAAAGCCTGCCTTTTAATAACGGTTTTCTTCAGAACCGTTATTAAAACTTCAGTTTTTTTTTTCGTTATTGCAGTTTTGTTCCTGCCCACATACACAGTTGTATGTTCAATAATTACCAAATCTGCATTGTAAAACAACATCAATTGAAAACATATCTGCAATCACACCATAATTCCATTCAATCCCTTGTTAATACACCGGACATATATACTCAAGAACAAAATTAGTAGGCATACCACAATTTGGTAGCTCTACACACCAAAGCAAAATGTTTATAAATCTAGCTTAATTACAAGACTTAAAGACATAGACAAAATACAAGCCTGCAGAACATATATGCATGTAGATTATATAGATCTCTACCTAATACCGAATGAATGAATGCACATGCTTGGCCCATTGCTCTCTCACTTCATCAATTTCTTCAACACTGTATTGCTGGCCTTGTGCATAATCATCGGTGAAAAACTACAAATCCCAAGTTTTGATTAATATACAGTTAGCACTTACGTCAAGTATCAAACATATATGTCATGATTCATTAATTAATAGAAAAATATCGAAAAGAAAACATACATGGCTTGGATCTATGTTGACCGATCTATTTTGGACTATCAGATCCATTGATCTACATACATAGTATCCACAATCTTTGTCGTTTTGCTGTTGTGGACACTGTCATATAAATTCAGTTAGCTCTCTAACTATTAGATATTAATTTTAATTAAAATAAAATACGAAATAGTTGCCTTCCTACTTACTATGACAGGCTCGTATTGAACATTCTTTGGGTCTGGGACACCATTCCCACCTCTCCTTTGATACGCTGTCCGTAGTGCCCTAATAAATAGAGTTGGATACACAATATTGTAAGTACGCATATATACCTCAAATAATGAAAGCTAGCTAGACAAATATATGTATAAATAAGCTAATGAAGTAAGAAGTGAAAAGTATACTAACATGTCGATAAATTCCTTCCCACCACGACGAGCGACTTCAAAAGGCACGTCATAGGTTCGAAGGGAATCAAACACATAGACTTTATTAAGATCAGGTCGGACGGCGTACAAAACCCAATGTTCAGTTGCGAGGTGAGGAATGAGATAGAGCTTGTTGTGTCCCTCAATCAAAATGCGATCCGCTAAATAGTTTATGTGCCTACCCTCTCTTATTGTACTACCGTCAGCTCTGTAGTATGGGCACACAAACACAATAGAGGACAGCATTCCCTCCATCGCAGCTCGAGTAGCTACCAACCTATGGACAACAAAAACAATGCATATTTGTTAATAAATAATAACTCATATAAGTGGTCATAAAAATTCCAATTGTATAAGTTAAGAGTACTAAAATCTCAAAATGAAATTATACTTACGTGACATAGACGGCGACACTTATGGTTGACATCCATTCTTGATTATAAATGTCGCTTATGTCAGCCGTCGATACCATGTAAGTAGCATCGTCCCTCCCAACATACTCAGGACGACAATCAATGAAAATATAATTGTCCCTGAGGTAGTTTTGGGCATAAAAATATAATAACGCTAATGCTGGTGGAGGTTGGCTTTGCTGATCTGAAGAAGGAATCTTTTGTGGGGCAACTGATTTTTCAGATTTAGCTCTCTTTCCTTTAGCAGCGCCCTTTTTTGTGTTGCTCGTTCTGCTAGTACCTCTCTTGGTTTTACTAGCAGAAGCAGTACTCTTCTTTTTTGATTCCTTAATTGATAATATTAAACAAAATATATATTGAGCATATAAATGTATATATATGAAAAAGGTATATATAGTGTAACTACTAAACAAGGTCTAATGAACATGTCAAATGTCAATACCTCTTCAGTAGTGAGACGTATTTGATCCGCAGGCCAAGCCACAAAGCTTCCATGAGCTTCTAGTACTGTGGTTGCCTCATCGCCCTCATTATAACAAGGCAAGTGTGCACTGCCAATGATTGGAGTGTCAATACTCACCGGCCTTGTATTTACGGCTAAATTATACCCGTGGATTGTCTGCGTTTCAATACTGTGACTAATGCGGACCCTTCCTTTCGCCAAAATTGTTGAAAGGTCATTCGCTAATAAGTCACATTTATGCAAACCCTAAACAAAAATATTACACATTATTAATAATTTATTACACCGAATACATTTAATAACAATTCATAGTTTGTAATGCTTACCTCGGGAAGAGTAGAAAGAAATGCATCAGCTTCACAACTATCTCTGACGCTATTTACATTAGGTATGTGAATCTGATCATGGTCTACTGAATCGGATGGCTTATACCCTTGAGATTTAATAAATGACAACTCTTGCTCCATTGTTGCCATCCGTTCAAATGCCACGTTCAATTTTTGGGTGAGGATGGCGACTTGCTCATTAGTGCTACGAGAACCACGAGATCGACCACATATGCTCGTTCTCGTAACACCCAATCCAATGCCCCTGTGTCTTCCAGGGTGTTCTACAATTCCTGTAGCCTGGGCCACAATGCTATATTGGTCCACCTCCTCACCTTCTGACGTTTCAAGTTCGTCCTGTAAATTTAACTTATAGGAATAAGCATAATATAATAGTTTTCTATAAGAAAACTAAGTAGGGTTCTAGATATCTACAAACTTACAATTTTTTTGGCTGCAACATCAACATATTCATTAATATATCCATCTCTTGTTGCTCTAGCCTTCTTCCATAATGTACCAATATTGATGGACGAGGTACATGGGTCCAAGTCTTGGGCTAGGAGCTACAAATCAAAAAATATTCTTAATTAAGAATATTATTATAAAATTCAACATTTACATATAAATAGATAATGACAAAATGCATACCAACTCCTCTTCAAGGCCCGCATAGCCTTTGCGAGCCATATTATGCCGATATTTATTTTGCTTGGCAATCTCTTTATTTTGGGTACTTTTTTCCTATGTGACAAGCCAAAACATAATGACATGGTTATTTCAATATTAAGCATAATACTGGGATTGATACAAAAAGTTTAATGGTTATCTAACAAGTACCTTAAAATCCACCGTAAGACGATAAGCAATGAATTGGTTCCAACTTTCTTGATCGATGAAACCGTATCGTTTGGGTGGGTTCTGTCGTACAGAACCATCCTTCTTTCTATACATTTTTCTACGAGCTAAATATGACCTAAATGTTCTTAGACGCTCCCCACAATGTCTAAGAAGCCATTTCTTCCTACTCTCTGGGACATTGAACACTTTCTGCAAAATAAGACATGTAGATGTATACCGATGATAATGTAATAAAATTAATAACATTTGACATACAAAAATGATTACATAAAATAGCATTTTTACCGTGATTTCCTGCCAAATATGCTCCTTATGACCCTGTGGAACCTGCTTCCAATTATTATAGGAGATAGGAACACGGTTACGGGTCACAAGGGAAATGTAGGTCAAGAACATATCTGCGTAAGGGCCGATGGGAAGATTGTAAGTATTCCATCCCAAATCGACTACTTCTCCTCTATTCCTCATGTCTACGATAATTCTCATAATCGTAGGTCCCCTCTTCCCTTCTTCATCACTGCTATCCCTATCAATGTTTTTGTTGGCCATATCTCTACAAAAAATAAATAAATAAATTATGTTAGAATGTTATGTATTGAGCATAATAATGTACCATTATATTATCGATACGAATCACATGCTTAGAAAGAATTAATCTCAAATGTATCATGCTATTCTATATATATATATACGAATCATGTTAACACGTTTCCAAAAAGATATTAATACTAACCCTAACCCTAACCCTAATTAACCCTAATTAACCATAATAAACGATAAACCCTAACCCTAACCCTAGCTAATTAACCATAATTTATTATAATAAAACCTAACCCTAAACCACAAAAAAAACCTAATCCCTAAACCTAGCTAAATGTAATTAAAGCATAATATATAAATCATATTATTAATTATTATTATTATTATTATTATTATTATTATTATTATTATTATCATACACAATTATTTCTCTCTATTTAATTAATCTCAAATGTATCATGCTATTCTATATATATATATATACGAATCATGTTAACACGTTTCCAAAAAGATATTAATACTAACCCTAACCCTAATTAACCCTAATTAACCATAATAAACGATAAACCCTAACCCTAACCCTAGCTAATTAATTAACCATAATTTATTATAATAAAACCTAACCCTAAACCACAAAAAAAACCTAATCCCTAAACCTAGCTAAATGTAATTAAAGCATAATATATAAATCATATTATTAATTATTATTATTATTATTATTATTATTATTCTTATCGATCATATACAATTATTTCTCTCTATTTAATTATTCACTTTTATATATTCCTTATTCTCTATATCTATTTAATCCTCATCAAATAGCAATCATTAACATATGCATATATAAAATATATTTGCATTTCATTATATGACATTTCCTATATCTTATTGCTAGTGATCTCCTATACTTATTAATGAAAATGTGTGTGTGTGTGTGTGTGTATATATATAGTTTTTATGAGTGAAAATGTATATAATTCTACACTCACATTCATATTATATATATATATATATATATATATATATATGTAAAGGTCTCGGCCAACACATGCATTTGTTAATATATAACAATAACGCAACAAATTCAACCAAAAACAGCAAAATTTTCAGCCAATACATTAAACAACCCATTTTCGAACGACAAACCACAATCTTTCAATAACGTACAAACAAACGAAACCCTGTACCAACATGCATGCATTTATATATATATACATACATAAGTAGATAAAATGTTACGAGAAGAAGAACAAACACATACATAAAGTGAGCTAGCTACAAACACGACGGTGAGAAGGTTGAGAGAGGCAAGGGGCTTCAAACACGACAGAGGATGGTGCAAGTGCTAGATAGCTTCGGAACAATGACAGCACGCACATGCAGAGCCGGCAATGGCGGAGGCGTGGTGGAGAGTTGGCGGTGCGAGGGTTTCCTTACTTGAGAGGAGCCGGCCGGTGTGGTCGTGCGAGGGTTTGCAAGGAGAAGGAGAGCAAGAGAACGAAGGTGCAGAGAGTCTGAAAATTTTGGCACGAAACAGAACTGAACGAAATATAAGTTTGATTTTGGGGTTTTAATAACGGTTCCTGAGAGAACCGTTATTAAAAAGATGATTTAATAACGGTTCTCTTAGGAACCGTTATCAAAACATATTTTAATAACGGTTTCTTGAAGAACCGTTATTAAAATATTCTGACTTTTGACAACGGTTCTAATATAAACCGTTATTAAAAGATGTTTTGATCTCGGTTTACCTGAAACCGTTATTAAAACATCCGTCCAAATTTTACGTTGCCCTTTTAATAACGATTTTTAAATAGAACCGTTATCAAAACTTCCCGCCGATTAATTTCCACGCGTTTGACAACGGTTTTCGAACTACCGTTATTAATGTCCCGTTATTATAACCCGTTTTCGTAGTAGTGTTTCAAAAAGATATCAGTTAATGTTAATGGTCCTTCTTCCCATAATTTTAATACATAACACTTGAATCTTTTTATACCCTAATCATACCTTTAAGAATTGTCCTTTGCCTTCTCTCCCGAGGTGGACTTGCCCTATTAACAATTGGCAATTGGCAAATACATTAGTCACATTACCGACATAAGATAGCAAGGTGATAGTCGAAGGGTCTTACTGTGGCTGTGCCTGTGGGAGCAGCGAAATGGAGGCGTTGCAGAGCCCAGCAGCGGCAGCGGAGAGGCGGAGCAACCGATGCTAGTGGTGGTGAGTGCTGGACAAAACAGAGCAGCGGAGACGGGGAGGGAGAACGGATGATGTTTATGCCGTCGCCGGTCGGTGAGTGCTGGGCAGGGAGGGAGGATGCTGTTGGCCTGCTGCTGCCTGCGAATCGTTTGGATGAAGGTTTATGGTAGCATTCGTCGTGCGAGGGGATGGAGATTGGAGACAGAGCCAGCAGTTGCATCTTAGGTCAAAAGGAAAAAATTTTCGATTCGAAGGGTGAAGGAGGGTAACCGGGCGTCGGGCGAGTGGGCGATTGGGCTGATGGGGCCGTGGGGCAACCGGGCGGGAAAAAAAATTAAAAGCCTCCAAAACGACGTCGTTTTGGAGCAAAAATTATTTTTTTTTAACTGGCGTACCGCCTCGCGTTTCGCCCCCAGAAACGTCCCGGGGACGCGAAACGGGCGCTCTTCAGCGTCCCCGTGCATCACTGGTACCAACCAGTGATGCACGGAAACGGGGAGGGGACCAGACGAAACGGGGAAACGTCATTTCTTAAAAATTTAGAAAAAGGGGACGGTAGAAAACGTTAAAAAAATTAAATATATATTTTTAAAAAAGAGGTTAAATTTATTAAAATTTAGAGAGAAAAATAAAATTAATTTTTATATTAGTTAATTTTAACTAATAATAATAATTTTTTAATAAAAAATTAATTAAATAATATATTTTTAATAAAAATATTAATTAAATAATTTTAATATAAATTTTAATCCGAAAAAGTTTCCGAGAAGTTTCCGAGATGAGAAACATTTTCGGTACAGGAAACGGCACCTAAGTGTCGTTTCCGTGCATCACAGGTACCAACAACTCCTTCTCCTTGTGATGGAAGAAGCTACAGACAAATTGTCATGGGACGGATTTTAATGGCACGAATTATATAACTAATATATTATTAAAATAAATTTATATATGATTAAATTAAAAATTTATATAAATTTTTAATATATAAAATAATAAAATTTATATAAAATTAAAATTATAAAATAATATATATATATAGCATACATCCTACTATTGACAGAATTAATTATATTGAATTTATAATATATAATTTTTAGAGTTGAATTTTACGGTTATACTCTTTTTTTCTCAAATCCGATAGTGCGTGCTTATAACAAGGAACGGAAATAACAACCTTCTTTAAATTTTTTTTATTTTCTTTAATTTCACACAGAAATTACTAAGAAAATTAAAGAAAAATAGTCTATTCTTTTATCTCTAATAGATATATGTATATGTATTAAAGATGAAACAATTTCTGCATAAAGAGAGAAAGAGAGAGAGAGCAAAAAAATTTACTATCTCCTTAATCCCACACTTGTCATGCAAATATGACAACTAACAACTATTTTTCTTCCATTTAATTCAAATTTAAATTCAAAAAATCATTCAAATTAGAAAATTAAGATAATTTAATTAATAAAATAATTAAATTATCTTACTTAATTTTTCCATGGCACGATATACATGTCTTTATCTATAACAACTTAATTCTAATTCTACTATTAAGTATTAGATAGAGAGATATAGGATTAGGCTTAATTACTAACATATTATCATACAACATAAACTTTATGGCCAATAACTTTATATTTAATTTAACATGAACCACATTAAGAGTTAATATATACATAAAACACTTTATTTATAAAATAAAAACATATTAACAGTTGTGGTATCAGAGAGAGAACAGGCAGAGTGTATCGGCAGAAATGAGGAACTGAAGTAAAAGACAGGGAACCGGACCATAACAGACATAAGAGAAACGGAAAAGGAGAACATAGAGAGACTGGACATAAGCATCGTGGATACGGCCAGTGGCCTGGCTCGGGATAGCACCTTACAGGCTCATTTGGTGGCGGAAGGAATCTTTGGTATCACTGTCAAAGCAAGCGATGGGTGGATCTCAACATCTTGTCACATTCTCTCCTCGACGGAGGATAGAGAAACAATGATGCGAGATGGAGGAGTTTGGTTACAACATTGGTTCCAGAACCTTAAAAAAGGAGTTTGTCATTGCTATAGGTTGTTATTGTTACGATAAGAATTTTTTGAAAAGATCGGATGGTCATTTTCCCAGCAAATTTAATTCGATCAATGACTTTGTATGTCGTTACTGTGACACATAATGGCGATGATATTTGTCCCGTGCCAAATTTTGTTCACCATACTTGAAATCAGTTATAGCAATGACATATATTGTCGCAATAAATCCTATAAAATTGTTAGACAGATTCCTTTCCCCTCTACCTTTGCCATTTTTCTTCTCTGCTTTCTCTCTTCCCTCTTGCGACTTTGACTGATATCGTTGCCATTTTTTCTCAAAAATCTTGTCAATCTTGTTTTTTTTTTGTGTGAATTAACTGTTTATGTAGGGTGTTTGTAAGTTCATTTTTCTGTTAATTTTTTTAAGTTAAATTTTGGACGTCATTTCTCCTGCCAGCTTCGCCACTAGTTCTGCATCTCTCTCACCATCTCTTTAGGGTGTGTTTTTGTTGGATTCATGTTTTTATTGTTTTTGTGTGTTTATGTGTAATATTTTTTTTAGAAATTTTTTTTTTTCCTTTTTGCAAGTTTCATCGGAGCTACCCTCTGCTGCCGCCGCCACACTCTGCCCCTATTGACTGCACACTGTTAATCTTTTTTAATGTTATTAATATATATATATATATATATATATATATATATATAGAGTTTAGGGTCCCGTGCGTACCTTTATTACTGTACATACGTAGGAACAGATTGTGGCCGTTGGATTAAACCAATACGGACCGTCGGATCAAACAAATTGCAACCCCGTTCTACGCGTCGTTTGCCTTTGTCTTGTTCTGCATGCGTCGGCTCTGGCCTCTGTTACTTCCGCCCTTCTTCCTCCCGAGCTCGAGCATCTGCGTCCATCGTCGTCTATTCGCCGCTCCGTCAAACGACGCTCGTCCTCTTCAAATATTTCCGTCAGCCGTTCTTATGCGTCGTTTGCCTCAATTATTTTTCCTTCATGTGCGTCGTTTGTCTCTGTTACTTCCGCCTCGAGCTCGAGCTTCTTCCTCCATTGTCGTCTGTTTCCTGCTCCGTCAATAGTCGCTCGTCCTCTTCAATTTTTTCCATTTCGCATCTTCGATTTCTGTCTCCAGCAGGTAAATATTTGTATTGTTGTACCGATCTTCAATTTTTTTCATTTCACAAGCAATTTTTCTCGTTTGTTTTCGACATTGTATCGCCATTTTTTTTGCTCGTCTTCGCCGGTGTATTCTCATCGCAGCACATTTCTTCAACCTACTGAAGCTTAATCATCGATTTCATTTATTCTCCGCTACCATTTTTCGCTGGTACTCCTTATCCTTCGTTTGTCACCATTTTTCCCGAAAATGCATGCTATTCTTACTGTCGAAATTTTTTCTTAACGACAGTATTAAACCTGTTAATATATTCATTGTTGTTATATTATTATGTAATCTAGTGTTTGTTAACCTAATTTTTTGCATTGATTTGTCTGATTTTTGTTTGTGTGTGTTTTAGATTTTATTGATTCAGCATTCGATTGAAGTAATATGCCTCAACTTTAGTTGTTTCGAATTTGCTGATTTGATTTAGTTAGTATTTTTTATTGTTTGCTGAGTTATGTTTGTTGTTTTTTTATTAAATTATGTTGCTATTGTATTATGAATAATGTGATTAGGGTTAATTACATTAATGTGGGCTAATATTCTGTTGCTGTTGTTGTTGTTGTTGCTGTTGTATTTTCTATTGCTGAATAATGGTGTGCTGTTGTTTTATGTTAGCCTGATTAATAATCAGATTATTAATCAGCCACTGTTGTAAGTTTTTGCATAATATATGCTAGTATGGTGTTGGTATGTTGATTGATATCTGATTATTGGTATCTTGTTCCATATTCACCATTATCTGTTGTGAATCCTCTGATTAGGATTAATCAGAGTAATGTTGGCTGATTTCCTGTTGATGTTGTATTTTCTATTGCTGATTACTCTTGTATTGCTGTTTTATATTATTTTGATTAATAATCTGCCATTGTTGTATATTTTAGCATAATATATGGTTTCACTTACTAAATAAAGTTTATAGATGCTAAGATATTGTATTATTATTATTATTAGAGAGTTTGTGGTTTATGGTTTATAGGATTTAGGGGTTTTAAGGGTTTAGGGTTTAGAGGGTTTAGGGTTTAAGGTCTATGGTTTAAGGTTTAGATGGTTTAGAGGTTTAGTGTTTAGATGGTTTATGTTTAGGGTTTTGAGGGTTTACGGTTTAGAGGGTTTAGGGTTTAGAGGGTTTAGGGTTTAATGTCTATGGTTTAGGGTTTAGAGGGTTTATGGTTATGGTTTTGGGTTTATAGGGTTTAGGGTTTAGGGTTTAGGGTTTAGAGGGTTTAGGGTTTAGGGTTTAGAGGGTTTAGGGTTTATGGTTTAGGGTTTAGAGGGTTTAGGGTTTAGAGGGTTTAGGGTTTATGGTTTAGGGTTTAGGGTTAGGGTTTAGAGGGTTTAGGGTTTAGAGGGTTTAGGGTTTAGGGTTTAGGGTTTAGGGTTTAGAGTGTTTAGGGTTTAGGGTTTAGAGGGTTTAGGGTTATGGTTTAGGGTTTAGGGTTTAGAGGGGTTAGGGTTTAGGGTTTAGGGTTTAGGGTTTAGAGGGTTTAGGGTTTAGAGGGTTTAGGGTTTAAGGTTTAGAGGGTTTAGGGTTTAGAGGGTTTAGGGTTTAGGGTTTAGGGTTTAGGGTTTAGAGTTTAGAGGGTTTAGGGTTTAGGGTTTAGGGTTTATAGGGTTTAGAGGGTTAGGGTTTAGGGTTTAGTGTTTAGTGTTTAGAGGGTTTAGGGTTTATGGTTTAGGGTTTAGAGGGTATAGGGTTTAAAGGGTTTAGGGTTTAGGGTTTAGGGTTTAGGGTTAGGGTTTAGAGGGTTTAGGGTTTAGGGTTAGGGTTTAGATGGTTTAGGGTTTAGGGTTTAGGGTTTATAGGGTTTAGGGTTTAGGATTTAGGGTTTATGGTTTAGAGGGTTTAGGGTTTAGGGTTTAGGGTTTAGAGGGTTTAGGGTTTAGAGGTTTGGATATTTGGTTTGGATATAGGTTTGGGTTAGTTTTTTGGTTTGGTATTATTAAAATCTTGAATGTTGATTTAATTTTGATCTAATAGTTGAGATTGGTTCTTATGTTTGTATAATAAAAAAAGTTTGCATGTGAACCTCACCCTATATATATATATATATCTAGATAGATAGATAGATAGATAGATAGATAGATATGATAATGCATATTAATGTGTATAGATTTGTGATATAAATTTGTGTTTTTTTTTGTGATTAGTGATATTGATATATGGTATGGATTAATGATATTGATTTGTTATAATTTGATAATGGATTGTATTAGCTTTTTATTTAAGATTTTTTTTAGTGCATTAGTATTTAAATATATTAGATTATATCGGATTAGATGTAATGGTAATAAATTTAAATGAAATAAAATTAAATAGTGTGGGCATTATAAGTAATTAAATAAAATTACAAAGATATTAATGTAAAAATTTTAAAGATTAAGTACAAATATCTCATGATTTTATATACATTATGATAAAATATAAAATAATAAGATATAAATAATAACATAATATAATTTTAAATTAAAAAAGGTAATACTTGATACAAGTACAATCAAGAAAAGTAAATTAGTATAGATTCAGTATAATATATAATATTATTATTATATATAATCTATATATATTAACCAATATATGTACATTCATTTAAGTATTATTAAGGAAAGTAGATATATATATATAAGTTAATATATATATATTAAGTGTAATAATAACATAATATCATATAATATAATTTCTACTTAAAAAGATAAAAATTTATTTAAGTATAATTAAGAAAAGTAGATATATATATATATATATATAAATTAATCTATGTAAATATATAAAAAATAATCAATTAAATATAATAGATGAATTATATGAATATATATGAAAACTAATAGATTAAGTAATATAATGTTTATGACGTGAAAATTTGTTTTATGATGTGTGTATATATATAGGTGATGTTTAAATAAAAACTATGAGTTTATATGAGAGCTTAAAACTATTGTTCTCATTTTTAAGATCTAACCCCTAAACCCTAACCCTAACCCTAAGCACTAAACCATAAACCCTAAACCTTAACCTTAACACTAACCCTAACATCTAAATGCAAACCCTAAACCCTAAACCATAACCCTAACCTCTAAATCCAAACCCTAAACCCTAAACCCTAACCCTAACCTCTAAATCCAAACCCTAAACCCTAATCTAAAATTTAAACCCTAAACCTTAAAGCCTAGCCTAATGATTAAACCCTAAATCCTAACACTAACCCTAACCTAAACTCTAAACCTACCCCTAAACTCTAAACCCTAAACCCTAAACCCTAAACCATAAAGCCTAAAGCCTAAACCCTAAACCATAAAGCTTAAATCCTATACCCTAAACCCTAACACTAACCCTAACTACTAAACACTAACCCTAACCAGGACCATTAAATGCAAACCCTAAACCCTAAACCCTAAATCTAACCTTAAACCCTACATCTTGAAGCCTATAGCCTAAACTTTATACCCTAAACCCTAAAATATAAGCCATAAACCTTATCCCTAACCCTAAACTCCAAACACAAGCTCTAAACCCTAAACCCTAACACCAAAAACTAACCCTACCCTTTTTAAACCCAAGTGAAGAAAATTTTCATTTAATCTTAATAAGAACAATAAATTCATTAGATCTTTTGCCCTTTTGTAGGTGATAAAATGTCTTGCTTACTTGCCTTATACTTTCTAGCCTAATTTTTTTTTTGTATCTCCAGACAAAAATATTAGGTACCATATGATATGGGTACGTGATGAGTTAGGTTGCATGTTGGAGTGGGGGTTGTATGCGGTACCATACAAGTTTATTCCATACCATATGTTGTATACCTTGCTATAGAGTCAACCATGGTTATGGGTGAGGGCTAGATATATAGATTTATTTGTACATAAATTTTTGCATTCTAGGTTTGTTAAGGGTCCTTTTATGAGAGAATATAATCAGATTACAAAACTACTACGAAAACAGAAAATAAAAACGGGACAATAATAATGGTGGTTCGAAAACCGTTGTCAAACATGTGAAAATTAATGGGCGGGAGAGTTTTGATAATGGTTCTAGTTAAAAATCGTTATTAAAAGGGCAATGTTAAAATTTGGACAGATGTTTTAATAACGGTTATATTTAAACCGTTATTAAAAGAGGATTTAATAACGGTTCATATTAGAACCGTTGTTAAAAGTCAGAAGCTTTTAATAACGGTTCCTGGAAGAACCATTTTTAAAAGATGTTTTAATAACGGTTCTCTCATAAACCAAAATTTTACCCTCTTTTTAATAACAGTTCTCTCAGGAACCGTTATTAAAACCCCAAAATCAAACTTTTATTTCGCTAAGTTCTGTTTCGTGCCAAAGTTTTCAGACTCTCTACACCTTCGTTCTCTTTCTCTCCTTCTCTTTGTAAACCCTCGCACCACCACACCGTGCACCACCAACTCGCACCACCACACCGGCTCCTCTCAAGTAAAGGAAACCCTCCACCGCCAACTCTCCACCATGCCTCTGCCATTGTCGGCTCTGCATGTGTGTGCTGTCATTGTTCCGAAGCTAGCTAGCACTTGCACCTTCATCCTCCACTTCCTCAAAAAGTAGTTTTAATAACAGTTATTTTACAGTTTTAATAATGGTTTTCAACCGTTATTAAAACGCCCGTTATTAAATCTTTAATGACGGTTCATAACCGTTATAAAAAATATAAAAACCCACCAATATGAGCATAAAATGCATGTTTAATAACGGTTTTTCAGAAAAACCGTTGTTAAACAAGAGGGTTTTAATAATGGTTTTCATAAGAATTGTTATTAAAACTCTAGTTTTTTTTTTGTTTTTGCAGTTTTGTTTCTGCCCACATACACAGTTGTATGTTCAAATAATTACCAAATCTGCATTGTAAAACAACATCAATTGATAACAAATCTGCAATCACACCATAATTTCAATCAATCCCTTGTTAATATGCATATCTTAATACACCGGACATATATACTCAAGAATCAAAATTAGTAGGCATACCACAACTTGGTAGCTCTACACCCTAAAGTAAAATGTTCATAAATATAGCTTAGAAGACTTAAAGACATAGACAAAATACAAACCAGAACATGCATATATGTAGAATATATAGATCTCTACCTAATACCGAATGAATGAGTGCACATGCTTGGCCCATTGCTCTCTCACTTCATCAATTTATTCAACATTGTATTGCTCGCCTTTTGCATAATCATCGGTGAAAAACTACAAATCCCAAGTTTTGATTAATATACAGTTAGCACTTACGTCAAGTACCAAACATACATGTCATGATTCATTAATGGAAAAATATCGAAAAGAAAACATACATGGCTTGGATATATGTTGACCGATCCATTTTGGACTATCAGATCCATTGCTCTACATACATAGTATCCACAATTTTTGTCGTTTTGCTGTTGTGGACACTATCAAATGAATTCATTTTGCTCTCTAACTATGAGATATTAATTTTAATTAAAATAAAATACGAAATAGTATCCTTCCTACTTACTATGACAGGCTCGTATTGAACATTCTTTGGGTCTGGGACACCATTCCCACCTCTCCTTTGATATGTTGTCCATATTGCCCTAATAAATAGAGTTGGATATACAATATTGTAAATACGCATATATACCTCAAATAATGAAAGCTAGGGGAATATATGTATAAATAAGCTAATAAAGTAAGAAGCGAAAAGTATACTAACATGTCAATAAATTCCTTCCCACCACGACGAGTGAATTCAAAAGGCACGTCATAGGTTCGAAGGGAATCAAACACATAGACTTTATTAAGATCAGGTTGGATGGCGTGCAAAACCCAATGTTCAGTTGTGAGGTGAGGAATGAGATAGAGCTTGTTGTGTCCCTCAATCAAAATGCGATATGCTAAATAGTTTATGTGCCTACCCTCTCTTATTGTACTACCGTCAACTATGTAGTATGGGCACACAAACACAATAGAGGACAACATTCCCTCCATCGCAGCTCGAGTAGCTACCAACCTATGGACGACAAAAACAATACATATTTGTTAATAAATAATAACTCAATTAAGAGGTCATAAAAATTCCAATTGTATAAGTTAAGAGTACTAAAATCTCAAAATGAAATAATACTTAAGTGACATAGACGGCGACACTTATGGTTGACATCCATTCTTGATTATAAATGTCGCTTATGTCAGCTGTCGATACCATGTAAGTAGCATCATCCCTCCCAACATACTCAGGACGACAATCAGTGAAAATATAATTGTCCTTGAGGTAGTTTTGGGCATAAAAATATAATATAGCTAATGCTGGTGGAGGTTGGCTTTGCTGATATGAAGAAGGAATCTTTTGTGGGGCAACTGATTTTTCAGATTTAGCTATCTTTCCTTTAGCAGCGCCCTATTTTGTGTTGCTCGTTCTGCTAGTATCTCTCTTGGTGTTACTAGCAGAAGCAGTCTTCTTTTTTTATTCTTTTTTTGATTCCTTAATTGATAATATTAAACAAAATATATATTGAGCATATAAATATATATATGAAAAAGGTATATATAGTGTAACTACTAAACAATGTCTAATGAAAATGTCAAATGTCAATACCTCTTCAGTAGTGAGACGTATTTGATCCGCAGGCCAAGCCACGAAGCTTCCATGAGCTTCTAGTACCATGGTTGCCTCATTGCCCTCTTTATAACAAGGTAAGTGTGAACTACCAATGATTGGAGTGTCAATACTCACAGCCCTTGTATTTAAGCTAAATTATACTCGTGGATTGTCTGCGTTTCGGTACTGTGAGTGATGCGGACCCTTCCTTTCGCCAAAATTGTTGAAAGGTCATTTGCTAATAAGTCACATTTATGCAAACCCTAAACAAAAATATTACACATTATTAATAATTTATTACACCGAACACATTTAATAACAATTCATAGTTTGTAATGCTTACCTCGGGAAGAGTAGAAAGAAATGCATCAGCTTCACAACTATCTCTGACGCTATTTACATTAGGTATTTGAAGCTGATCATGGTCTACTGAATCGGATGGCTTATACCCTTGAGATTTAATAAATGACAACTCTTACTCCATTGTTGCCATCCGTTCAAATGCCATGTTCAATTTTTGGGTGAGGATGGTGACTTGCTCATTAGTGCTACGAGAACCACGAGATTTACCACATATGCTCGTTCTCGTAACACCCAATCCAAGGACCCTGTGTCTTCCAGGGTTTTCTACAATTCCTGTAGCCTAGGCCACAATGCTATATTGGTCCACCTCCTCACCTTTTGATGTTTCAAGTTCGTCCTGTAAATTTAACTTATAGGAATAAGCATAATATAATAGTTTTCTAAAAGAAAACTAAGTAGGGTTCTAGATATCTACAAACTTACATTTTTTTTGGCTGCAACATCAACATATTCATTAATATATCCATCTCTTGTTGCTCTAGCCTTCTTCCATAACGTACCAATACTGATGAACGAGGTACATGGGTCCAAGTCTTGGGCTAGGAGCTACAAATCAAAAAATATTCTTAATTAAGAATATTATTATAAAATTCAACATTTACATGTAAATAGATAATCACAAAATGCATACCAACTCCTCTTCAAGGCCCGCATAGCCTTTGCGAGCCATATTATGCCGGTATTTATTTTGCTTGGCAATCTCTTTATTTTGGGTACTTTTTTCCTATGTGACAACCAAAACATAATGACATGGTCATTTAAATATTAAGCATAATACCGGGATTGATACAAAAAGTTTAATTGTTATCTAAAAAGTACCTTAAAATCCACCATAAGACGATAAGCAATGAATTAGTTCCAACTTTCTTGATCGATGAAACCGTATCATTTGGGTGGGTTCTGTCGTATAGAACCATCCTTCTTTCTATACATTTTTCTGCGAGCTAAATATGACCTACAGGTTCTTAGACACTCCCCACAATGTCTAAGAAGACATTTCTTCCTACTCTCTGGGACATTGAACACTCTCTGCAAAATAAGACATGTAGATGTATGCCGATGTTAATGTAATAAAATTAATAACATTTGACATACAAAAATGATTACATAAAAAAGCATATATACCGTGATTTCCTGCCAAATATGCTCCTTATGACCTTGTGGAACCTGCTTCCAATTATTATAGGAGATAGGAACACGGTTACGGGTCACAAGTGAAATGTAGGTCAAGAACATATCTGCGTAAGGGCCGATGGGAAGATTGTAAGTATTTCATCCCAACTCGACTAATTATCCTCTATTCAAATGTCTATGATAATTCTCATAATCGTAGGTTCTCTCTTCCCTTCTTCATCACTGCTATCCCTATCAATGTTTTTGTTAGCCATATCTATACAAAAAATAAATAAAGGAAGGGTCCGCATCACCCACAGTATCGAAACGTAGACAATCCACGGGTACAATTTAGCCCTAAATACAAGGCCGGTGAGTATTGACACTCCAATCATTGGCAGTGCACACTTGCTTTGTTATAAAGTGGGCGATGAGGCAACCACGGTACTAGAAGCTCATGGAAGCTTCGTGGCTTGGCCTACGGATCAAATACATCTCACTACTGAAGAGGTATTGACATTTGATATCTTCATTAGACCTTGTTTAGTAGTTACACTATATATACCTTTTTCATATATATATTTATATGCTCAATATATATTTTGTTTAATATTATCAACTAAGGAATCAAAAAAGGAATAAAAAAAGAATACTACTTCTGCTAGCAAAACCAAGTAAGGTACTAGCAGAACGAGTAACCAAAAACAGGACGCTGCTAAAGGAAAGAGAGCTAAATCTAAAAAATCAGTTGCCCCACAAAATATTCCTTCTTCAGATCAGCAAAGCCAACCTCCACCAGCATTAGCTATATTATATTTTTATGCCCAAAACTACCTCAGGGATAATTATATTTTCATTGATTGTGTCCTGAGTATGTTGGGAGGGACGATGCTACTTACATGGTATCGACGGCTGACATAAGCGACATTTATAATCAAGAATGGATGTCAACCATAAGTGTCACCGTCTATGTCACATAAGTATTATTTCATTTTGATATTTTAGTACTCTTAACTTATACAATTGGAATTTTTATGACCTCTTATATGAGTTATTAGTTATTAACAAATATGTATTGTGTTTGTCGTCCATAGGTTGATAGCTACTCGAGCTATAATGGAGGGAATGATGTCCTCTATTGTGTTTGTGTGCCCATACTACATAGCTGACGGTAGTACAATAAGAGAGGGTAGGCACATAAACTATTTAGCGGATCGCATTTTGATTGAGGGACACAACAAGCTATATCTTATTCCTCACCTCGCAACTGAACATTGGGTTTTGTACGACGTCCGACCTGATCTTAATAAAGTCTATGTGTTTGATTCCCTTCGAACCTATGACGTGCCTTTTGAAGTTGCTCGTCATGGTGGGAAGGAATTTATCGACATGTTAGATTTATGAACGTTTTGCTTTGGGGTGTAGAGCTACCAAGTTGTGGTATGCCTACTAATTTTGATTCTTGAGTATATATATCCGGTGTATTAACAAGGTATTGATTGAAATTATGGTATGATTTCTGATTTGTTATCAAGTGATGTTGTTTTAAAATGCAGATTTGGTAATTATTTGAACATACAACTGTGTATGTGGGCAGGAACAAAACTGCAAAAAACTAAAAAAAAACTGGAGTTTTAATAACGGTTTTCATTGGAACCGTTATTAAAAATGTATATTTAGTCACAAATTTATGCTCATTTAAAACGTATTAGGGTTTAATGAATGCCTAAATAATGTCAGCAAGTGTAGTTGGATGATGTTTTAACAACGGTTTTTTTTATAACCGTTATTAAAACCCTCTTTTTTAACAACGGTTTTTCTGAAAAGTCGTTATTAAACATGCATTTTATGCTCATATTGGCGGTTTTTTTTATCTTTTTTATAACGGTTATAAATCGTTATTAAAGATTTAATAACAGGAGTTTTAATAACGGTTGAAAATTGTTATTAAAACTGCTTTTTGGGGTAGTGCAAGGGAATTAATAGTGATTGATAATGAGTGGAGGTCTTGTCATGGGATGTTGCTAAGTATATACCTTGATTATCCAAATGACGTTTAAGAGTCTTTTCAAGAAATGGGATTTCATATGTTTCTACGAGAAGTTTGAACTCATCGGGTGATCGATCGTATTCGAGGTGGAACTACAAGTTGATTTTTTATGTATTAGAAATTAATAATGGAGTATGTTGGTTTATGTTTTGTCTTATTAAGTTATGTAGTATTTGTAACTTTACACACCTTTTCATCATGTACATAAAGAAACTATATCCTCACTTTTGAACTCTATGTAGTATTGTTGTTATATAACTTATTCATTTTGTGTTATACCATGTTACATCATAATTATTGTATGTATATTAATATCTTTACGTATATTTAATTTAATTATGATAAGATATGGCTATGGCCAATGTCGATGTGAGATACCATGTCGCGGATGGAGGCAATTATCCCCCTAAAGGTTCACGTCAATTTCTACCCTACTATAAGTATATAAACAGGATGGATTTTACCCGAAACTAGATGAATTTTATTTGATGGATGTTTAAATGGATATGGATAAATCTGGAGACCGATCCACCGGTATATAATAGTGGTTAGGTGTGTTCTGCCCTTTACATGACCGATCCACCGGTATATAATAGTGGTTAGGTGTGTTCTGCCTTATACATGACCGATCCACCAGCTATAATAGTGGGGGATCCCGATCTCAACAAACCAAATAGTATGTCATAATTAAATCATGGGAAAGATACTGTATATTTACAGTAGAACACCATGAGATTTGGGGCTAGACCGATCCACCGGCATAATAGTGGCCAGGAGCGTTGTGCCCTGGAGACCGATCCACCGGCATAAAATAGTGGTTAGGTGCGTTTTGTCCTATAAGTGACCGATCCACCAGCTCTAATAGTGAGGTTCCCATACTCGCATGGATTAACAAATATTATGGTGTGAAATGACTTACAAATAAATCATGGAAAGATACGTTATAATTACATTGAAACACCATGAGAGTTGGGGCCAGATCGATCCACCGGCATAATAGTGGCTAGGAGCATTCTGCCCTAGAGACCGATCCACCGGCATAAAATAGTGGTTAAGTGCGTTCTGCCCTATAAGTGACCAATCCACTGGCTATAATAGTGGGGTTCCCGCATTCTCATGGATTCATAACGATTATGATGTGAATCGACTATAATTATCAGAGTTATGGAAAGAAGAAGTTGGGTTGGACCATAACCGACCTACGACATCCATAATATTACATGTTGCTTATGTGATTGTGTTGTGTGTGTTATGTTGCATGATGGTATGTTTGGCCTTAGCGCACCTGCACCCTTACTTAGTATTGGACCCGTACTGATACTACCTTGATTGAATGGGTCCTGTGATGATCCACCAATGGTGGGGAGCAGACCTCCTATGCAGGTTTGATCGATTACTATTTTGGGGTGGAAGGCTTGACTTGAGTGAGTAGGCGATCTGGATACTAATCCTTTTTTGGGATTGTTTTGTTAGCTATATTGTGTATTACGTTTCCCGTTTTTAAAGGAAAAAGTATTATGGGGTTGTGATCCTAAATCATATTCAAACTTCTGTTTGACTTATATCTTATTAATGATTTATGCTAAATGTCGTCTTGCATTTTATGATACTTTGTACTTATTGATGATCGGATTTAGCTTTAGCACTTAGTACCGGAACGGTAGGAATGAACCGGTCTGGTACTAAGTGTGGCGGTAATACCCCCAAGTTTACGGTTTTAATTCTTTCGCTTCAGCTAAACCTTTTGATTTAAATTAAATTTTTTAGTAGTAAATTTGGGGGTGTTACAACAATTGTCCCTAATGGTAATGTCTCTAATTATTTAGTGTGATATTCTGTATGTTTGAAATTTAATTTTCTTAAACATAATGATTTTATTAACATAATTTTATGAGAATGTTTAATTATTTTAATTTTGATTTGTCAATGGCAAAATGTGTATTAATTCAAAATAACGAAAAATGTCCACAAATCCTAATTCTACCATTTTATTTGATTTCGTATCAAACAACATTATTACGAGCCATTTGTCATGAAAATGCTAAAGGATAATTATTCATGATATTATAGCATGTGAATAATTTTTATGTCTTAGTGACTGACCATATTCTCCTCCTTTCATGTATTTAGTAAATTACATTTACAGCCTAAATCATCCATTTCTAGGGTGACATATATTCCATATAACACATACGTATAATTATATAGCATGTCATGTCATTCAATGGGGTAATTATTATCATGGTGTAGGTAAGGAAATACCTCAACTTTAAAAAATTCAATAAGCATTTACTGCATATAACCCTAATCGTGTGTGCATGCTTTATACTATTTAATTCAACCCTAGTTACTATACAAAGATAATCGTAGTACACTTATCGTGGTAAATTATATTATAAGGTTACAAGGTTTCAAACTCTAGCAAACCCTAGGCATGCATATGTAAATTATACAAAAAACACACATGCATATGTTATCAATCAATAAATATGTTAGAACATGCTAAATATTTAGTATTATGCCATTTACGTTCACACCTAATCATAACACTTGCATTTTCATTATAAAAATTCCAAACTATAATGCATACTTATATTCCTCTAAAAATGAGGCACAAATCATGTCCTAACCACAAAATAAACTTTATGTACTACCACATGATCTCACATCTTAGTAAAAGGGTATTATTTACCTCTTATATAAGAAAAGAAATAATCAAGATTCACCTAGTTAGTCTCCACTCAATTTCTTCAAACTTTAGAGTAATTGGCATATTTGAGTCACATGAAAGTGTGGTGAAATGTATGATAGAGCTATAGTAAAAATTTGGTAGAGTTTGGACAAGGTTTGGGAGTAAAAATACAGATGCATGATTGAAATAAGGTGGTTGCACGGTTGTGCTTCAAGCGGTGCACACTAAGGCCTGGAGAAAATATTGCACATAGTCGTGCTCGATCACAAGCAAACATGTCACAAGTCCAACAGATGTGCACAAGGATGCATTTGAGTCATGTGTGGGCATGCAAGGATGCACGGGTAGTGTATGTTGAGTTGCACGGGCGTGTGATAGAAATTTTGGTGTTGCATGGACATGCTTAAGGTCATGCGTAGGTTGTGCATTCCTTAATAATGTGAATGATGAGAGAAGGAAGGATGGGAAAGAGATAGTGGTTGGAGATGATAGCCCACGATGGTGCTGGAGAAGGTTGAGGTGACCTTGGTAGTCGGTCCACCGGTCAAAGGGCAGTGAGTGGTGCCCGTGGTGGTGCACGATGGTGGAGATGGTGGTTTGGGCATGCAAACTAGAGCACTACCAAAAGAGGAGGAGGAGGAGAAGAAGAAAGGAGAGGGAGCTCGCGTTGTAGTGTTAGATCAAAGATTAAAATGGAAGAACAAAAAGAGGAAAGAAGTGAGAGTGGAGCTGAGTTTGTGTGTGTAGTGCGAACAAGGAAAAGGAAAATAGGGGGATATGCGTGTGATGCTTTTGCAGGGTGATGGCGCATGTCACAAGGCGTGGCAGAAAGAAATGGTTGTGTGTCATGATAAAAAAATGCAAGTGATGGGGATGGTTGTGTGTGTATGTTGTGTAAGGGTAAGGAAGGAAATAAGTGGCAGTGGAGATGATGGGAGATGGTGCAAGTGGAAAAGCAAATTGTAGGGGAAGATCAAACATTGTAGCAGGAGATGGAGAAGAAGAAAGAAAAGTAGAAAGAAAAAGGAAAAAAAGGGGAAAAGATCGGGAATTAGCTTAGATGATTTTGGATTACCCAAAGTAGATAGGATTAGTGGCAAATTTTAGCAGATTTGAGATCAGGTTATAAAATATGGTTTGTTCACATCAAAGATTCAGATTCGATTATGGTTTCGGGATTAAAAAATTAGATTAAGGCTAAAATAATATTTTATTGTGATTAGAATCGTATTAGGGTATAATTTATACAGTAGTAGGTTAGCTATAATTTGGGATATTAAAAATTTTTTAATTAAAATCCAAATATTATTAAAAAAAAACTTATGGAAATATTTGAAATAATTTTACAAACTCAAATATATCAAAATATTGAATATCAAAGTTGGTTTGATACTAAAGGATAGAAAACAAGGTAAAACAACAAAAATAGATAATTTGTGAAAATGTATTTTTTCGTAAATATAAAAAATAAATAACTAGGGGTTAAAATTGCCATAGGTTGATGCAGAATATTTTTTTAAAATCAACTATATAAAAATAATTGGCGTCAGAACTTATTTGATGACTAATAGATTAAAAATAGTAAAAATAGCTAAAATAGTTTAATCATGTAAACATACTTTTAAGCAATTTAAAAAGTTTGGAGAAAAGGGTGAAACATGAATGTACAAAATGGCCGAATGAACTCAAAAATATTTTTTTATCGATTCACAAATTTTGAATGAATTGAAAAGAGGGAAAGCACAAGAATCATAAAAATTGTGAGAAATGTGTTTTTTGAAAATGAGAGAAATAATTGATAAATTTTTTAAAAATTAACATGAATAAAATGATACTTTTTAATATAATATAATATTATATATATATATATATATTATAGATGTGTTATTAGACCATTAACTTATGGTAATTAGGACTTGGGAGAATAGGGTATTACATAAATGTATGAATATATATATAATGGTGAAAGTTAATTTTTAAGCAGAATAATGGTGAAAGATCAATTAAGTGATGAAAAATTAGTTCAATAATTGTAAAGATTAGTTTAATAATGGTAAAATATGGTTAAATGTATGGTGAAATATATATAGATATGTAGTTAATGTAATATCCCGAGTTGATACGACCACATGGGAACAACTTAGTAGTCACTCAATAGAATTTTGGGCCCACAAGGGTTGCAAGCTACTTAAGAGCTTTTTAGAATTAATCGACTGGTTTTATAAATTAACACAAGTCATTTCAGTACATTTTGTTCTCACTCACACACTTTCCAAAATAAATAATTTTTTAAAACTTTTTTCAAGAAGGTTATCCATCATAAAAATTGTTCTATGGCAAGAATACTTAACTATAGAGTTTTTTAAATTGAATTACTAAAAAAAAAGTGTACCGTGATATAAGTAGACATATTCATTCTCATAACGCCCCCTCAATTTGAGGGTATCACAATTCTAATAAAAGTTAAATACATTAGTGATAAAAGATCAACATATTGATAAAAATTTAGTATATTAGTAGTAAAAATTTAGCACATTACTGATAAAATATTAGTATATTAGTGGTAAAATATCATTTGAAAGTAGAATAATGATGAAAGATTAATTTGCCGGTAAAAAATTAGTTCACCAGTTGTGAAATATTAGTATATTTGAAGTGAAATATCAATATTTTAACAGAGAAATATCAATTTTTAAGGAGACTAGTAACAATGGTAAAGAAGATCAATTTGTTGGTGGAAAATTAGTACATTAGTGGAGAAAAATGAGCACATCAGTAGTTGAATATTAGTTTATAAGTGGTGAAAATTTATTTTTAAATAGAATAGTGGTAAAAGATTACCTTACTGGTGAAAAATCAACTCATTAATGATGAAATATTAGTTTAATAATGAAAAAAGGTATTTAAATGTATGATATATATAATTAAAATTATATCAATATGAGTATCAATTTATGGTTTAATTTTTTTTCTTTTTCTAATAATTCTAGAGAGAAATATTTTAATATTTTTTTTAAAATGCTAAAATCATGTTGATGTTAGTAGATTACACTTATCTTCTATGTACAACTAGTCATATGGTATAGGTATTGATGTATGAATTGGTAATATTTTACATATTCCTTTTTTGATAAATATTTAAAGATACAAACGGGTTTATGGACTAGAACAAAGTTAAATTTATACAAAATAATAATAATAATGTTTTAATATTAGTTGTTGCGTGAAAATTACTAAAACCTTAATGTGTTAATATATTTTAGGTGTTTTTAATAACTATTTTAAGTAAAATCATTATTAAGACTATGTTTTAATAACAGTTATTAAATAAAACTATTCACAGACTATGAATTAAATGCTCATTAAATACTAATTAGGATTTGATTACTACATAAGTATATATTTAATGTTAATCTGTACATTTTAACAACAGTTTTGAAGAAAATTGTTATTAAGCCAAAAAGGCCAAGTTATGAGAGGCTCAAGAGAACCCTAGTTAGGAATGGGCATGGGATGCACAAGGAGGATTTTAGGGAAGTGGAGTATACATTGTTCATCGACAACTTAGGGAAGAAAGTGGGTAGGAAGGATTTGCTGGAGATTTATGGAGAATATAGGGCAATCACAAACGTCTTTATTAGTAGGAAAGAAAGGCTAAGCACAAACATTTAATTTGGCTTTTTTAGATACGCAAAAGAGGAGGAGGCCATAAGGGCCATTAGAAGTATAAACAACATGTTGCTACATGGGCTAAAGTTATTCGTGAAGAAATAAATATTCAGTGAAACAAGGAGGAGAAGTGAAAGAGGACAGAGGAAACAAAAGGATATTCAACCATGGCAAGTAAATCAATTAAAAACATGGAAGCAAGCATGAAGAGATAACAGGACCTATAGGGAGGTACTCATAGGAAAGAAGTGAAGTAGGAGGGCTGGCTATGAGAAAGAAGGATTGGGAATCACTACTACTAAAATGGAAAAAACTAATGGGACATTAATAACAGTGGTTTGAAAACCGTTGTCAAACACGTGAAAATTAATGAGCGGGATAGTTTTGATAACAGTTATAGTTCAAAACTGTTATTAAAAGGGTAACGTTAAAATTTGCACAGATGTTTTAATAACGGTTCAAGTAAAAGCATTATTAAAAGAGGTTTTAATAGCGGTTCATACAAGAACCATTGTCAAAAGTCTTAAAGCTATTATTAAAACATATTTTAATAACGGTTCTTTTAGGAACCATTATTAAAACTCCAAAATTAATCTCCCGTTGTGTTGTTAGGTCTAATACTAGATTATCTCTCAATCTCACCGGTATTTCTCACACCGAAAATTAGAACCCGATCGTGGTTCATAAATCCGTCAATCAATCAATAACACAACACAGATTATAAATTGAATAAAAAAGGATGCAATAATTCAACACATTAGGATCGGAGAAAATTCCCCTTCACTTTAGCATAAGATCTAGCCCATCAAATTCATAGTAAGAATATTAAAAACAACAAGAGATTCCATAGATAGAGAAAATATCATTAGATAATACCCTTGATGTTCACAAATTCTTGCAAAAATTTAACTTCTTGAACCTCGGTCTCTAATTTAGAACAGAGATCTTGATGAATTAGGGACGAGGATAGAGAATAGAGAAAAGAGAGGGAGTGGAGGCTGCTTTGAGGAAATTAGAATGAGAGTTTTTATATTACCGCCTCTTGGATCCCTAAGGTATTGATAAAGATGGGTTTCCTATGTCAGCTTTGATAATGCTAGTTATTTTGACCATAACTTTTCATCATAACTCCTATTAAGCTAATTTTAGATGCATTGGAAAGCTATTAAAAAGGTATACAACTTTGATGTTGAAATCTTCTCCAAATGCATACTTATTATGGGTCTAAATTTGACTTATTTCAAGCCCATATACTTTGAATATGTATTCTTACTTTCATTTTATTCCAGAATTTACATTTTAGCTCTAAACTTCTTTCCGCTTTAACTTTTGCTCCTCTTTGCTCCTTTCTATCCTTTATTCTCCCTTTAAGCTTGTTCTTTTTTCCATCCTTCATGATTTTTTGCTGTTTGAGACCCTACAATTTTTTACAATACAAAGGCAGTAACAAGAACAAAAAGGGAGAATTTCAACTGAAATTAGAGGTAAAAACTTTTATAAACCTTAGGAATAAGATACAAAAGTCACACTTATCAGTTACAAGAACAAGGACTACATTTGAACTGGGGTTTAAAATAGAAAGAGAAAAAACCTAGGACTTTTCTTATATTTCTTTACGCTCTTTACTATTGTCCACTTGAATAGCCCTTGAAAAGGACCTACAAGGAACACTACCCATTGAATAGGTAAGGCCCCACAAATGGAACCCTTTAGTACTATGGTACTGAGTAACCCTTTAAAAAAAACTTAAAAGTAGGCCCACGATGCATTACATGATACAAAGGTATATACATATATGATGAGATGCGCATAGATAACATTTATATACATGGCATTCACATACTTAACATTCATCATGCTTAATAAGTCCATCAAATATCCATGAGTCATAATGCGAAATCAATATTTTTGGGCCTTAAGCCATTAATCCATCATTATTCAATCATCTATCGGATTTTATATACCTATGTGAGTGTGAGAACCCCACTATTATAGCTCGTGTACCTAAAATCATGTAGGGGAAAACGCTTCTAACTACTATTATTTGCTAGTGGACCGGTCTGGCTATGACTTACATGGTGTTTCACTATAATTACTTTTTGTATTTCCTGTATCTTATCGTTATTACGTTTGGTTTTCTAAGCATAGAATCCCCCACTGTTATAGCCGATGGACCAAAAATCGTGCAGGACAAAACACTTCTGGCCACTATTATTCATTGATGGATTGATCTCTAGGGTACCCCGGCTCCTGGCCACTATTATTTGCCGGTGGACCGGTCTGGGTCTAGCTCAATAATCTTCCTCTTTAAATGATTAGTGTCTTATTTGTATCTTATTTGAAAGTATTTCACCCTTGACATGCATGTTACCAACCTCTAATTTCATCCTCCCGAGAGGGCCTGTCCTATATCTTGGGACGTTTGCACCTCTTAACAGACCCCAACATCCATTCCTCCTTACATTTGCTCATAACAAAAACCCAACTCCTAAAGGTGTGGGTTAAGGCCTATCACTTTATGATATTCAAATTCTCTCACTACCAATCTCTAGGGTTTTCCCTTGAAACCCTAATCGGACCTATGTGGCCCAACATTTTTTTTATCAGCCCACACCTCATCTCATTTAAATTCAACCCAAATCCCATCACTCTACTCACTAATTATATATATGAACGTGAAACCCTAGTTGGTCGCTCAAATCCTAGCACCTTTCTTACATAAGAATCATTCCATATAAACTCCATCCACCCCATAAAAACCCTAGAAATCTCTCATGCAAGAGTTGCATCACTCATTCATTTTGATCATAACCTCCTTTTATTTCCCCCTCATGGATCATGAGATAATAAGGTCAATCTCATGTCCTTTTAGTCAACTCACTTCTTATTTGTTCCCTTTTTATCCTTTTGCCTCATATCATATTATTAAACATCCTAGCATGCATGTCCTAGAGGGTCACGTCATATAATATCGTAAGCACATCACATGAAGTACACGACATGGCATAACACATGGTACACAAGGCACTTAACACACAGATGTTCTTAGCCACATCCTTACTCAGTTTAGGTTACCAATCACCTTTCATAATTATTAAATTTATCCTATTTCCCATTTTTTGGTTCAATTACCACATTACCTTTCTCCTTTGTTATAATTACCAATTTGCCTTTTAGTTGATTAAATTACTAAATTGCCCTTCTTCATTATCATAATAACCAATTTGCCCTTTAGTTGGTTAAATTACCAAATTACCCTTCTACAATCTCATAATTACCAAATTTCCTTTATCCATTATCATAATTACCAAATTACCCTTTTGTTGGTTAAATTTCCAAATTACATTTCACCATTTTCATAATTACCAAATTGCTCTTTAGTTGGTTAAATTACCAATTTTCCCTTATCCATTATCATAATTATCAATTTGCCCTTTAGTTGGTTAAATTACCAAATTACCCTTCTACAATCTCATAATTACCAAATTTCCTTTATCCATTATCATAATTACCAAATTACCCTTTTATTGGTTAAATTGCCAAATTACATTTCACCATTTTCATAATTACCAAATTGCCCTTTAGTTGGTTAAATTGCCAATTTGCCCTTATCCATTATCATAATTATCAATTTGCCCTTTAGTTGGTTAAATTACCAAATTACCCTTCTACAATCTCATAATTACCAAATTTCCTTTATCCATTATCATAATTACCAAATTACCCTTTTGTTGGTTAAATTGCCAAATTACATTTCACCATTTTCATAATTACCAAATTGCCCTTTAGTTGGTTAAATTGCCAATTTGCCCTTATCCATTATCATAATTATCAATTTGCCCTTTAGTTGGTTAAATTACCAAATTATCCTTCTCCATTATCATAATTATCATTTTATCCTTCTGATGAAACTTGGAAGGATTTAATAGAAATTTCGGTGGATTGCAAATAAAATCGAGCGCGGGATTTGATTCACCGAAACAAACAGCCTAAGGATTTTCTCCAAAGGAAGATTTAGAAAACTCAGAGCATAGTTGAATCAATGGCTATTGAAGTTGTATAACATAAAAAATCAAGAAGAGATCGAGAAGAAATGCGAATGAGGAGGTCGTGAGAGAGAAGTCAAGAGAGAGAGAGAGAGTTCCAAAAACTATCTCCAAATGTATTCGACTAAAAATATCATACATCCGGTGTATACGCCTTATATATATATATGTCGTATATAATAAAAAGGAAGACGTACAATACACATGATCGCAGGCCTCCATTTCCTATGCAAATCAACCCAAATACAGCCCAAATGATCAACCGAGACTTATACAACATGGGTCGACGGCTGGTCAAAGAAACAACCCAAATTTATAAGATTATTACAATGCATAATAATCCAAAGTAATAGATGTACAAATAATTCCCATCATCTAAAATATATAATAGCTAATCATGGTTACCAAGGGTTGAGTAATCCACATTCCAACTAACCCAATAATTATGGGTCAAGTGGCAAATTACATAGCCAGCTTAATCCCCATTAGCCAAATCTGCCGGCGAATGCATCACATGGGATTTTCTACAAATTAATACAACATAATTTCTATAACAACTCCCCGCATAAGCTACATCAATCTCGTGATCCATTCCTATGTTTGAATTAATTTCCTAAAGAACCATAAAATGAGAAAAATAATTATAGGTACAACATAATCTATAACAATTAATAGAATTATTTAAATATAAATTTTGGAGATATATATCATTCCCCTCTTCTTGGAGAGGTTTCGTCTCTGAAAACTGAATAATACCCATAAATGGACTAAGATCAGCAACATTAAAAGAATCACTAACATTACCAAACTTAGCAGGTAAATCAATTTTGTAAGCATTACCATCTCCCCTAAGGTCTAATTTCAATTTTCGAAGGTTTGGAAAACGTTCTTTCCTAAGGTGTACCCAATCTAAATCTCCAAGTTGGAAAGCCATTTTCTTTCTTCTTTTACTAGCATTCTCAGCCATTTATTGAACCCTCTTAGTAATTTGTTGACTCATAGATTCATGCAATTTCTTCATATTAACAGCACGAGATTCAGCGTCAAAGTTATGTAATTCAGAATTAGGTAAAGGACTAAGATCAAGAGGAGTCAAAGGATTAAAACCATACACAACCTCAAATGGAGTCTTTTTAGTTGTAGAATGTAATTTCCTAATATAAGTAAATTCTACCTGAGGCAATACATGTTCCCATTATTTAAGATTCTTTCCAAGGACAGCTCTCAACATATTACCTAATGTCCTATTTACTACCTCTGTTTGTCCATCTATTTGAGGGTGACATGTGGTTGAAAATAATAGTTTAGATCTCAATTTACTCCACAAAACCTTCCAAAAATGACTCAGAAATTTAACATCTCTATCTAACACTATTATTTTAGGTATTCTATGCAACTTAACTATATGAGAAAAGAATAATTTAGCCACAGCCATATCATCATTTTTTTATTGCAAGGTATGAAATGAGCCATCTTACTAAACCTATCCACTACAACCATGATTAAATCTTTGGCCCTATTAGTCCTAGGCAAGCCTAAAATGAAATCTAAGGAAACATCAGTTGAGGGTTGATTAGGAACAGGTAATGGAGTATATAATCCAAAAGTTTTTAATGTGGACTTAGTCTGTCTACAAGCTATACAATTAACACAATATTTCAACACATCCTTTTTCATATGAGGCTAGTAGAAATGATCAATTAGTATATCTAAAGTCTTTTGAAATCCTAATTGTGCCATTAGTCCACCATTATGAGCTTCTTGAATTAATAGTCCCCTATATGAACAATCAGGAATGCATAACCTATTTTCTCTAAATAAGTAACCTTCAGAGATATCATATCTTCCTTGTGTAGCATCTTCACAATTTTTATAAATTTCCTTAAAGTCATGATCTCCAAATACAAAAGCTTGATGTAAGAAAAACCTAAGTGGTGTTTACAACATAAAACAAAGCATGTCTCCAAGATAAAGCATTTGCAACTACATTATCACCTCCCCTTTTATATTTAATTATATAAGGAAAACTTTCAATAAACTCAATCCACCTACCCTGTCTTCTATTTAATTTTGACTAGCTTTTTAAATACTTGATAGCTTCCTGATCAGTATTTATAACAAACTCTCTAGGCCATAAGTAATGTTGCCAAACTTCTAAGGCTTTTACCAAAGCAAATAATTTCTTTTCATAAGTAGAGTAATTTAAAGTACTACCATTTCATTTTTCACTAAAATAAGATATAGGTTTACCTTCTTGAGAAAGTACAGCCCTATTCCCAACAATGAATCATCATAGTCTAATTCAAACATCTTTTCAAAATTAGGAAGGGTTAATACAGGTGATTGGGTTAATTTATCTTTAAGAGTTTCAAAAGAATTGTGTTATTCTAAACCCCATTTAAACCCATTTTCTTTTCTTTTTTTGTTATTCCTGTCAAGGGAGCATCTATAGTACTAAAATTTCTAACAAATCTTCTATAAAAAGAACACAAACCATAGAAACTCCTTAATTCAGTCACAGTCTTAGGTATAGGTCATTCTTGAATAGCTTTAATCTTTTCTTTATCCACAGATATACCATCCTTACCCACAACAAATCCTAGGAATACTACACTTTCTAAACAAAATCTAGACTTAACTAAATTGGCATACAACTATTCTGCCTTAAACACATCCAAAATAGTTCTTAAATGTCTCAAGTGTTCTTCCAAAACTTACTATATATAAGTATGTCATCAAAATAAACAGCCACAAATTTCCCAATAAAATTTCTAAGCACATGGTTCATAAATCTCATGAAAGTACTGGGAGCATTGGATAATCCAAAAGGCTTTACTAACCATTCATATAACCTAAAGTTAGTTTTGAAGGTTGTCTTCCATTCATCTCATGGTTTCATTCTAATTTGATGGTATCCACTTTTTAAATCTATTTTTGAAAAAATCACAGCACCATGTAGAAGGTCTAACATCTCATCTAGCCTTGGTATAGGGTACCTATACTTAATGGTTATTTTGTTTACTACTCTACTATCTAAGCACATTCTCCAACTTCCATCTTTATTGGGCACTAATAATATTGGAATTGCACATGGACGCATTAATTCCTTAATATAGCCTTTACTCAATAATTCAGAAACCTGCCTATTTAATTACTTTACCTCTTTAGGATTAGCCCTATAAGCAGGTCGGTTTGGTATAATAGCTCCTGGTACAAAGTCTATTTGATGTTCTATCCCCCTTAATGGAGGTAATCCATAGAGAATTTCCTCAGGAAGCAATTCACTATATTCCTCTAATAAATGCCTCATATCAGTAGGTACTTCCTCACTTAACTCTAATTGACATTCATAGCATTCCTTATAAACCATCAAATATACATTTGCTTGTCTCCTCATTGCTTTTTCAACATCTCCACTCTTAGCATAAAACCCTAATGTCCCTTTAACTTCCTTTAAACTAATCCCAGTTTCTATACTCTGTTTAGATAATTCCTTATAATTAGACTTTATTTTAATTCGATCATCAAAGATTTCTTTTGGACTCATAGGTGCTTAAACAATTTTCTTATCATCCTTATGTAAGGTGTATCTATCTTTATAACCATCATGTGTCACTCTCCTATCATATTGCCAAGGTCTACCTAATAATAAATGAGCAGCATGCATAGGAACAATATCACACAGAATAGAATCCTCATACTAACTTTAAATTTACTAAAACCTGCTGACTAACTTTAACATCTCCTAACTCATTTAACCACTGTATTTTATAGGGTTTTGGGTGTCTAGTAGTTGGTAAGCCTAGTTTAGACACTAATAAAGTACTAACAGCAATAATACAGCTACCACTATCTATGGCCATGTTAAAACACTTATCATCAATCAAACATCGAGTATGAAATATATTTTCTCTATGAATTGCATTTGAGTCAGGCAACTTATTACTATTCAAAGCCCTACATACCACAAAATATCTCTACTTATTGGAAGTTCTATCTCTTCTTCTAATTCACTAGCATCATCCCTAATCAAGTTAGTCTCCAACTCTTCCACTTGAGATTCAGACTCTATATCTCCAGATTTTCTAATTAAGATGTTCCTCTTACACTACCACGGAAATGGGTTTTAATAACGGTTATTTTATAGTTTTAATAACGGTTTTCAACCGATAATATATATATATATATATATATATATATATTATATTCAAACAACATATATCAAGTATAAAACATATTAAAAACCCTAATGTGCTAACAAATGTTTATCCATGCGTTTAAGTGAGGTTTAACGATTACCTTAATTCTCGCAATTAAACCTTACTAGTATTTTGATTAAAGGTCAAAGATTTGATTTGCAAAACCAATACCTAAAAATAATATCCATACTTATCATATTAGGAATAAAAAAACTAAAGCATAAAATTTTATAACACTTAATTAATGAAATATTTAACTTAAAATATTATTATACCTTACAATTATGAACCAAAATTAAACCAAGACATCCAACAATCATGCTACTCATGCAACATGAGCTGCATGTAAAACAAGAGGGATACGGGCTTGAAATGGTATGTTAGGATTTTGGGGCTAGGAAAGAGGGTAGATGGGGGAGGATTCAGAGCAAGGGAAAGGTGTAGGAATGAAGAGGGGGTGTAGGTGGTGGTCAAAGATAGCTTGGCAGTGGCAAAAGGGTAGCAGAGGTGGCGACGGCGAGGATGCGAAGTGGGCTGCAGGTAGAGCTGGCAAAAGTTGACCCGACCCGACCCGAGCCGACCCGACAATGACCCGACCCGGCACTGACTTGATAATAATCTACGTGACCCGAACCCGACCCGACCCGTTCCCAACCCACGACCCGTTATTGACCCGACCCTATAGTGACACGACCCGGTATTGACCTGACCCGAAGCCGACCCGACCCAACGTTGACCCGACCCGACAATCACCCGATCTGACCCAATATTAACCTGATCAGACATCAAAATATATTATTATAATAATAATAATAAATTACATATATTTTATTATTCATTTAAAGCTTTTAAAAAATATAGTATTTTATAAATTGTACTTATTTTTTATAATTTTGCCCTAGGCATTCTTATTTATTAATGATATCCTAATAAGAAATATTATTAATAAATAAAAAACCAAAATAAAAAAGACAAACATCCAGTTATAATCCTATAAAATGATTTTCAAAACGTGTTCATTACATCTACTAATCCACTTATTTGAAGAAACTCTTAATAGAAGAGTATAATAGTATCATTTATTAGTTATCAATTTATCACTTATCACCTACAAAATCCAACAAATAACTATACCCCATATCAAGAGTATCTCACGTAACAACCCTAAATTTAAAGTTTTAGTTATATTTTTTCTTTTAATATTATTAATTTACTTTAAATATAATTTAGTATTCTACGTTCATCAATTTTAAATTTACAATATCTAATTATTTTTCTTAATTATAATACTAATATTTATATTTTATATTATTTAATTTTTAATTTATATGAATATATATAATAATTAATAATTAATGAAAATATATAAAATTATTATTGTATCTAATATATACAATGTAATAAATGATAATTATACATTTTTTATTCCTGTTATGCTCACCTTTATTTTATAAAATTATCTTTTTTTAAGTAATCAAATATTTTAAGTAATCAATTAAATATAATATATGATAAACATCTAATATTTTTACTTTTAAAGTTTATAAATGTTTAAAGAAATCAAATATAATATAATTAAAACTTATACATATCTTTATTATTTACCTTTGTAAAAATAAAACACATATAATACTCTTATTTCATTTATCTTTGCTAATAATCTTATTATTGTATTGTATCTAATATATACAATGTAATAAATGATAATTATACATTGTTTATTCTTGTTATGCTCACCTTTATTTTATAAAATTATCTTTTTTTAAGTAATCAAATATTTTAACTAATTAATTAAATATAATATATTTTAAACATCTAATATTTTTACTTTTAAAATTTATAAATGTTTAAAGAAATCAAATATAATACTATTAAACTTATGAATATCTTTATTATTTACCTTTGTAAAAATAAAACACATATAATATTCTTATTTCATTTATCTTTACTAGTAATCTTATAATTGTATTATACCTAATATTTACAATGTTATAAATGATAATTATACATTATATATTCTAGGTATACTCACCTTTATTTTATAAAATTATATTTTTTAAGTAATCAATTAAATATAATATATGATAAACATCTAATATTTTTAATTGTAAAATTTATAAATGTTTAAAGCAATCAAGTATAATACTATTAAAACTTATAAATATCTTTATTATTTACCTTTGTAAAAATAAAACACATATAATACTCTTTTTTCATTTATCTTTACTAATAATCTTATGATTGTATCTAATATTTACAGTGTAATAAATGATAACTATACATTGTTTATTCTTGTTATGCTCATCTTTATTTTATAAAATTATCTTTTTTTAAGTAATCAAATATTTTAACTAATTAAGTAAATATAATATATTATAAATATCTAATATTTTTACTTTTAAAATTTATAAATATATTAAGCAATCGAATATAATACTATTAAAACTTATAAATATTTTTATTATTTACCTTTGTAAAAATAAAACACATATAATATTCTTATTTCATGTATCTTTACTAGTAACCTTATTATTGTATCTAATATATACAATGTAATAAATGATAATTAATTATACATTGTATAGTCTTGTTTTGATCATTTTTATTTTATAAAATTATCTTTTTTTAAGTAATTAAATATTTTAAGTTATCAAATAAATTATAATCAATGATAAATATCTTTGTTTGATTCAAAGCGCAATATTTTTTATTATTAAAATTTATAAATATCTTTACTATTTATTTGTGAAAATAAAGCACATTTAATATTTTAAATTCTTTTATCTGCAATATTAATCTTATGATTGTCTGTCTCTAATATTTATGATTTATGAAATGATAATTACTTAGGCTCGAATATGAGTAAACCCGTCAAAACTCGACCCATTAAGTTAATCCGTAACTAATTGAATTGAACCAGTCAAATTGTATGAAATGAGTCAAATGACCCCACCCATCAATTTAACTCGAAACAACTCGGACATAACTAACCCGTCATATTATATTATTACATGAAAATATGAAATGACCTGAACCGGCCGAAGCCACCTACTCACGTGAACTAGAAAATGACCCGAAACCAACCCGACCCTACCACCAGTCAAGTTAACCCGAAATTATCCAAATCTGAGTTTTCTTAACTCGAATAGCCGGACCTAACCCGACCCGACAAATTAACCTGAAATGATTCAGAACCGAAATGACCCGACCCAACAAATTGACCCGAAATGACCCGCAACCTACCCGACCCGACAAATTGATCCGAAATGACCCGACCCGTTAATGACCCGACCCGACCCGCACCCGACCCGCCAAATTGATTGATCCGAAATGACCTGACCCGTTAGTAACTCGACCCAACCCGCACCCGACCCGCAATAGTCAAATGACCCGCTATGACCCGACCCGTTAATGACCTGACCCGCTATAACCCGACCCAAACCCGACCCGCCCAACCCGATTGCCACCTCTAGCTGCAGGACAGCATGAGTGGACGGGGCTAAGAAGGAAGGAAAATGGAGGAGGAAAATGAAGAGGTGAAGGGGTTTGATTCGGCTAAAAGAGGTGTGGGAGTGGTAGAGGAGGTTGTAGAGAGTAGCTTGGTGGCTTGGGTGGTGGAAAAGGCGAAAGAACATTAGCAAATAGAGGGGTTGTAGGGAAGTTGCCGAGAAGGGAGAAAAGGGGGAGAAAAAGAAGTGGGGAGGAAGAAGGTGGGCTTTAGAGGGCTCAAGGGGTGGTGTGGTGGTTTAGGGAGGTAGCAGAAGGAGGGTGGTGCGGTGGTGGAATTGAGGAATTGGGTGGCGGTGCCAAAAAACGAGGGAAGAGGATGAAGGAGAAGAAAATGAAGGGAAAGAGGTTGAGGGGAAAGGGGCTCAAAAATATGAAGTAGGAAGGTCGGTGATGAGAAGAAAAAGAAGAGGGAGAAGAGGGTAATAGGTGGCTGATCGGGTGGCAACATGTAGGATCGTAGGGAGGTGGTAGGGTGGTAGGGAGAGGGAAGGGAAGAAGGGGAAAGGGAGGCCATGTGTGATGGGGGTGCATGGCTGGTTTGATCCAAAATGGTAAAAAAAAAAAGGACAAGGAAGAGAGAGAGACAGAGAGACGGAGGGAGGGAGGGAGGGAGGGAGGGTTGCAGTGGTGGCAGGTAGTGGTAGTAGAGTGGTAGTCAGGCATGCTTGGGGTGGCAAGCATAGCGATGGAGATAAGTCGAGCACCTTGGTTGGGGTGTAAGAGAAGAAAAAAGAAGATGAAGAAAAGGAGGGCAATATGTTGGGCATAGAGAGGAAAGAGGGATGTTGGCCAGGCCAGGGCTGGGACTGGGCCGACGCTTGCGGGGGAGGAAGGAAAAGAAGGCGGCCTGTGCGGGAGAGGAAGAAAGGAAGGGTGAGGGGAAGATGGGCTAGCAGTCGAGGCGCAAGGGTAGGGATGAGCAGGCCAATCACTAGTTGGCCGAGGGGAGAAAATGGAAAAAAGAAAGAAAGGAGGAAAAAGGAGAAAAAGGAGAAGAAAAGAAAAAGAGAAAAAGAAAAGGAAAATAGTGGGAAAGATAGATAAAATAATTTATGAAAAATAGGATGTAATATTTTGGAAAGTAATTTATTTAATAATTTAATTTAATATATTAGTTTAAAAAGGATAATTTTAGTAAAATATTGGTTTGAAAATATATTTAAATAAAAATAGTATGATAAAATAACAAAATATTTATTTTAATTTATTAAATATTCCTATCCAAATCTATATACTCAAAAATCCATAAAATAATTAAATAATATAATTTTAAAAGCTAATTTATCCTAAATAAAAAGCTATTTATTAAATTATAGGTTTTTAAAATTTTGGGAGATTACAATATTGGGGTGTTTGAAGGCTTGAAGATTGGTCGAGATGGGGTGGTTTTATCCCATCTTCAGTTTGCATATGACACCATAGTTTTTGGTTAGGTTTGTGAAAGAAATGTTGTGGATTTGAGGCGCATTTTGATTTGCTTTACTGTAATACCCCAATTTGAGCGGAGTGTTATAAGGATTGATCTGGCTACTTATATCAACATGGTATACCATCCTTTTGGTGATTCCATCCTAAGAACTCCACAGTTAAGCGTGCTGGCCGTGGAGCAATTTTAGGATGGGTGACCTCCTTGGAAGTTTCAGAAATTTTATGAAAATTTCTCGGGAAGTGCGTGAGTGAGGACAAAGCGTGCTGAAAGGACTCGTGTTGATCTGTGGGGCCAGCCGATCAATCCGAAAGCACTCCAAGGTAGCCCCCGCGTGGTCATATCGACTCGGGGTGTTACAAATGGTATCAGAGCAAAACCGCAACAGTGAGCTGAACTTGGATGAGCCAGTTAGCCACCTAGCGGGACGATTCTTGGGATGAACTGTATTGAGAGTTTGAGACAGTCATTAGTTGAGGCGCAACGAGGACGTTGCGTTCTTTGAGTGGGGGTGAATGTAATACCCCAATTTGAGCGGAGTGTTATAAGGATTGATCTGGCTACTTATATCAACATGGTATACCTTCTTTTTGGTGATTCCATCCTAAGAACTCCACAGTTAAGCGTGCTGGCCGTGGAGCAATTTTAGGATGGGTGACTTCCTGGGAAATTTTTGAGGAAGTGTGTGAGTGAGGACAAAACGTGCTGAAATGACTCGTGTTGATCTGTGGGGCCAGCCGATCAATCCGAAAGCACTCCAAGGTAGCCCCCGCGTGGTCATATCGACTCGGGGTGTTACATTTACTATTATGTTTGGGCTAAGCATTAATTACTCTAAATCCTCCCTGATGGTGTTTGGCGCTACTGGTGCTTGTGTCACTCCCTATTATCTACTTGGGCCTACCACTTGGTTATGATCCGTGAAAGATGCAAATGTGGATGCCGATGATTAATAAAATTAAGACAAAGTTGGGGATGTATAATGCTAATTAATAATTAGTTAGGATTTTAATTAATATTTTATCGAGATTTAGTTAGGAATGTATAATTTTAAAATGATTCAAAAGTTGTTATTAAAATACTTTCAAAATCATTATTAACATTTCTTTTTGGGATGGTGGAATGTACTTCAATGTTGATTTGGTAGTAATGCATTTCATACACACATACATAAATAGATCTACACACTTGTTTCCGGTTTACCGGAAAAAAAAAAAGAAAAAAAAAGAAGAGGACATGTAATTAATAGTGTATATATATATATATATATATATATATATAATCAATTCATTAACTAGGGAGCTACCATGCACAACACATGAACTCGATTATACTACCGGAGAAATCTCACTGTCCAAGCCGTCGCCCTGCTCAGCTACGACTCTATTTTCAGTTTGTGGGTAAGCGGCTTTCTTCTCGTAATCGTCGACTAACCCCATTATATGTTCCAATAAATCAGAAGTGCTCCTGTCCTTCTTCTTCAAACATTCCAAGTAGGACATATCTTGGAAGCTCATCAGATGTTTGAAACGGACCCCAATCTTAACCTTGTCTGCAAGCTCCTTCACCACTACTTGGAAACATTTCTTCTCAAATTTCTCATCTCTATCGTCCAGGAATCTGAAAATGGATATATATATATATATAATATATATATGTGTGTACATTAGTTTAGAAAATTCGCTAAATATTGATCAGCTCATAATAATAACGTTGTAAATGTGTAAATCCCGATTACGCACGTACTGTTTAATAAGTTTCCTGAGTTTCTTCACCCCACCACCTTGTTCGGTGGTACCAATCTTACTTACGTGAAACTCCAAGTAATCGTTTAGATCTAGGACATTTTTATGCTTGACAATGGTCGCAGTAGCTAAGGCCGAATTCGGATATATTACTTCCTCGTCTTTGCAGCCCTCTTTTAGGAAAACTGTCTTCCAAATGCCAAGCCTCTTCACCTCTAATGTCTGTACGTAATGATTATTTCATAATCAATTGCATGAACAAACAGAAAGGATATATAAATTATGCACGTACATACATATATATATGTATCAAAGATCATAGCTTTCTAAAAGCTGAAATACACACACACGCACGTACCTGAGCGTCATTGATTACGCAGATATCACCAACATCAAAAGGATGGACGCCAAAGGCAAAAATCATTCCTTGGAACAGTGTCTTTGCGGTGTCGCCAAAAACAAAAGCTACTGCTATCAATGGTGATGCGATAGCAGCAATGAATTCGATACTGGCGAGTTTGACTAAGAAAAGCCAGACGATGAGGACTGTAGTGGCGACAGCTACGGTCAAGATCTTGTCCAAGTATACAGCGCCTTCTTTGTTTCCTGCTAGGGCACGCCCAAGGGTTTGACAGTTTTTGTATGCCCTCGTCTATTAATCAACAGAATCAAAAAAATAATAAATGTGATGAATATATAATACATATACATAAATATTCAACATCGATGTTTATAATTTTTTGTAATATATATATATATGTTTGTGTGTTTATGTCACTCAAAATATCTCTGTTTCCGTAGGCCTTCCAACATGGTAACATGGGAACCAGTGTTTGGACGGAAAAATGAGATAGAAAAAAACGCGGTAACAGCTAATGGGGACGGAAAAATGAGGCGGAAAAAAACTTGAAAACGTTAATGAGATAAAACAGTAAAAAAGTAAATTAAATCTATTGAAATTAAAAGAGAAAAAAATTCTAAAATTATTATTTATATTAGTTGATATAAATAATTAATAATTTTAAAAAAATTAATTAAATATTTTTAATATTAATTCTGATGCCGAACAATTTTTGAAAGGAGGTTTCTGGAGCATATTTCAATGCCCATGCACAAGTGGTTTTACTATAAAACTCAATACCACTGCATGTATTAATTAATACTAAACGGAGAAAATGATTGTAAGATTAACGAAAATAGTTTTTTTTTCCCTTTTCTGGCATAGCATGATCTGTCTTGCGCCACAAGGCGGGACACCTGCTGCAGTAAATCATTAGACATCTACATTATTTATTCTGGCCGTTCTCCGGCTAAGCTTTGGTAGGAGTAAAAGCTTTGGTAGGAGTAATAGGAGTGTAAAAATTTTTATTTTATTTTATATTTTTTATAATAAATATTTAATAATAATAAATATATTTTAATAAAATATTTAATTTTAAATAGATCTATATTATTTATTCTAGTGGTTCTCCAGCTAAGAGAGATTATTTAATCAAAATCTACCCAAATATAGAGTGATCATCTTCATCTGCAATGCACCGACACGGCACCTCAACGTTCTGGAAACCTTTTTTGTTTTTTTGAATTTTTAGTTTCAGAATTTATTTTAAAATTATTTAATTAATTTTTTATTAAAAAATTTATTAACGATTAATTTTGATTAATATAAAGAATAATTTTGAATTTTTTATTTTTTAATTTTAATAGATTTAATCTAATTATATATATATATATATATATATATATATATATATATATATATATATATATATATATATTCTTGCGTTTTCTACCGTCTTCATTTTTAAAAGCTACGTTTTCGTAATTCTTTCCCTTCCTATTTTTTCGTCTTCATTTCTGTCCGTGTACCACGCTGTTGATCATCACTACGCATATATAATATATCCAGGCAGGGGTATATATGCCAATAACTTGCGTTTGACCAACTTTTTGTTGATGATCAACGACTTATATCCAATTTTAATGATTTTGGCACGTAGGTGCTGCTGAAGTCAACTAGTGGCTACTGCACTTAGAAAGAAGAATAAAAGTAATAGTAATATTAAAAATTAACTTAAGTAAAAAAATAGAAGTAAATTAGGATAAATATTTTAACATAATATTTAAATATTAATCTAATCTAGGTAAATTAGAATAAATGTTTTAAAATTTTTTGTTTACATTGAGATAAATAAAAGTTAAAAAAATAAAATAAATAATATTTATATTCTTATATTAAATAGATAAGTCCTGTCAGTTTAGAAATATAGGGTTTGAGAGATATTTTGATTATATCAAATCAAAAATTTATTTATTCTTTTATCTTTACATTGTTTATTTATGAAATCGAAGGTTAATAAAAACGAAATTAACTTAAATAAGCAAAAATTAAATAATAACTTAAATTCACCTAAATAGAATTGTTAAAAATAGATGAATAAATTATTCACCCCATTAGAGCATCCACAATGCTATCATCAAATTTAAAATTCCAGTTGTATTAACTAATTATTTTTTCTTTTCTCTTTCCTAATTTTATCAATTTACCTCAAATTTAATTCAGTACTCTACAATCACCAACCTCAAATTTACAACACTCAATTTCTTTTATCAATCACATCATCATTAATTATTTACACTTTATATTATTCAACATCTAACATAAGTAAAAAATAATAATAAAATAAATATAACTAAAGAAATTAATAAAATAAATATAACTATAGAGAAATGAATAAGATAAATTATATGGAGAAATGATTATAAGAAAGAAAGGTAGAATAGATAATATGAAAATTATTTGACAAAAAAAATATTTATTAGCAAAAATTATTTTTTTACCGTTAATTTTTAAAGGTTATATTATATATATATATATATATATATATATATATATATATATATATATATATATATATATATAAGATATTATGTTCTAATAGTAAAAATTAGACTAAAAATATACTAAAAACTATCAAAAATTAACTATACATAAAGATCGAGAAACTACTTTTCAGATATTGGGAGTCTTAAATATTTGAGGCTACGCTAAATTTAAAAATATATTTTTCTTCCCACAATTATAACTTCAAATTTGATGTCCTCAAATTTAAGATTGGGATACTCAGTTCTATACTACTGCAGATGCTCTTAACCCCAAATGCCCTGTGTAGCTGTACAGTTTTTTGTTAATATATTTACCAATGTTCTCGGAAAAGAGAGGAGAGAGAGAGGAGTATTATATAGTAGAATTACTTCTTACCAGCCATTTCTCCAAGTCCTCAAACCAAACTTCTTTCCTTGTTCGGTCTACTTCCTGAAGCTGCGCATACAAGAGTCCCAAGTCTTTTTGGTTCAACTTATCTTCGCCGACCTTGGAGGTTGTTGATTTATCTTCGCCATTGTCTCTCAAGTTATCTTCTTCCCTGATCATTTTGTTAATCTTCTCCCCAAGTTCTTTTATGCTCACTTCTCTGCATCCGCAACATACAATCAAATATCGATACCGCAATTGCGTATCGGCCGCAATTTCGCGGTTTTCGGATCAGCCGCAACGCGAAATTCCGAAATTGCGGCCGATACAGAAAATCACACATTTATCGCCGTGATATCGGCGAAATTTCGGATATCGGCCGATATTTTGCCGATATTGACCGATATTGGCCGATATTTACCGATATTGGCCGATATTTACCGATATTTGTTGTGTAAAATAATTAAAAATTCACGCCGCAACAACCGCGATATAAAAAATATCATTCGCGACACTCCGATACCGCGACCGCAACCGCAATCGTGACCATAACCGCGGTTTTATTGTATGATCTGCAGTCACAAAAATATTGAAATCAGGCGATGTTAAGCAAACTCCCTATTAATATATATATATATATATATATATATATATATATATATATATATATATATATATATATATATATATATATATATATATATATATCTCACCCAATGGCACAAAGAACATATCGTAATAATAATGATGTATTACCTATCGCTGTTGTCAGGATATTGCTCCTTCCTCCATTTCTCCCCAAAGTAGGAAATTTTGGAGGAAGCGGAGTCGGTAGACCCCGCATCTTCCTTGCCAGTCCATAACGCATCGGCAGCTACTAAGTATCCGGACATTCTCTGGAGTACGTCATAATTGAGCGTCTGTTTCTTAGCTCGATCTAGAATCTGTTGTATTACGTCCTTCGCATTTTGGGTCTTTCTCTTCTTTCTGTTGGTGCAATGGCAACATGTGGGTATTTTCATTGTCCCACATTGGAAGTGAATAAGCTTTTTGTTCACTTTTTATATCCCCTCACCTTTTGGTTGTTTGAATTATGAGTTTGGGTTGTTTTGTGGGTTGTGGGCTGGATCTTAAATACCACACACGCGCGCGCGCCGCCGCCCGCCCGTCCGGGCCGGGCGTGGGTGTGGTGTGCTCTTTGATCCGACCCGACCCATTTTTTATTCGGTTGCGGTTTTACTTATTCAATTTTTTCGGTTTTTGTGGGCTGGTTAGTGGAAGACGTTTCCTATTTAAATGTTAATTTCATTTGTTTAAGCATCACCGAAAATTATAATTGTTTTCGAAGAAGCAACCGTCGACTAAACCCTAACCCTAGCAAGCTCTCTTCGTGAAAAACCCGATCTGGCTTTGTCACTTTGCAAATTCCATTCTTCTATTCCGAGTGCACGGGATCGAAGAAGGTTGTGTTAACCTTGGGGGTGATTCGACGTTGAAGGGATCTGCGCCATTGTCCGGTCGAAAATCACTTCGGGGCAGTGATTAATTCACGGCACAACTCGTTAATCTCGGTTTGATTTAATTATTATTGTTAATTGCTGCGATTATCGGTATTAATATTCCTACATTCTGAAGTGATTTTTAGCTTATTAATTCGTTTAATTGGCTCTCGTAGCAATTAATTCTCGACTTTGTGCTGTTCGATTCATTAATTTGTTCGAACTTGTGTTACTCTCGAATTGGTTTATTTAATTCTCGAGATTATTAGGCTCGAATTGGAAGGAGTTTGTGCTGTTGGTCGACTCTTGCTGGGTTATATTAGTCGAATTATTTAAGTGCTTCGAACTTCTTTTTGTGCCAAATTTATGCTCGGTGTTTATTAGAGAAATTGGTTGTTTATTTGCTGGAATTAAAAGGGCTCTATTCGAACCCTTATTCTGTTTTATTGCTCCAAGTGTTGCTGCAATTTATTTGGTGGATTGAGAGTGGTATATTCGAACACATTGCTGAAATATATTGGCTGGGTTAAGGGAATTATTGTTCGAATTATTGCTGCATTTATTGGTTGATATTCGAAGTCAATTTGGCCTCTTGAGTTTGGTACTCTTTCGTTGCAAATAAGGTCTTGTTTGGCTGTGGTTTCGGTTTTGGATAATCGAATCTCTCTACTTCGGTTATAGTATCTTTGGTTCAATATTCTTGCTGTGTTATTTTTCGTGGATTGAAATGGCTTCAAGTGTACCAAGGGTTATCCCCAATATGTCGAAAGTTGAACCGCTTGATGGTACTAACTACCGTCGTTGGTCTCAGAGGATGACAATTTTGTTTGAGGCCTTGGAAGTTGATTATGTTCTTTTTACTAATCCACCGAGTCAGATTGATACAGATGATGCTCTCACTACTCCAACAGCTCCCCTGATCATTCCTGTTGAAAAGAAAAGTGATGAAGCTGCGATAGAAAAATACGAACGGGACAACAAAACCGTTCGTGGTCATATTCTACAGCACATGAACAACAAGCTCTTTGACATGTTCTTTGGTGTTGAATATTCCAAGGATATCTGGGACACTCTGAAGAACAAGTATGGGTTAGATGAAGCAGGTAGAAAGAAATATGCTGTGGGAAATCTTTTGCGATTTCAAATGGTTGATGACAAGCAGATTATGAATCAAGTACATGACTATGAGCTGCTGGTTGCTGAAGTATTGGGTGAAGGAATAAAGATCTGTGAAACTTTTCAGGCCAACATGCTGATAGAAAAGTTCCCTCCATCCTGGAGCGATTTCAGAAACCATCTGAAGCATAAGAAGAGGGATTTGACCTTGCCAGAGTTAATCAGTCATATGAGGACAGAAGAGGCGAACCGCTTGAAGGACAACCGAGTTCGTTATGCCTCAGGTTCCATGAGTGCTAATATAGTAGAGTCTTCTGCTAGAGCTGACAAGTCTAAGGGAAAAGGAAAATGGACTCAGAAAAAGGGTCAAGCGAAAGGTCAACCTAACTTCAAGAAAGGTGACACTCGTATTCAGAAGAAACAGCTCACCTGTTATGTGTGTGGTAAGTCAAGTCATAAAGCTTATCAATGCTTTAAGAGAAAGGGCTCGCAGACTCAGAATCAACAAGGTGGTGGTCCTCCTGCTCCACAAGCTAATGTTGCTGAGACAGAGGAAGTGATAGCTGCTGTGGTTGTGGAAGCTAATCTGGTTGAGAACAAGACAGATTGGATCCTGGACACCGGAGCTTCAAAACACCTGTGCGCGAACCGAGAACTATTCCACCAGTTCCAGGATGCTACAGATGGAGAGCATGTCTTCATGGGAAACTCTGCAACTGCTGGAGTTCTGGGAAAAGGAAAGGTCCTTCTGAAACTTACCTTTGGAAAGTCTCTAATGTTGAATGATGTGTTGTATGTCCCCTCCCTCCGTAGGAACTTAGTTTCTGGTAGCTTGCTTAATAGGGCTGGTTTGAAACTAGTTTTTGAGGCTGATAAGGTCGTGTTGACCAAAATTGGGGAATTTGTGGGTAAGGGGTATCTGTCTGATGGACTTTTTGTTCTGAACGTTATTTCTGCTCCTATTAATGAAATTGGTTCTTCTTCTGCTTATATTGCTGAATCCGTATCTGTGTGGCATGGTAGACTAGGGCATGTGAATGTGGCTTCCATAAACAAACTGAAACGAATGAATTTAATTAATGTGTTGGACACTAATGATTATGAGAAGTGTCCCGTTTGTGTGGAAGCCAAGTATGTTAAAAAGCCCTTTAAACCAGTCACAGCGAGAACAACGGAATTGTTTGAATTAATTCATACTGATCTAGCTGATTTTAAGAACACCGAGAGTAGAGGAGGAAAACGGTATTATGTGACATTCATCGATGATTATTCGAGATATACTAGAGTTTTCCTCCTTAGGTCTAAAGATGAGACTGAAGGTATGTTCTTAAAGTATAAAGCAGAAGTGGAAAACCAATTGGATCGAAAGATTAAGAGACTTAGGTCTGATAGGGGTGGTGAATATGGAACTAGTTTTTTAAAGGATTTTTGTGATAATCATGGTATAATACATGAAACAAGTGCCCCTTATACTCCCCAACAAAATGGTGTTGCAGAAAGAAAGAATAGAACTCTAAAAGAAATGATGAATGCTATGCTTTTGAGTTCTGGTATGTCTGACCAAATGTGGGGGGAGGCTGTCCTATCTGCATGCTATGTTTTAAATCGGGTTCCCCATAAGAAACTAGACAAGACTCCCTATGAACTATGGAAAGGTTTTGAACCTAATCTGGAAATTTTGAAAGTGTGGGGGTGTCTAGCTAAAGTTGGTTTACCAGACTTTAGAAAGACCAACGTGGGAACAAAGACATTTGACTTTGCATTCATTGGGTATGCTCAAAATAGTGCTGCATATAGATTTCTGTGCTTGAATGATTATTCTATTTGTGAATCTAGAAATGCAGAATTTTTTGAGAATGTGTTTCCTTTGAAAAAGAATGCATGTGAACTTGCTAGCTCTTCTGATGCTTCTACTGTGCCTTTGTCTTCTTCACCATCTCTTGGAAATGAAAATGATAATATTCATGAGCCTAGGAGGAGTAAAAGACGAAGACTAGAAACTAGCTTTGGACCTGATTTTATTACTGCTTTTCTTGTTGAAAATGATGACATTGATATGATTAATGTTGACTTTGTGTCTACATTTCTAATTGAAGAGGATCCTAAATCCTATAAGGAAGCAGTAACTTCTGTAGATGCTAGTTTTTGGAAAGAAGCAATTTGTCTTCTCATTTTGAAATGAAAGATTTAGGAGAAGCTGGTGTAATTCTTGGCATTAAAATGAGAAAAACCGAGAATGGCTTTTGCTTGAATCAAACTCACTATGTTGATAAGATTCTAGAAAAATTTGAGTGTCAAGATGACGTTCCTGTGAAAACACCCTATGATCCTAGCATACATTTGAAAAAGAATCTGGGTGCTAGTGTTTCTCAATGTGAATACGCTAAAATCATATGCAACGTGATGTTCCTGATGAATTGTACCAGACCTGACATAGCATATGTTGTGAGTAGATTGAGTAGATATACTCACAACCCAGGTAATGATCACTGGACTGCACTACGCCGTTTACTTAGATACCTTAAAGGTACTAAGGATTGGGGTTTGCATTTCTGTAAATTTCCTGCTGTACTAGAGGGATTTACGGATGCAAATTGGATTTCTGACAATGATGAAGTCAGTTCTACTAGTGGTTACATGTTTACCTTGGGAGGAGGAGCTATATCTTGGAAGTCTTCTAAACAGACTTGCATAGCTCGCTCCACCATGGAGTCAGAGTTTATTGCCCTTGAGTTAGCTGGTCAAGAGGCAGAATGGTTAAGGAACTTGTTGGCCGATGTGCCTTTGTGGAAGAAACCCAATGTACCGGTTTCCTTACATTGTGATTCACAGGCAGCTATATGTGTTGCCAAGAACACTGTTTATAATGGTAAGAGAAGACACATTCGTGTTAGACACAGTTGTGTGAGAAAACTGTTGAGGAATGGTGTAATCTCTTTAGAGTTTGTTAGATCCGAAAGGAATCTGACAGATCCTCTAACAAAGGGTCTAACAAGGAGAGTTATCCTTGAATCGTCGAGGGGAATGGGGCTTAAGCCATTGAGTTGAGGAAGGTATGGTAAATACCATGTCCTTGAATCCTCTGCACTACGTTCTCATTCCTATGGCGCATTGTAGTGCGTTGTGGAAAGGTTCAGCTTTCTACTTTGATGAGTTCATAGCCCTATATTTTGGGTGGTCCTTTTGAGACGGATCTGATGAACTTACTACTAGACTTTTAAAAGGCTGAGCATGTTTATGCTCTTAATGAATCCATAACCAGATTTGGTGATGCTAGTGAGACGCACTTGATGGATTCACCTAGGTGAGTGTGAAGGTGGGCCGCCTTCTATGAAAGATTAAGGCTATCTTTCTAGAGCACTCATGAGTACCCAAGGTGTGCGCATGGCCATTAAAAGCGCTCGTGTTACTATCGCGGAATTTGCAAATCTAAGGTAAAAACATGTGCTGTGAGGGTCTCAATCAAAGTCTGAGTAGTTCAAGACTCGTTCACTCCTCAGACATGATTGTTGCCTCATTTCACTACGTATCAATTCAATCCTCGTGATATTGATACTTAAGTGTTACTCCTTCCTTGTCCAGATCAATCGGGTTTTTCTTCTGTTTGCCATTGGTGGGGGATTGTTGGTGCAATGGCAACATGTGGGTATTTTCATTGTCCCACATTGGAAGTGAATAAGCTTTTTGTTCACTTTTTATATCCCCTCACCTTTTGGTTGTTTGAATTATGAGTTTGGGTTGTTTTGTGGGTTGTGGGCTGGATCTTAAATACCACACACACGCGCGCGCGCCGCCGCCCGCCCGGTCCGGGCTGGGCGTGGGTGTGGTGTGGTTTTTGATCCGACCCGACCCATTTTTTCTTTTACCGTTTTTTATTCGGTTTACGTCGGTTGCGGTTTTACTTATTCAATTTTTTCGGTTTTTGTGGGATGGTTAGTGGAAGACGTTCCACTTATGCCTCAATCGGTTTTTTGCCTATTTAAATGTTAATTTCATTTGTTTAAGCATCACCGAAAATTATAATTGTTTTCGAAGAAGCAACCGTCGGCTAAACCCTAACCCTAGCAAGCTCTCTTCGTGAAAAACCCGATTTGGCTTTGTCACTTTGCAAATTCCATTCTTCTATTCCGAGTGCACGGGATCGAAGAAGGTTGTGTTAACCTTGGGGGTGATTCGACGTTGAAGGGATCTGCGCCATTGTCCGGTCGAAAATCACTTCAGGGCAGTGATTAATTCACGGCACAACTCGTTAATCTCGGTTTGATTTAATTATTATTGTTAATTGCTGCGATTATCGGTATTAATATTCCTACACTTTCTATCTTCTTTTTTCTTCTTGCTAGCAGCCGATTCTTCGGCGCCTGTTTTTTTCGACTGATCACCGCCAACATCCCCGGTGTTTCCTACTACTTGTCTGCTTCCAGTACTCGCGGCTGAATTCGGCGCCTGCAGCTCCTCCTCCTCCTGCGAATTTGCATCTTCATGCCGATGCCCACCATTATCCTCTTCTTCTTCCGGCTGCTGCTGATCATCTTCCGCGGCTTTATTTCCTTGATTTTCAGCTCCGTCGTTGCCATGAATGCTCCAATTAACTAGCTCCGCTTCTTCAAGCCCAACGATCATGATGAGGAAGTAAAGTTGCATCCACGCCTTCAGCATCCTATCCGTGAGCCTCTTGTAAACCTGCCGCGCCTCCCATAACAGCAGTAGAAATTTCTTAAACACCCAAAGGACGGAACCTACCAAAAGAGATAAAAAAGTCCCCTTTGCGTATCGAAGGAACCTCTTCGCATCGTCGGTCGAATGATCGAGGTCGAGGCGATCATGGACGTAGAAGGCCCAAGTGAGGAGGATCAATACTAGGAACAACACAACGTTTACACTTCCCCTCAGTCCTTTTGCCATGTACACTACGTACTTGTTGTAGTTGTTCTTACCACCATCATCATTTTGCCGATAGGCGTCGAGGAGGAGAATGACGGCACGAGTAACAATTCGGATTACATGACAGGCACATATAATCAGATCGATGACCGCTATCCATTTCCAGATTGGCAGGCCATAAATAACGACTTTAGTCTTGGAGCCGGGAGCCACTTTGAGGACTAAGAGCTCCCCGCCAAAGAAACAGACACAGTTGACCGCCCATCTTGATGCATTCACGAAGTATATCAGGTTCTTTTTGTAGTCATACTCGAGTTGAACGTAGGTCCACAGGAAACTACCCCCTATCCAAATAATTCCAAACAAACAAGACACGAGGGCTATCTCAAGCCATTTCCACACCTCCATGTCGACTATTTTTTTACTCTCCAAACTCGGGACAGATCGAAAGATGGAAAAAAGAACCACCAATGCAACAAAGAGTAGCAGAGCGACGCCGGTAAATCCGACCATCATCAGCCGTGTAATGTACTCGAGTTTTTTATTCCCGAGTATTTGAGCCGGACGGGTGAAACTGTAAGTGATTAAGAAGACCACGAGCAACACGGCTGATACAGGTGCCGTCAGGACGCCCAGTGCAGCTACGATAGCCGTAATTGCAACTATAAGTACCAAAATTAGCAGGTACTTACCGAATACTTGTAGATGCTGCTTCCATGAAGGAGTGATTCCCCGCGGTGATAAGGACATAGATGGAGAAGAATCTGCCATCGGCGGTTGCGATGACCGGGGCCGCATGCTTCTCTGTGATTCAGAGCCTGCACCGTCGGGATGGCTAGGTGGGTTTTCAAGATCCCTGCTGCCGTCAGGAAAATGTTGCAGTGTGACCTCTTCACTAGGAGAGGGATATGTGGCAGCCATTGAGGAAGCGGCTGGTATATGCACAACAACAATATACGACCGATGGATGGACAGTACAAATTTGAGAGCGTTGATACTATGAATGAAGTGGGATGTTTTAAGACGTTCATGAGCATGACCTCTTTATATTTGATGGTTTATTGCCTGAGGTCTGAGGACACGCCATTTGCGTCATTTTCACAATTAACAGAACATTAAGACACTTTGGTGCAAAAACAAAGACGAACAATGTATTAATGCCAACTTGCTATCCCAAAGTCAAGCTTAATTTGTTAAAATAAGGACAACGCATTTGCTTCGTCTTCGAGCCGTAGGATTCTTCATTGATTCTTCACTTCACATGCAGCTGTGTCATATACCAAGGAAGTATTTATTTACGTAGGACTGATCATTAGGATTCAAAATGTAAAAGAATATATGGCATCACTAATTTTGAGAATAAGTTTAAATTATTAATATCTTTTAATACACACACACACACACATATTAATAAAAATTATTTAGAAATATAGAATTATAAAAGTGTTTTAATATGGAATTAACAATACTATTTTTAAATCATAATATATTATAAAATGAAAAAGATAAATAATCCGATTTTAATATCGTATATAAGTCGTGATATGGTTTATTCTTTTCCGCTAGAAGTATTTATTAAAGACTTAAACCCGTCTTTCATTATTGAGATTATATCCAATTGAATTCCCCATCCATCTCATCTATTATTGGCCCATTTAAATATACAGAAAATATGTTTGACAGATGCACCCACTACTAGCCCACCGTATTTTATTTGCAGCTGGCCCCCATTTAATCGATTTTATGAATTTAAGAAGCGGTGAAGGCTTTTAGGTAGTAATAATATTGCCACGAATTGGGTGCTGTCCATTTATAAATACTAGATTGGTAGATGGAAGAAATATTTAAGAGTATATATAAGATATTATTTGTAATTACTAAAATAATTACTTATTAATAAAATTAGTTTGTGATGTTTTTAGGCCAGATCGATATTGATTATTGAAAAACTATCATTTTATATACATTATAGAATCTCTCATTATCGTTAATATCTTTGTCAAATATTTTCTATCATATTAATTTTTTTTATCATAGACTATTTTTCTCACTGGTTGATCATGCGCTGGAAGCTTTGTTTTGTTTTGTTTTTATATATGAAAATGATAGGTTTGAGCAATTTTTTTTTAATATATTCCGTTTTTATATATAGCAAGATTTACATTATAATCTTGAGCTTATTGACAAACACCATATAATCTTGAGTTTATAATTTTATATATTAAATAATACTATCTATTTTTAAAGTTGATATTATATAATCCCGCGTTTTTAAACAGAAGTATCATTTCGTGCATAGCGGTATAAAGTTAGAATTAAATAATATTTTCTGATACAGTTGAGATTATATTATATATTATATCTCAACTCATAATTGTTTGTTGCATTATCCAAAATATCTTTTGAAGATCTTAATATATATTGATTGAAATTTAAAATTTATAAAAATAAGTAAATATAAAATTCATAATTTATTTATTTGTATATTTTAAAATATTATAAAAAATTAAAAACTTATGGAAATCCACAAAATTTCTTACTTTTTAAAGAGGTATAACTGCTAAAAATTCTTCTAAGAACCTAACTTTATGTTTTATTTTATTTCATGAGAACAAACAACCAACTTTATACTTGCTCTATGCATTGAAATTAAGTTACAAAAATCAAATTTCTAATATGAAATCTATTTTTGTATGAAATAGTAGAAGATAGGAATTTTATTAGTACCCATTAAAAATATTAAAAAATAGAGTTACATCATATAATTTTTTATTTTACAAAGTCTTATAGTTTAAAACTTTTTAATTTAAGAATTTGCCAATTTGCAAAATATTTTAATATGTATCAGTATAATTATAATGTAATAATAATTAAATAGTGCTACTTATATATAAGTTTTGAATTCCATGTAACTTCTTATATACTATTTATAAATTATTATTAATTATAGGGTATGAAAAATTCTATCATTTTTTTAGTACTATATTATATTCTTTATATAAAACCAGAGTAAAATATTAATTCAGTATTCTCTAATTTCCTCTTTTTGTGCAAATGTATACTTAACCTAGCTGAAGATAATAAATCCTATGATCCATCATGTGTAAAATCTTAGGAATTAATTTTAGAAAAATTAGTATCAACCATATATTCATAAAAATCTCAGTCCTCCTACTTGAGCACCAAGTGATAGTAGCAAGCTAGCGGTGATGAGAAGTCCAATCTAAGTTTCATAGTTGCAGCCCTTAGGTAGTTCATCAATAATGCATCACTTTTACCAAGGAAAAAGGCAAAGAAAAAATAATTACATAATGTTGATAGAATTATGTGGAAAAATATCATATAGCGTATTATGCTTTTATATATAGTAAGATGTAGGAGTTTAGAATTTGGAAGACACAAGTAGCAAGCGCACATTTTAGATAACATCATTAGACTATAGTTGCTTTGTTTTGGGCCATTGCATTAGTGATAACTTAAGTTTTGCATATTAGATTCAATTTTATCATGCCCATATCCTCCCGATCTTTACGAATGTTTGGATTGTTGGAAGCACTGCACATTAGAGGTGGAAAACTGGTTATATGGCTCAAATTTAGGTCGAATTAATTTAGGTCAGGTTAAAACCTGGTTATTATATAATCGAGTTGGGTTTTTGTATCTTTCTGATTCAAGCTTAAATAGGATAACTTTGATTTAAATTAGGACTCTATTGGATTGAGTCTTTTCATATCAGGAGAATATCGAATCAAGTCTAGTCCTAACCCATCGGATTTTTTTTGGGTTTAGCTTTGATTCGGGTGTACAAACTCAAGGTCAAATTGGGTTTGCGTCAGGTAGATTTAGGTCTATAAACTCAATTATAAGCTCTCGATCGTATCGAGTTTGGAACAAGTTAATTCAATTTAGAATTGGCATTGACATTATTTTTTATCTATTTAATATAATTAATAAATTAAATTTTATAATTTATTATTACTTTTATGATTATGATAGTAATTCGTATCATAATATATATAATGATATATCAAATTGTTATCATAAAATATGTAATAATAATAATAATAAGTTATTATTATCATTATTAGTATTATTATTATTATTATTGTTATAAATACAATTATAAATATTATTATATAATAATGATTGTTATAATAATTATACTTAATATATTAATTATAACTATTGTTCTTGTCGTCGTCATCTTTAGAAATATAATAATAATTATTATTAGAAGAAATACAAATATAAATTTTAATATAGTTCTTATAATATTATATATTATAATTATTATATTTACAATTATAATTTTTTATGTTTGTAATAATTAATAGCCATAATTAATAATACTAATAATAATTATAACAACAACAACAACAACAACAACAACAATAATAATAATAATAATAATAATAATAATAATAATAATAATAATAATAATAATAATAATAATAATGTGAGTATAATGGTCTACACACATATGTATTTATTTAATTATAAAATCAATTAGTTGCATGTGATTATAAGAGTGTCCTCATACTTTACAGATTATGAAAGTGATAAATAAAGTGAGAATTGTAATCCAGCTTGATAAAGATATGGATGAAATAAGTAGTTATCAAATAATTTAAGTTGTTAATAGAATTTAATAATAAAACCATTTCAAATTATATTTAGTAACTACTTAGATTCCAGTAAATAACTAAGTTTTGTAAATTATTCTTTACTAAGCTTATTTTACCATAATCCTACTGCCCATAGCTATTATAAATAGCCTACTAGATTTCCATTATTAGCATAGTAGCCGCATATCCCAAGAAAAATAAAATATAAGAGCCAGCAATACCATACTTTTATTAGAGAGTTGGGTTTACTATGTAAGAACTATAATATCACACGATATTTATAGGTATTTAATTGATATTTTAAAGCATATATACTTATATTATAGTATCCCTTTTTTTAATTTAATATAAAATTATTGTATAGGAGTATATGATATTATCCCTTATTAACGAGTTAGGTTTGTAGTTAGTAAGATACCATTCATAGATACACACTACTACGAAAACATGATTTAATAACTGGACATTAATAACGGTGGTTCGAAAACCGTTGTCAAATCCGTGAAAATTAATGCGCGGGAATTTTTAATAACGGTTTTACGTAATAACCGTTATTACAAGTGTAAGGTAAAATTTTGCACGGGAATTTTAATAACGGTTGACGTAAAATCTTTATTAAAACATGATTTAATAACGGTTCTTGTTTGAACCGTTGTTAAAATTGGCAAGGTTTTAATAACGGTTCCTGTAAGAACCGTTATTAAATCATCTTTTGATAATGGTTCTTGGAGGAACCATTATTAAAACATGATTTAATAACGGTTCTTACAGGAACCGTTATTAAAATCTCATTTTATTTCGTTTTCTTTTGTTTCCTGCCAAAAATTTGAGACTCTGTCGCTTCCCTCTCGTACTCTCTTTCTCTTGCGAACCCTTGCACCACCACTCCGGCTCCTCTGAATTAAGGGAAACCGTGGCACCTCCATCTCTCCACCACCCCTCTACCATTCTTGCTAACGTAGCCAGCATTTGTACCTTCGTCGTTGTCGTTCTCAACCTGTACGTCGTCGCTCCCTTTACGTATGTGTTGTTCTTCCTTCATTGCTTAATTTTTCTCTACTAATATGGATATATACATATAAATGCATGCATGTTGCACCGAAGAGGTTGTGTTTGATGTGTTGTTCGAAAATCTGTCGTTTGATGTGTTGGTGAAAAATTTTGCTGTGGCCTTTTTTGATTGTGGTCGGCCGAGACCTTAATATATATGTATATATATATATATATATAAATGTGTTTATAATCTATTTTATAAAAATATGTATTATTATTTTAAGAGAATCCACAAGCCTAAAATATATATTATTATCATAAGATATGTATGTTCTAAGTATAAAATTAAGGTGTATATATTTTTTTAGCACTCACATTATTATATATGCAGATGATCATGTGTATTTATATGCTTTTTTTAATATATATTTTGTAAGACGTGTATGTTTGCTTTTCCGTAAAATGTGTGTTTATATGTGTTCTATTATATGTATATATATTTATAATATATTTATATATAAGATGTGTATATATAATCTTAAATAATTGTGGTTAGGGTTAGGGTTGGGGTTAGCGGGAGGGTTAGTGTTAGGGTTAGGGTTAGGGTTAGCTATAGGTTTAGGATCATTATCTTATGAGGTTTAGTGTTATTTTTTATTATAATTTATTAGGGTTAATTATTGTTAGGGTTAGGGGGAGGGGAGGGGGAGGTTTAGGGTTAGGGTTAGGGTTTATCATTTATTATACTAAATATAAACTAGGGCTATAAGGAAAAATCCTAAGGATAAGGGTATTGTGCATGGGGAAAAGTTGAGGAGGTTGGTTGGGCATCGGTGTTGTGATCGATAAAAATTAAATAGAGATGAATAATTGTGTATAATAATAATAATAATAATAATAATAATAATAATAATAATAATAATAATAATAATAATAATAATTAATCATATAGGATTTATTAGATTGTACTATATATATATATTATCTTATTAATATCTACTTGATTTTACTATGCGTAGCTTGAATGATTTGATGATAGTTTGATGTTTAGCCATTTTGTTAAATATATAACTAAAGATTATGTCTTTATTTTAAATAGTTTGATGTTGTTAGGTTTACATAGTTGGTTATGATCTGGTAGAATATATTTATGATTTGTCTAGCTAGTTGAAGATCAGTTTACATATTCTGTAATTTAGATCCTTTTAATTTCGAGAACAACCTTGATGATAAGATTTAGTGGTTCTCATTTGTAGGTAGTGATCAGATGGCATACCCTCTACTGTATTTTCATATGGCGCCACATAGAGATGTACGGACTCATGTGATATGGTTATATGACGAGCTATGTCATTTGTACGCGAGTGGCTCATCCTATCACCCCTTCCATTTCAGATCTTATCACCTTCTGTTGACCCTGCCTTAGATAGAGCCATGGGCATCGGCTACGTCTACTTTTTTGCAGTGGTTTGTCTACCACACTAATGCACCACACCCGAGATTTATTGAGGGTGAGTTGTTTGCTAGAGAGTATGATAGGATATCGAGAGAACTGATGGTCATCGATGATGAGTGGAGGTATCGTCATAGCTTGCCTCGGATTATCCACCTCGGTTACCCTAGAGTATCCGTGAGTAGACTCTCATTTGATGATGTCAGGGATCAAATGATATATCGTGATGAGTGGACTTTTAGAGTTATAGTTTTTAGTCGAGCTCGACGAGGCTATCGGGGGATTTAGTTTTAGATATGAGTTTTTGTTTTTTAGGTATTTGAGTTGTAGCAACATTTTGATGTATATAGTGCTGCTATTGCTTAAATCCTGTAGTATGCATATCTTTTGTAAATTGAACTATTAATTGTATAATATTTTGCTATGTTTGTATGTATAAATATACATATATATATATATATATATATAGAGAGAGAGAGAGAGAGAGAATAGCATGCATGATACATTTGAGATTAATTCTTTCTAAGCAAGAGTGATTTGAAAATTATTATACTTATAATTCAATTGATTTTTAATAATTACTTTCATGTGGGATATATCTAGATTCAAATAATATGGATCGGAAATGGTTGTCTGCAAATCGTCTGTCTAGAGAATATAACGAAGGAGTGGAGTTTTTCATCAAGTTTGCAGTTGAACATGCTCGGGACTGTAGTAGAATAGTCTGTCCTTGTTTGAAATGTGCTTATATTCAGCGTGTCAACGCTAATGATTTGAGAGATCATTTATTTGTGTATGGAATTGATACAAGTTACACTTGTTGGATATGGCATGGGGAAACAGAGTCTAAATATGAAAATGACGATGTTGGGAGGGATAGTAGTGGATCATCATTTGATAACTATGAGGGACATTCGTTAGAGGAGATGACTCAAAAGGTTGAGGAAAGTGTTCGGGATCGTCCAAAAATGTTTGAGAAGTTATTGAATGACTCGGAGAAACCTTTGTACGATGATTGTAAGATGTTTACGCGATTATCCGCTACTTTAAGGTTGTACAACTTAAAGACATGTAACGGATGGAGTGATAAGAGTTTCACAGAATTATTGTCATTTGTGAAGGATATGCTTCCTGATGATAACGTTCTACCCGATCGTACGTATGAAGCGAAGAAGATTCTATCCTCTATGGGCATGAGTTATGAGAAGATACATGCATGCCCTAATGATTGTATTTTATATCGCAATGACAATGCATCTTTGGATAGTTGTCCTAACCCTGAATGCAAAGCACCACGATACAAGAAGAGCAAGGTGCCCGCTAAGGTGTTATGGTATTTTCCTATAATACCAAGATTAAGGCGGATGTTTAATGATATTGAAGATGCCAAGAACCTAAGATGGCATGCTGATGACAAGATAGATGACGGGCTTCTTAGACATCCATCCGACTCTCCACAATGGATGACGATTGATGGGTTATTTCCTGAATTTGGTAAAGAAGCAAGAAATGTGTGCCTTGCACTTTCTGCAGATGGAATGAATCCGCACAATCAAGGCAGCTACAGTTTATGGCCAGTGATTTTGCTTATATACAATTTACCTCCGTGGCTCTATATGAAACGCAAGTATATGATGTTGTCTTTACTCATTTTCGGGCCAAACCAACCTGGGAATGATATTGATGTTTATTTGACACCTTTGATTGATGATTTGAAGTTCTTATGGGACATGGGCGTTGAAGTATTTGATGCATATGGTCAATAAAATTTCACTTTGAGAGCATTGTTATTCTGTACTATAAATGATTTTCCGGCGTATGGCAACTTGTCAGGTTATAGTGTGAAAGGCCATTATGCATGTCCGATATGTGAGGAGAATACTTCATTTGTTCAGCTAACACATGGCCGAAAGACTGTGTTCCTTGGGCATCGTAGGTTTTTACCGAAGAATCATCATTATCGTAGGCAAAGAAAAGTGTTCAATGGATTCCGAGAAGAAGGGCAGGCACCAATCCAGTTGACGGGTCGACAAGTGTGGCTGAAGATGAAACATTTGAGTGTCAAGTTTGGGAAGAAGAATAAAGATAAGCCTCCATCAGTTGGGTGGAAGAAGAAGTCAATATTCTTCAACCTTCCTTATTGGGAATCTTTCTACGTGAGACATGCCCTTGATGTGATGCATATTGAGAAAAATATATGTGACAGTCTTGTTGGCACATTACTTAATGTTCCACGCAGACAAGCATGTTGCTAGTGCCAAAGACAAGAATCCAACTTATGCAGATATGAATTATTATGGTGTGATTGAACATATATGGGAGTTAGATTACACTGTATTTAAAATCCCTGTATTCGGCTGCAGATGGGTTGATAACAGCAACGGGGTTAGATATGAAGATGGATTCACATTAGTAGATCTTAATAGGGCAGGGCATAAACAAGACCCGTTCATCTTAGCATCACAAGCGACACAAGTATTCTATGTCACTGACCCTGCTGATAACAGATGGTCTGTAGTACTATCTACGAAAAAAAGAAATGCCAATGAATGTGATGATGAAAATGATGCCAATTGGAATAACGATTGTGTCTCAGCTGTGCAAGCAACTCAATTATTGAACGATGATAACAATACAATTAATGAGGAGGAAATATATGTCAGGGATGATCATCGTGAAGTAATATATGTATCAGATCCTGAATCTAATCCAAAAACAAGGGGGGGGAAAAGAAGGAAAAGAAGGCAATGAGGGTAATAATATTGTAACATATAATATCTATGTTGGTTTTTTTCAACTCAATTATGCTCAATACATAACATTCTAACCTACTTTATTTATTGATTTCTTTTAGAGATATGGCCAATAAGAATATTAATAGGGACAGTAGTGATGAAGAAGGGAAAAGAGGGCCGACAATTATGAGAATCATCACAGATATGAGGAATAAAGGAGAACTGGTCGAGTTAGGATGGAATACTTACAATCTTCCCATAGGCCCTTATGCAGACATGTTTTTGACTTACATTTCACTTGTGACACGTAACCGTGTTCCTATCTCCTATAATAATTGGAAGCAGGTTCCAATGGGTCATAAGGAGCATATTTGGCAGGAAATCACGGTAAATATACTATTTTATGTAATCATTTATGTATGTAAAATGTTATTAATTTTAATACATTAATATCGGTATACATTTGTATGTCTTACAATGCAGAGAGTATTTAATGTGTCAGATAGTAGGAAGAAATGGCTTCTTAGACATTGTGGGGAGCGTCTAAGAACATTTAGGTCATTTTTAGCTCGTAGGAAAATGTACAGAAAGAGTGATGGTTCTCTACGGCAGAATCTACCCAAATGATACGGTTTCATCGATCAAGAAAGTTGGAACCAATTTATTGCATATCGTCTTACGGGTGATTTTAATGTATTAATTTGTTAGATAACAATTAAATTTTTTTTATCGATCCTAGTATTGTGCATAATATTGAAATAACTATGTCACTATGTTTTGGTTGGTGACATAGGAAAAAAGTGCCAAAAATAAAGAGATTGCGAAGCAGAATAAATACCGGCATAATATGGCTCGCAAAGGTTATGCAGGCCTTGAAGAGGAGTTGGTATGTATTTTGTGATTTATCTATTTACAGCGTACTGAAGAATTTTATAATATTGGTACATTATAAGAATATTTTTTGATTTATAGCTCATAGCCCAAGACTTAGACCCATGTACCTCGTCCATTAATATTGGTACATTATGGAAGAAGGCTAGAGAAACAAAAGATGGATATATTAATGAAGATGTAGATGTTGCAGCGAAAAAAATTGTAAGTTTGTAGATATTTGGAACCCTGCTTACTTTTCTTTTAGAAAACTATTATATTATACTTATTCATGTAAGCTAATTTTACATATATTATATACATTACAGGACAAACTTCAAGCGTCAGATGGTGAGGAGGGAGTAGACCAATATAACATTGTATCACAGGCTATAGGAATTGTAGAACACCCTGGAAGACACAGGGGTCTTGGATTAGGTGTTACGAAAATAAGCGTACGTGGTCGATCTCGTGATTCTCGTAACACTGATGAGCAAGTCGCCATCCTTACACAGAAATTGAACGTGGCATTTGAACGGATGGCAACAATGGAGCAAGAGTTGTCATTTATTAAATCTCAAAGGTATAAGCCATCCGATTTAGTCGACTATGATCAGCTTCACATACCTAATGTAAATAGTGTCAGAGACAGTTGTGAAGCTGATGCACGTCTTTCTTCTCTTTCTGAGGTAAGCATTACATAACTTTGAATTGTTATTAAACGTATTCGGTGTCATAAATAATTAATAATGTGTAATATTTTCGTTTAGGGTTTGCATAAATGTGACTTGTTAGCGAATGATCTTTCAACTCTTTTGGCGAAAGGAAGGGTCCGCATCAGTCACAGTACCAAAATGCAAACTGTCCGCGGGTATAACTTAGCCCTACTTACAAGGCCGGTGAGTATTGACACTCCAATAATTGGTAGTACGCCCTTGCCTTGTTATAAAGAGGGCGATGAGGCAGCCACAGTGCTAGAAGCTCATGGAAGCTTCGTGCTTTGGCCTATGGATTAGATACGTCTCACTACTGAAGAGGTATTGACATTCAATATCTTCATTAGACCTAGTTTAGTAGTTACATTGTTTATACCTTTTTCATATATATATGCTCAATACATATTTTGTTTATTATTATTATTTAAGGAATCAAAGAAGAAGACTGCTCCTGGTAGTAAAACTAAGAGAGGTACTAGTAGAACGAGCAACACAAAAGAGGGCGCTGCCAAAGGAAAGAGAGCTAAATCTGAAAAATCAGTTACCCCACAAAAGATTCGTTCTTCGAAAATACGCCAACCTCCACCAGCATTAGGTTTATTGTATTTCTATGCCCAAAACTACCTCGGGAATAATTATATTTCCATTGATTGTCGTCCTGAGTATGTTGGAAGGGACGATGCTACTTACATGGTATCGACAGTTGATATAAGCGACATTTATAATCAGGAATGGATGTCAACCACGAGTGTCGCCGTTTATGTCACGTAAGCATTATTCCATATTTCAGATTTGAGTACTCTTGGAGACATAGAATTTTTACCGCCTCTTAAGCTTATATGAGTTATTAGTTATTAACAAATATCCATTGTTATTGTTGTCCATATATAGGTTGGTAGCTAGTCGCGCTGCGTTGGAGGGAATGTTGTCCTCTATTGTTTTTGTGTGCCCATACTACATAGCTGACAGTAGTACAATAACAGAGGGTAGGCACATAAACTATTTAGCGGATCGCATTTTGATTGAGGGACACAACAAGCTCTATCTCATTCCTCACCTCGCAACTGAACATTGGGTTTTATACGCCGTCCGACCTGATCTTAACAAAGTTTATGTGTTTGATTCCCTTCGAACCTATGACATGCCTTTTGAGGTCGCTCGTCATGGTGGGAAGGAATTTATAGACATGTTAGTATATTTTTCACTTCTTACTTCATTAGCTTATTTATACATATATATATATATATATATATATATATATTCTACTTTCATTATTTGAGGTATATATACTTACAATATTATGTATCCAACTCTATTTATTAGGGCACTACGGACAACATATCAAAGGAGAGGTGGGAATGGTGTCCGAGACCCAAAGAATCTTCAATATGAGCCTATCATGGTAAGTAGGAAGACAACTATTTTATATTTTGTTTTAATTCAAATTAATATATAATAGTTAGAGAGCTAATTGAATTCATTTGATAGTGTCCACAATAGCAAAACGACGATGATTGTGGATACTATGTATGTAGAGCAATGGATCTTATAGTCCAGAATAGATCGGTCAACATAGATCCAAGCCATGTATGTTTGCTTTTCCATATTTTTCTATTAATGAATCATGACATATATATTTTTGACCTAATGTCTAACTGTATATTAATTGAAACATGGGTGTTGTAGTTTTTCACCGATGACTATGCACGAGGCCAGCAATATAATGTTGATGAAATTGATGAAGTTAGAGACCAATGGGCCAAGCACATACACTCATTCATTCGGTATTAGGTAGCGATCTATATATTCTACATGCATTTTCAGGTTTGTATTTTGTCTACATCTTTCGGTCTTGCAGCCTAGATCTGTGAACTCTTTACTTTGGGGTGTAGAGCTACCAAGTTGTGGTATGCCCACTAATTTTTATTCCTAAGTATAGTTGGTGTATTGAGACATGCATACCAATTATAGATTGATTGAAATTATGGTGTGATACCCTGCTGGTATGAATTGATGTTGTTTTACATTGCAGAGTTGGTAATTGTTTGAACATACAACTGTGTATGTGGGCAGGAACAAAACAGAAAAATTCTAAAAAAAAAACATATACTTTTAATAACAGTTCTATGAAAACCGTTATTAAAACCGATGCTTTAATAACGGTTCTATGAGAAACCGTTATTAAAAACTGAGGTTTTAATAACAGTTTCCCATAGAACCGTTATTAAAGCATCGGTTTTAATAACGGTTTTGTTTACGAACCGTTATTAAAACTCCTTATAATCTGATATTTATGCGCATTTAATGCGTATTAGAGGGTTTAATAAACGCATAATCAATGTCCGAAACGGTAATTCGATGATGTTTTAACAACGGTTTTTGTATTAACCGTTATTAATACATGGTTTTCAACAACGGTTTTTTCTGATAAACTGTTATGAAAACCTTATTTTTAACAACGGTTTACTACAAAACCATTATTAAAAGCTCCATTTTTAACAACGGTTTTGAAGTAAAAACCGTTATTAATTATGAAGTTTACGGACATGTTCGCGGGTTTTTGTGTATTTTTTTTATGACGGTTATGAACCGTTATTAAAGATATAATAACGGGCGATTCAATAACGGTTGAAAACCGTTATTAAAACTAAAAAATAACCGTTATTAAAAGCCCTTTCCGTGGTAGTGACAATTAGTCATAGCTCTATAATTTTTATAAGAAAAAAAAAAGATTGGGAGAAATCTGAAGCTATTGTACATCACACCTCTGCTTTTTATATTTTCTAAGTAGTGTTTGCATCTTTAATTCATAGTCCTAAGTTAATAAGTCATACTTTCTACTCATCTAACTATGATGTATGCCATTAGTTAGAGTAGAAGATAGTATAAGTCCTATATAAAGACAAATAGATAAATGTATAATTAAAAAAGAGTAACAATTGCATTAATGATGTCGTATAGTAGTAGGCAATTATGAAGATGAAATAACAGCCTTTGGATTTAGTTTTGAGAATTTCAATTTGATTGATTTATGTAATAATTGTAACACCCTAGTTTTTACAAACTAAATTTTTTTTAAAGTTAAACGCGAAAGCTAAAATAATAAAATGATGGGTGTTACCGCTACATTTGGTACAAGTCTAATTACCTTACCATTATCATACTAAGTGCTAATGATAAAATCATTACTTCACTTAAATTAATAACGTGATTACAAGAATCAGAGCATAGAGAATATTAGATAAATATAGTGCTAAGCAAAAGCAATATCAACAGTTTACAAAATATAAAGAGAGGAAAATATTGGAGAACACAGGCATCCAAAATACAATTGAAATCAAACTACCCAAAAAATAGCAGATAGTCCTATACTCTCTCAACTAAATTACCGGCCTTGACTAAGGTTAAAAGCTGACCTACAACGACCACTAACTGTTAAATAGGAAGGAGCTTACAAAAGGAATCCTTTAGTATAAAAGTACTGAGTAACCCTTTATACTAATCTAAAATAATAAAAAAACTAGCATATAACATATGCAAAGCATCAAAATATATAGGCGTCAATTAACTATTCATATAATCATATACCACCAATATATCGTACCAACCAGAATCATTCATCTAGAATTAACTAAAACTTACCGATTGAACATCCAAATGATGTTCTTTGTAGTATAATTAGAATCACATCAACCTCAAATATAAGATAATAACCATATGCCACATTAATGGAAATATGCCCTAGAACCAATCATATGTTATAATTTATATTTGCATATTTAGAGATTGTGCTTATTAATAAAAGTATCAAATGATGTTATTCATTCAAATGTTGTTATCCCTTTGAATAATTATTCTTTATGTAGATAAACAAGTATGTGACTGGATTGTGGAACTCTACTAATATATAGAAAGATTATTATTCAAGAACTGTCCCTAGTCTAATATCATCTAATTAAGGGATATTAGTGATTATAAGACTAGTATGTTGATTAGTTGATGATCATGTTCCACTGATCATTGATATGAGATATAAAACTAATAACATAGATACATGTTAGGGAACATGATATTGGACCGACCTAGTAGGAGGACACTGCATTAAATATTGTGAAAAGTGTCATCAGTGTTCTCTAAATTGTATATCGTCCTTTGACCCGAGATCTTCGTATTTGCTGGTATGATGATCATTCTGTTTTAACTTTACCAAACGTTACCCTTATTAGGGGTGATCATAAAGGTATTGATTAGACATGTTGTGAATCATATAGAGGCACATAGTTGATCAAGATGGGATTTGTCCCTCTCATGACATGAGAGAGATATCTTTGGGCCCCTCGACAAGTATGACTAATGTTAGCATGGCCATGTGCAAACGAGGTGTCGTTTGTTTAAGGTTAGTCTTACTTGGTGATCGAGAAAGAATGTGATTGAACATAGCAAGGATGACACGACAAATGCCTTGTGTTCAATCTAAATATCGTGTGACAAAAGGACAAATATACGGGTTATTAATAGGTTATGTCGAGCATAGGAAATTTGCATAATTTGGTAGTCATAACGTCTTGCTAGAGACCTCTTATGATTTGTGGGCCCAAAAGAAGTTTTGGTCCATTGCCAATATTACATGAACCTACAGGGTCGCACACCGAACTGAACTAGATCAAAAGAATAAGATGAGATCCTAATATGATTAATATCTCATCAAGTCAAAGTGGTTTTAATGTGATTAAGGCCCAAGTCCAATGCCTCTAGGTGGGCTAGAGTGTTAATATAAATACCCAAGCTGGGTTTTTTTTATATATACACCTTTTTGCTCTCTCTCTAAGTGGGAGAAAATAACCTAGCCACCAATGCTAGTTATTCACGAAATTGAGAGAGTGTTCCATTGGCGCTAGCACGCTTCCTTTGTGATCCAGATTCAAAGTGTGTAGATACCGGTAGAGGTGTGACACAATTCACACTCGCTCGCTCAAAGGAGATTGAAATCAATCAATTGAAACAAACTCAATTGGATCAAGCAGGTTCGTCTTTAATCTAGCATATGTTCCCGGTAAATTTAGCCTTTGATTTTATTCTGCTGCGTTGTATTTCTCTTGGCTAAAATCCTACACACATACCTCATTATTATTCATGGAAAATCTCATAATATCGGTAGGCTCACAAGCATAGTTCAACAAAATCCATAATATCACTGGTAGGCACAAAGGATGCTATCGAATTAAAGGTACACACAAAGGCTCTTACCAAAAAAATAGGTAGGTACGAAGGCTGCTATCAAACCATAGGTAGGCATAAAGGATGCTACCAAACCATATGTAGGAATAAAGGCTACTAGCAAACCACATATTGGAATGAAGATTGCTACCGAAACCACTACAACAAACTAGTGCATTAACGACCAATTTAGCGACCAAATTTTTTTTTATCGTTATTGATATATTATTAACGACCATTGTCAAAAGTCGTCGTTGATGGTATATCTATTGCGACTAATATAATTTTTGGTTGTTAAAAATATTTAAATTCTATATATATGTTTTATAATAATATTTTTTCAAATCTCTAAAATCTAAAAAAAATAAAATAAAATAAAAAACTTAATTGCCCCAACTCCTTAAAAAAACCAAAATTTCACCTCCCGCGCGCTTGTTCCCATTGTTATATTTCTACATATGTAACTGTAACCGACCATCCCTCCCTGACCATTGCTCGACGTCCATTCCCTTGCCCTAGCTATCTCCTTCTCGAAGGATTCTTCCCAGATTGCACCACCACACAATCCACTGCCGGTTGAGCAGACATCACACAGTTGCTGTTTCTCCTCCTCGTCGGTGTCCAATACAACAGCAGCAGTAGCCACGATCAACGCACGAGGACAGCTGCGACGCGCCACTGCCTGTCCGCCTCCAGCGCCACTCGTTACCGGCGAGTGGTCCTTGATCACCGGTGAAGCTCCAACACCCCTCACTCCCTCCAATTTTGCTATAATATGTTTGGTATAAATACTCAAACCTTAACTTATGTTTTGATTAATTTCAAATAAATTAGCTTATGATAAGATAATTTAGTTGTTTAATTGTATATATATGTGTTATATGAATGATTTAGAATGGTTAATTATATTGGTTATGGTTGATTTGTGAAAATTGGATTTGTGACCCGGCTATATCCGGATTTATCGGTTTTATCTGATTTAACTATTTTAGATAAATTGAATTTAAAATATCCTTTAAAATGTATCTAATTTCATGTTAGAACTATCAATTTGAAAATTTTGTGCAAAATTAATCGGAATTGGATTCTTAGGCCAAAATTCTTGTGGATTTAAATTAGATTATGTAATCGAGTTATTTTATTCATTTGATTATATAATTTGCATTAGATTATGTTTAATTTCATTTTTGACATGTCAATTTAAACATTTTAACAAGATTTGACCGGATTTACAGTCCAGGCTAAAAAACCCTAATTATATTAAATTGGATGTTTCGTTTATTATTTTAATCAATTGAGTATATGATAGATGCTATCTTGAAAGTAAAATATTAGGAAGGGTTTTGATGGATGGTGGTGCTGAAGTTTTTCTTCATTACTTTATATTGTTATATAATCTCTTTTTTATGTCCTTAGATTATTTTCCATGTTAATTCATTTAAGAATTCTATAATCATTCAAGTTGATAAAATTAGATAAAGAATATGATGATGATCAACATTGACATTTTTTTTAACAAGAAATAAAATATGATATAATTGGTATAAATACTCAAACCCTAACTTATGTTTTGATTAATTTTAAATGAATTAGCTTATGATAAGATAATTTAGTTGTTTAATTGTACATATATGTGTTGTATGAATTATTTAGAATGGTTAATTGTATTGGTTATGGTTGATTTGTGAAAATTGGATTTGTGACCCGGCTATATCTGGATTTGTTGATTTTATCCATTTTAGATAAATTGAATTTACAATATCCTTTAAAATGTATCTAATTTTCTGTTAGAACTATCAATTTGAAATTTTTGTGCGAAATTAATTATTATGAGTATGATTCTAACTAGTTGTCTAGTAAGCTTAAGTAACTAGTTTAGATCTAACTAAATTCAAATAAGCTACATATGGTTCCTATGGTTGAATTTTTAAAATTAACAAGCATAGGGACCCTCCTAAGACAACTACATATGAATTTTGAGAGATTATAAGTAATAAGCTAATACTAGTAGTTAGGAAATTATAAGTATATAGAGTAGTAACAAAGACTTCAGAGTGACCTATAAATAACACATCCAGTAGTTTTGTTTAGTTCTTTACATTACTTTCGATAGATTGAGTTGTACTTTCAATTTATAGTTTTTTTTCATACTTTGTTTTAGCTCTAATATTTGATTTATTAAAATGTGTATCCAGCAGCATCGAAGTGGATATATTTTTAAACATGTCGTTGATTTCGAAAAGCTAACTGGTGGTGATAATAGTTCTTAGTAGAGGTGAGATTTCTTCTCTTAACCTTTTGTGCATGTAATTATGTATATCTTTATAATGACCTTCATTTTTTATTTCATACTTTATTTTAGCTCTAATGGTTTATAAAATATTTCCCTATTAGTTTAATACATAAAAACAATATGTAGACATGGAACTTCTTTTTGAATTCAACGATATTTCATTGTTTTGATAAATGTTCTAGTGTTACATAAAGAATTCCTGATGGCATCACCTAGCAGCAAATATGTGATGAAGGAGGGTGTTAAATATTGAATACAAAAAAATTGGATCATCAATGAACTCGTCATAGATTGATTCACTGAGATTGCGAGAGTATGCTAGCTAAGTCTTTTGTTTATTCGCCTTTAATACACAATTAAAGGGGGAGTGGGGTGGTTTGAGGGGGGGATGTAAAAGTAGTCTTACGTTGCTAGTCAATTTGTAAGATCCGAGAACTTAGAATAATATTATGGAGGAGGTCTTTACACTAAATTTTGCATACGTATATGATCATTATTACATATATAGTTCAAGATGAATGTGGAGATCACAATTCACAATTCACAATTTAAACAATAAATAAATAAATAAAAATCAGAAACGCACATAATTTATCCATCTATATAATGTATATCATCAAATAGGGTTGAATTCATTGAAAGCAGCCTCTTGTGGGTTGTGAATACACACACACTCGATCTGCATACTTCTGATAGGAAGCCAAAGAAAGAGAAAAAAAATTTCATACTTCAGATATCATATAAAAATAGTTGCAAATTAATGCATACACACACACACACTTAGTATATGGATCATGTATAGAGTTCTACTGCCTGGGAGGAGTTTAATTGGAGTAAGAAAGAAAATATTACATAAGACCATTAATTATTTAAGAAAGCCTAACTATCTGATCTTTAAATGATATTGGGAAGTTAAACTGTTCATAATAAGTTCATGTTTCAACATGTGGTCTGAAGATAAATGATGTTGGGCTATGTATTCAAAGAACCCTAGCTATTAAGCTACCTCTCTCTCTCTCTCTCTCTCTCCCTATTTCAGCATGTTCCTGTTTCAACATTATTTAAGCCGCCTCTCTCTCTCCCTCCCTATCTATGAACATAAGCCTCCCAATTTGGTTTCCACTAGAATACACATAGTGACTGAAATAACTCCTCTTTTAACAGTTGGTAGCTAATTGAGAGAAAAAAAAGGGGGTTTTGAGTTCTTCAGCTACACAAGCAATGTAATATCCCATTTTTAGAAAACTCTAATTAAAATTAATAATTACATGTGATTAGTTATAATTATTAATTTAGGAGGTTTAGTATTAAACGTATTATTATTATTATTATTATTATTATTATTATTATTATTATTATTATTATTATTATTATTATTATTATTATTATTATTATTATTATTATTACGACAACATAGATATAAAAGTAATCAGGCTAAAAAGTTGATAGAAACCGATTCTTTATTTTAACCCTAGTTTTTATTCGTAAATCTTATTCGAATTATTTTAATAATAACCGTGACTCGTAACCCGAAATAAATTTCTAAAAGTTATTCCCGATTATGTCTATATTTTTTTTATTTAAATCTATTTTACATCGGATTATTTTTCTATCCGATATTTTAATTTATCCGGGCTAAATTTAACATAAAATATATATGTATATATATATATAATATATATTTATCTTCTCCTCTCTACCTCTGCCATTTTCTATCCCATCCCCGTACTCTCCCTTGTCTCCCTCACTTTCTACCTTTACTCCACCTTCTACACTTATACTTACATATACATGTCACACACCCTCGCACACTCTACCCCAAATAGTCCCCATTTCCCGCACACACTTTCCGCCAAAAACCAAGCCCTGTATACATGCACGACGCACACGACGTAGTAGTCCAACCCACTATTCCTCCTAGCAAGACTCCCTCTCTGCATAACACCACACACTCTCACGACACTCCACCATTCCCTTGGCCAAACGCAACCCGGCCTTTTCTTTCTCCTCCTACATCTCCCTCCTACACGCACACATCCATTCAACCAGCCACACCACCGTACGCAACCCCATCCCAACAGCTCCTCTCCTCTCTTTTTTTTTGCCTCCCTATGTAACCACCCTCTCCCACACCTCCAACCCCGAACCCAGCCCAGCATCTTCTCCCCCCGATCGCAGCCACCCTACAGCGCACCACCACCAGCCCCTCGACCTCACGCAGTGCCACCCCCATTTGCCTTTTCTTCATCTTGTGCGTCTAACCTCGTAGCCATCTCCTCCCGTAGCCACCCATCGCTCAGCTCCCCGACCACCCCAGCACCATCACACATCACCACCCTCGCCGCCCTGCCTTCCTACAGCCTCCACCAGCAGCACCCAGCAACACCACTCCCCCATCGCAGCTCCCAATCTCCCCCTGCGTCGCAACCCAACCTTCTCGTCGCCCAACTAGCAACCCCACCGTCGCCCAGCCTAGCCATCACCTCCAACTCCGCCGGCCAGCCAACAGCTCTGCTGACCACCACTTCTGCCACCCTTTCTTTCCCTGCTTTTCCCAGCCAACCCTCACACAACCATCAGTCATGCCCCCTTCCTCTCGTGCGTGACTCATGCTACACGCAGCGTGAGTTGCATGGTGTTATAATAAAATTTTGGTACCATATTAATTGTAAGGGTATTTTAGCAATTTTAGAAAAATAAATATTTTTATACTATAATTATTATTTTATACGATAGATATTAATTTAATATTTGTGGTATTATTTTTTAGGTACGAAAGTTTAATTTGTAGGATCTAATAAATTTTAGTGGATACTGGTAATTTTATGTTTTTGCTGGAATTCAGGTAACTGTTATACCTTATTAAAATGTTAAATATTACGTGATTGCACATTAGGATTTTTGGGGTATGAAATATATTTAGCATGATTTATTTCGATATAATTATATGTTAATTGTTATTATTATGAAAAAGGATAAAAATGAGCATGTTATCTGATATAAAATATTTTGGATACAAAAGTATGATTTAAAAATGATCCTAATGAAAGGAAAATAATTTGTATGATAATTATGTGTAAAATAATAGGTTGAGCATGCTTAGATATAATTATTCAATAATTACTCAATAATTATTATGGATGTGTGCCCTAGGGGCAATTTAGTCATTTTGTGCATTATGATATCTATCCTAAAAATTATATTTAATATGCATTATCTGTTGTTGATTTTGCGATCATGTATTTTGTACGTTTCAAAAGTATGTGATAGGGTTTCATATACATAAATCTATGTAAGGGCAAAATGGTCTTTTGACATGATTGATGATTTAAATTATATAATAAACAATTAGATTATTTTTTTTAGCCTTTTCATGACAAATTAATAAATAAAATGGATTTAGTATTTAAATAGTTGATAATCTGATAATTATTAGCTTTAGGGGCATTTTGGTTATTTTTAGCCTAACGCCCAAATGTAAATAATTAGATATAGGATGGCCTTAGACTTTTGATAGGTTGACCTTAGTATTGACTTGGACTTTGATTCATACCTTTGACCGTAGTGTTGACTTGGATAATTGGAAATAAAGGAAAAATGAACAAGTATGGAAATGAGAATAAATATGTAATGTGTGTTATCTGTGATCACTTTATAAAAATACTAATACGTAAAGTGGAAGACCTCAAGTTTGGGAATGGTTTCTCTCTTAGGATAGCTACCCTAGAGATGAGGTAGGAGTCCTCGATTTGTTTGGATTTCTGGTGTGCCGGTTGTGCCCCAGTAAGGCCCTAGTCTACTCTATAGGTGACCTACGGGCCCTATAAGGGGTATCGATACTTAAGGATTAGGTGTCCGAGGTGAGGAGGGTATTGTGTGCCTTGTGCATCAGTATGACCAGAGTGTTGTTATGCCTCTGGGTTGGATGGTTGGAGGGTATCGTGTTGCCTTATGCGCCGGTATGACCGGTGTATTGTTATGTCTCCGGGTTATTATTGTATCCCTCTCGAGTAAATAAAAATGGAAATGATATGATTTGATTGGAAAAATTATTATTGGATATTGGATTGGTTTGGTAGTAGCCGTTGTACCTACTTGTGGTTTGGGGTAGTAGCCGTTGTGCCTACCTATAGTTTCGGTAGTAGTCGTTGTGCCTACCTGGGGTTTTGGGGTGGCAACCTTTGTGCCTACCTGTGTTGGTATTATGTCTGTGAACATATATATGATGTGATGGATTTTATTATATGGAACCTGTAAGTGTACATGTGAGGTTACGGATTTTATTATCTTATATCTCTAAGTACGCATAAGATGTTATGTATTTTATCATATTCTACCTATAAGTATACATTTGATGTTGTGGATTTTGTTATAACTTATCTGCGATTATACCTGCGATGTTATAAATTTGGTGGGGAAGACATGAGTCATGTTGTGGATGTTATAATCTGTTATGCTGGAGTTTAGGTTCTAATCATTACTTCTGAGAGCATCTCTGGCATGTTAGTCTGGTAAGCTTTCGGTTGTTTTAGACAAATGAAAATGAGTAGCATGTGGCTTTAATAGAATTCGACCGTTTAAATGATTACTGTATATCAACCCTCTTATGAATACTTAAATGTCTTGTACCTATTAGTAGTGTGCCATACATGTGTTCCGTGCTAGTTTTTCATATTAGTTTGGTATAAAGGGTTATTCAATACCGTAGTACTGATGGGTTCTGTCTCATGGTCTCCTGCCTATTCCACGGGCAGTCTTTACTTTCCAAGATCACTCTGAGGGTAGGGTTTGACGACTTCAAATAGAGGGTTGAGAGTTAGGACTATCCGGTGTTCGCCTCGACTTCTTTTGGTCCGGATATTCCGTGGACTCTTAAGTCCCCTGCTATTTCTCTTTTGTTACATTATAACTCCTTGCCTGATCTTTTTGTATTTATCGGGACAATGTAATTTGTAAAGAAATTCTATCCTACATGTGTTTTAATGTTATTTAAGTAAATTTATATTTTAGCCTTAGCACTCAGTATAAGAACGGTAGAGGATGCCAGACTTATACTGAGTGTAGCAGTAACACCCATTGATTTTGTAATTTAACGCTTCCGCAAAACAAAAATTTTTAGTAGTAAAAATGGGGGTGTTACAAGAAACAACAATAAATAGAAAATGTTTATTTTTTCCCTCTTTTTTATTTGAACGCCAAGCGTGTTAAGGAAACAATAGCATGCATATATGCATGTAATTAATTATTTCTTTTAATAGAATTACTAGCCTTGAATTATTGCTATGATCTGGTGCATACTACTTTCTATTAATGGTTTTATATATAAACTGGTCGTGTTCACTGACCTAGCTAGCTAGGTTAATGTTTAACCACTTTCCACCTAAGTTAAAGTTATAGGTTACATTCACTATAAGATATATAGTCAAATAGGGCAATTTTAAAATGTTAAATAGGGTAATAATAAAATTACCCTATTATAGATGATCTAATAGAGCAATTGAAATTTTCCTTAATTGATTCTAACAAATAGTGCAATATAAAACATCCCCTATTAGATCCAATCTAATAGGGCAATGAATAAAAATTCTCTTATTGGATCATAATAAATAGTGCAATAATATTTTAATAATTTTGATAGGATGCATCAGTGGATATGTTTCTTTTTATTGCATACCGATGACCTTTGAGGGAAAGAAAGTAAATTCATTTTAAGTCTGGGATAATTCATTTGTCCTCTATTTTTCATGTTTTAGAGGGTAAGACTTTATGCTCCTAATTTCAACCGTTTTTGCTACAACCACCACTTCCTCCACCAATGCACAACCTTCTTCCAGCTCACATTGTGGTGGCTATATGTATCTTGGGTTGAAGAGTAATGATATACTCTTGTTTTTATTATTTAGCGTAATGTTTTTCTTTTATTTTGATATCATATGTCATTGTTTATTTGATACTTATATTAATTATTATTTTTATATTTCTATTGTTGCAAATCCAGTTTATTTTGATAAACTTACTAAGTCTATTGTATCCGATGGATAAAATGATTAATTATTAAGTGGCTGCTAATCATGTTATTTTTGTAATGCAACGACATATTGTAGCTCTTTTGTAATATATTTATATTTGATCATAGCCAAAAATTGTATCGGACATTTGATACAAATTATTTGTATGAATATTTAGTTGAATGTTTAATTATAAACAGATATTTAGAAAATTATATCCATATGTTAGAATGGATATATATGTATGCAGGTACATGATTTGAGAAGATCAAAATGGACATATATGCATGCATACAGGTACAAGTCTTGAGAAGATTGAAATGGATATATGTATATCCATATAGGTGCAGGGTTATAGATGAATATTGAAATGTTGATTATATATATTATTGAATATATAATTATCTTATTTGCGACCGATAAATTATGTCGCAAATAATGAATGAATTTTAGTATTGACGGAAAAATTAGTCGTTATTGGTGTGATAATTTTTTAATTACGATAAAAAAATTGGTCGTTAATATTATTTACGACAGTGTATTTTATTCATCGTTATTATTTTTACCGACCAATATCATATGTTGTCGCTATTACTTTTAGCAACCAACGTCATAAGTTGTCGCTATTACTTTCAACGACCAATAGTTTGTGTCGTCGTTATTACCTTTAGCGACCAAAATTATACGCCGTTGCTATTGCGTTAGTGACCAATATAATATGTAGTCGTTATTACTTTAGCGACCACAAAATTTCAGTTGGTCGTTAAAGCCTTTAACGAGAGAGCAATAACGACCATTGACGACCAATAAATTTTTTGGTCATTATTAGCTTTAGCAACCAAAATTTGGCCATTAGCGACGAAATTTGTTGGTTGTTAAAAACCTCATTTCTGGTAGTGAACGTAAGTAGGCATGAATGCTATTATCGAACAAAATTTATGCACTAAGGCTACTATAGAGCCATAGGTAGGCACAAAGGCAGTAACCGACCAATCTAATAATTCATTCCATCCATTCATAATCATTTTTATTTTTATTTACTCGAGGGGATATCACATTGAACTTGGAGATACTAACTTACTCTAGTTATACCAGTGCATCAGGCAACATAGTATGTTACAAACTATCAACTCAATGATACAAATGTACCTTAATCGTACTAGTACATGAAGGTTATACAGTACCCTATCGACAAGGACTTCTAGTCTATAAGTATGCATACTCCCTATCAATCTGTATAATAAATAAAGTAAGATGTAGAACTTGATTGAAGCACGAAGGCACACTAGCAAAATTCCATAATCAACCATGAACTAAACTAAATTTTTAGGGTAACGATTCATAAAGAGCCACCATTTTCAATCTCGAGGTCTTTCACTTCACGATTATTATGCGAGCTCCATGTAAATTTACAAGATATAAATTTAATAACATAATTAAGACCATATAATTATTTTAAATGACCATAATACCCTTAGGTAGTTAAAAATGCTTATATTATTCCAAAGTTTGATAAATCTCAATACCATTACATATACATCTACAATATTCACTTAGAACATAAATCCTCAATTATTTGCATCGATACCATATTCTACCTTATACCAAAAGCACACTTCCAAGGTCTCATTTCTCAAGATATAACATTATAAAACAACGTTAACTATATCACATGTCCAATAAAAGCATATATACATAAAGTCTTAGCTATGCCATGTATCCTTACTAACAAAGATACTCGGATCTTTGCATATAATCCTATACCTTCTCCTCCGAGATCATCAAAAAACCATTTACAAAAAATAAGATAATACATTATTAGGCTTGAATATTATAACTTAGAGAGAATTTATGGTAAAGGAGGGTAAAAATGAAAATAGATATAGTCAAATGAAAGCTTGAGTTGCATGGAAGTATCGTGTATGGTAAAATATTGGTGGTGTTTGGATAATATTTGGGGATAAAAATAGGGTGCACGGCGAATAAGGAGGCTACATTGGCGTAAGGCAGGTGGTGCACACCAAGCCATAAGATAGGATCCTGCACAGGCAATCCATGCAAAGAGAGACAGTCATGCTCGAGCAATGGATTTCTTAGAAAATAATGAACAGGTGAGTGAGCCGTGTGAGGATGCATGGGAAAACCATGTGGTTTTCATTGAATGCGATAAGAAAAAAATTAGTAGTACATGACCAAGCGTGAGGCCGTGAGCTAGCCATGTGCCTCACAAGAATGAGATAACTGCAAGTAAAGAGGAGGGAAAATAGCGGTAGTTGAGCAAGATGACCAATGATAATGAGGGGGAGTGATGGAGTGGCCTTAGCAGTCAGTCCACTTGACTTTTGGCAGTGCTTGGTGGCTATGGTGGTGCACGATGATGATAGAGGTTGTTCGAGCATGCAAAATAGAGCACAAAAAGAAAGAAGAAGAAGGAGGTGAAAGGAAGAAAGAAAGGGAAGAAGGGGGCTCGAGCAAGTGGCATTCAAAAAAGAATTTGGGCAACAATGGGACAAATAAATGAGGGAGAAGGAGAGGTGGAGTGTGTGTGTGTGTGTGTCTATACGTATGTACGTCCGTACGTATGTATGTATGCATGGAGGCTTGCGGCTAGTAAGATGTAGAGGTTGATGCAACAACAGCAATAAGGGCATAAGGGGGTTGGAGCAAAATTCAACAGAGAAGATGGTTGGTAGTGATGGTAGAATATTGGATGAAAAAAGATAGGGTATGTAACATGAGATGGCAATGGCTGTGTGTGTTGCGTGAGAAAGAAATGGCAGGGGAGATGTGTAATCAGTGGTAGCAACAACATGAGATGGTGATGCTGAGGGTAATGGTTGTTGATGACAATGATGGTTATAGTAGGGAGTAAGGGTGATGGTTTTGTGTTGCAAGTTGTAAGGATATAGTCAAGTATTACGGCATACGATGTAGAAGAAAGCAAAAAGGGGAAAGGAGAAAGAAAAGAAAAATAGACAAAAAGGTTTAAGGTTAGTTTTAGATAAGTTTTTGATTAGCTAAAATACTTAGAATTGGTGATATAAATTTACTTGAATTAAGATCAGGTTATGGAATATAATTTATTCGGGTCACCGATTTGGGTTAGGTTAATATTTTGAGATTAAGAAATTTGGTTATGACTAGAATAAGATTTTCTTAAAATTAGAATTAAATTAGAGTATTAATGATACGGGATTAGATTTAGTAAAATTTCATAGTATTTCGGTTGCTGCCTAAACCATCATTAAAATCTTATTGTGTTAATATATTTTAGGGGGTTTTAATAACTCTTTTAAGTAAAATCATTATTAAGAATATGTTTTAATAACAATTATTAAAAAAATTGTTCATAAACTGTGAATTAAATGCTCATTAAACATTACTTAGGATTTAATTACTGCTTAATTATATGTTTAATGTTAATATGTACATTTTAACAATAGTTTTGAAGAAAACTATTATTAAGTCATATATTTAATGATGATTAATAATTATTTAGGATTTTAACTAATATTTTATCGAGATTTAGTTAGGATTTTTAAGGTTTGTTTTAATAACGGCTTTTGGGAGGAACTATTATTAAAACTACAATTTTGATCCAAATTTTATAGATAATTTTTGATTTTTAGCAATAAGTTTTGAACCTTTATTAATGTACAATTTTAAAATGGTTCAAAAACTGTTATTAAAATACTTTCAAAATCATTATTAAAATTTCTTTTTGGGATGGTGGAATGTACTTCAATGTTGATTTGGTAGTAATGCATTTCATACACACATACATAAATAGATCTACACACTTGTTTCCGGTTTACCGGCAAATACGCATTTCAATCCCCCTAAAAAAAGGAAAAAAAGAAGAGGACATGTAATTAATAGTATATATATATATATATATATAATCAATTCATTAACTAGGGAGCTACCATGCACAACACATGAACTCGATTATACTACCGGAGAAATCTCACTGTCCTAGCCGTCTCCCTGCTCAGCTGCGACTCCATTTTCAGTTTGTGGGTAAGCGGCTTTCTTCTCGTAATCGTCGACTAACCCCATTATATGTTCCAATAAATCAGAAGTGCTCCTGTCCTTCTTCTTCAAACATTCCAAGTAGGACATATCTTGGAAGCTCATCAGATGTTTGAAACGGACCCCAATCTTAACCTTGTCTGCAAGCTCTTTCACCACTACTTGGGAATATTTCTTGTCAAATTTCTCATCTCTATCGTTCAGGTATCTGAAAATGGATATGTACATTAGTTTAGAAAAATCGCAAAATATAGATCAGCTCATAATAATAACGTTGTGAATGTGTAAATCCCAATTACGCACGTACCCTTTAATATCTTTCTTGAGTTTCCTCACCCCTTTATCTGGTTCGGTGGTACCAATCTTACTTACGTGAAACTCCAAGTAATCGTTTAGATCTAGGACATTTTTATGCTTGACAATGGTCGCAGTAGCTAAGGCCGAATTCGGATATATTACTTCCTCGTCTTTGCAGCCCTCTTTTAGGAAAACTGTCTTCCAAATGCCAAGCCTTTTCACCTCTAATGTCTGTACGTAATGGTTGTGTCATAATCAATTACATGAACAAACAGGAAGGATATATAAATTATGCACGTACATACACATATGTATATCTATGTTAGATATCATAGCTTTCTAGAATCTGAAATCCCTTTATCTGAAATACACACACACTGACACACACACGCACGTACCTGAGTGTCATTGATTAAACAGATATCACCAACATCAAAAGGATGCACGCCAAACACAAAAATCATTCCTTGGAACAGTGTCTTTGCGGAGTCGCCAAAAATAAAAGCTACTGCTATCAATGGTGATGCGATAGCAGCAAATAACTCGATAGCGGCGAGTTTGACTAAAAAAAGCCAGACGATGAGGACTGAAGTGGCGACAGCTACGGTCATGATCTTGTCCAAGTATACAGCGCCTTCTTTGTTTCCTGCTAGGGCACGCCCAAGCGTTTGACAGTGTCTGTGTGCCCTCGTCTATTAATCAACAGAATCAAAAAAATAATAAATGTGATGAATATAATACATATACATAAATATTCAACATCGATGTTTGTAATTTTTTGTACTAATAGTGATGCATGCACATGAACTCCGTTGACTTTATATGTTTAATAAAATATCTCGCACGTTTCCACGACTTTCGTGTCCCTGTTTCTGTAGACCTCCCGTGTTGTCGGGTAACCGGGATAGGGACGGGATCGGAAAAGGGGTTGGGAACGGAAACGAAAAATATGAGGCGGAAAAAAATATAAAAATATTAATTTTTAAAAACTTAAAAAATAAAAATAGAAGAAAATGATAAAAAATTATATATATATAAATTAAATTTATTAAAATTAAAAAAAATAAAAAAGTTTTCAAATTATTATATATATAAATTGATATAAATCATTAATATTTTTAAAAAATTAATCAGATATTTTTACTATTAATTCTGATATCAAAAAATTTTTAGAATAGAAAACGTTTTCGGAGGACGTGTTTCAATGCCCATGCACCGGTGGTTTTATTCTAAAACTCATTACCACGACACATATTTATAAATACTAAACGGAGAAAATGATTGTAAGAATAACCAAAATAGTTTTTTCCTTTTCTGGCATAGTCAGTTATGCATAGTGTTGACAGTCGGGTGCCGTCCCTAAAATTTATATTAAAATTATTTAATTAATATTTTTAATAAATAAAATATTATTTAATTAATTTTTTATTAAAAATAATTATTAATGAATAAAATTAATTAATATAAATAATAATTTTAGAAATTTTTTATTTTCTTTCTTAATTTTAATAAATTTAATCTATATAAAAAATATCTATATATGTATATATATTATTTTTTTTTTATATTTTCTGTCATCTTTATTTTCTAAATTTTTAAAAAATATTGTTTTTGGGTTTCGTTTGGTCCCCGTTCCCCGTCCCGTCCCCGTGCAAGGCATGCCGTGATCTGTCTTGCTCCAGAAGGCGGCTGGACACCAGCGGCAGAAGGCGGCTGGACACCAGCTGCAGTAAATGATTAGACATATATATTATTTATTCTGGCCGTTCTCCAGCTAAGAGAGATTATTTAATCAAAATCTACCCAAATATAGAGTGATCATTACTATGCATAATATATCCAACCAGGGGTATATGTATCCCAATAACTTGCGTTGACCGACTGTTTGTGGATGATCAACAAGTGTGTCCAATTTTAAAGATTTTAGCGCGTGGGTGCTTCTCGAGTCAACTAGTGGCTACTGCACTTGCCAGCCATTTCTAAGTGGATGCAGAAAAGGCGAATAAAAGTAAGGGAGAAGAGAGAGAGGAGTATTAGTAGAATTACTACGTACCAGCCATTTCTCCAAGTCCCCATACCTAACTTCTTTCCTTGTTCGGTCTACTTCCTGAAGCTGCGCATACAAGAGTTGCAGGTCTTTTTGGTTCAACTTATCTTTGCTGACCTTGGATGTTGTTGATTTATCTTCGCCATTGTCTCTCGAGTTATCTTTTTCTGTGATCATTTTGTTAACCTTCTCCCCAAGTTCTTTTATGCTCACTTTTCTGCATCCGCGGTCACAAAAACAAAGAAACCAGACGATGTTAATCAAACTCAATCCCTGTATATAAATCGTAATAATAATGATGTATTACCTATCTCTGTTGTCAGGATATTGCTCCTTCCTCCATTTCTCCCCAAAGTAGGAAATTTTAGAGGAAACGGAGTCGGTAGACCCCGCATCTTCCTTGGCAGTCCATAACGCATCGGCAGCTACTAAGTATCCGGACATTCTCTGGAGTACGTCATAATTGAGCGTTTGTTTCTTAGCTCGACCTAGAATCTGTTGTATTACGTCCTTCGCATTTTGGGTCTTTCTCTTCTTTCTATCTTCCTTTTTCTTCTTGCTAGCAGCCGATTCTTCGGCGCCTGTTTTTTTCGACTGATCACCGCCAACATCCCCGGTGTTTCCTACTACTTGTCTGCTTCCAGTACTCGCGGCTGGATTCGGCACCTGCAGCTCCTCCTCCTCCTCCGAATTTGCATCTTCATGCTGATGCCCACCATTATCCTCCTCTTCTTCTTCTGGCTGCTGCTGATCATCTTCCGCGGCTTTATTTCCTTGATTTTCAGCTCCGTCGTTGCCATGAATGCTCCAATTAACTAGCTCCGCTTCTTCAAGCCCAACGATCATGATGAGGAAGTAAAGTTGCATCCACGCCTTCAGCATCCTATCCGTGAGCCTCTTGTAAACCTGCCGCGCCTCCCATAACAGCAGTAGAAATTTCTTAAACACCCAAAGGACGGAACCTACCAAAAGAGATAAAAAGGTCCCCTTTGCGTATCGAAGGAACCTCTTCGCATCGTCGGTCGAATGATCGAGGTCGAGGCGATCATGGACGTAGAAGGCCCAAGTGAGGAGGATCAATACTAGGAACAACACAACGTTTACACTTCCCCTCAGTCCTTTTGCCATGTACACTACGTACTTGTTGTAGTTGTTCTTACCACCATCATCATTTTGCCGATAGGCGTCGAGGAGGAGAATGATGGCACGAGTAACAATTCGGATTACATGACAGGCACATATAATCAGATCGATGACCGCTATCCATTTCCAGATTGGCAGGCCATAAATAACAACTTTAGTCTTGGAGCCGGGAGCCACTTTGAGGACTAAGAGCTCCCCGCCAAAGAAACAGACACAGTTGACCGCCCATCTTGATGCATTCACGAAGTATATCAGGTCCCTCTTGTAATCGTACTCAAGTTGAACGTAGGTCCACAGGAAACTACCCCCTATCCAAATAATTCCAAACAAACAAGACACAAGAGCTATCTCAAGCCATTTCCACACCTCCATCCCGACTATTTCTTTACTCTTTAAATTCGGGACAAATCGAAAGATGAGAAAAAGAACCATCAATGCAACACCGAGTAGCAGTGCGACGCCGGTGAAACCGACCATCATCAGCTGTGTAATGTACTCGAGTTTTTTATTCCCGAGTATTTGAGCCGGCCGGGTGAAACAGTAAGTGATTAAGAAAACCACGAGCAACACAGCTGATACTGGTGCCGTCAGGACGCCCAGTGCAGCTACTATAGCCGTTATTCCAACTATAAGTACCAAAATTAGCGGGTACTTACTGAATACTTGTAGACGCTGTTTCCATGATGGAGTAATTCCCCGCGGTGATGAGAACATCGATGAAAAACAATCAATCTCCCACGGTGACATTGACCGCAGCCTCATGCTTCTTATAGGTGGGTTTTCAACATCCATTCTGCCGTCAGGAAAATATCGCAGTGTGGCCTCTTCATTAGGCGAGGGATATGTGTTAGCCATTGAGGCCAGCGGCTAGTGTATGCACAACAACAATATACGACCGATGGATGGACAATGCAAATTTGAGAGCGTTGATACTATGAATGAAGTGGGATGTGTTAAGACGTTCATGAGCATGACCTCTTTATATTGATGGTCTAATGCCTGAGGACACGCCATTTGCGTCATTTTCACAATTAACAGAACATTAAGACACGTTGGTGAAAAAACAAAAACGAACAATGTATTAATGCCAACTTGCTATCCCAAAGTCAAAGCTTAATTTGTTAAAATAAGACAACGCATTTGCTTCGTCTCCGAGCCGTAGGATTCTTCATTGATTCTTCACTTCACATGCAGCTGTGACATATACCGCTGAAGGATTTATTTACGTAGGACTGATCATTTGGATTCAAAATGTAAAAGAATGGCATCTCTAATTTTGAGAAGGAGTTTAAATTATTAGTATCTTTTAATATATATATATAAATATCTTATAATAAAAATTATTAAAAAAATACAGAATTATACAAGTGTTTTAATATGGAATTAACAATAATATTTTTAAATCATAATATATTATAAAATGAAAAAAAAATAAATGATCCGATTTTATTCTAGTAATTAATTCGTGATATGGTTTAATCTACTAGAAGTATTTTTTAAAGACTTAAACCCGTCTTTCATTATCGTGATTATATCCAAATGAATTCCGCATCCAGCTCATCTATTATTGGCCCAGATTAATGCCCACCGTATTTTTATTTGCTGGCCCCCATTCAATCGATTATATGAATTTAAAAAGCGGTGAAGCCTTTTAGCTTGTAATAATATTGCTACGACGAATTTAGTGCCGAGCCTTGATACATATGCAGGAGTTCAGAATTTGGATGGCTCAAGTAGCAGCAAGTGCACATTTTAAACAACGTCGTTCGACTGTAGTTGCTTTGTATCGGGCCATTGCATCGTTGATAACTGAAGTTCTGCAGAGTAGGTTCAATTTTACCGTGTCCACAAGGTCCTCCCAATCTTTAAGAATTTTTGGATTGTTACAAGTACACCACAACTTAGAGGTGGCAAACGGGTTACATGGATCGGATTAATTTAGGTCCGGTTAAAGCCAGTTTATTATACAATTGGATTAAGTTTGGGTATCTTTTGAATTCAAGTCTAACTCGGACAACTATGATTCGGATCGGGTCTATAATAGGTAGGTTATTTTGGATTAAGAGAATATCGGGTCAAGTCTAGTTCTAATCCATCAGATTTCATCGGATTCAGATTCAATTCGGGTGTACAAATTCTGGGTCGGATTGGATTTGGGTTGGGTAGATTTGGGTTTATAAACTCTGAGTCGTATCGGATTTAGATCAAGTTAATTCAATTTATAACATGTATTAACATCGATTTTTATCTTTTTAATATAATTAATAAATTGAATTTTTTGATTTATTATTATTTTTATGATTATCATAGTAATTTTTATTATAATATATGTAATGATATAACAAATTGTTGTCATAAAATATGTAGTAATAATCATAATAAACTATCATTATTAGTATTATTATCATAATAATACTTATAAATACAATAATAAATATTATTATATAATAATGATTGTTATAATAATTATAATTATCATGTTAATTTTTATTATTATTGTTGCTATTGTTATCATCTTTAGAAATATAATAATCATTATTATTAGTAGAAATACAAATATAAATTTTACTATAGTTATTATAATATTATATATTATAATTATTATATTTACAGTTATAATTTTTATGTTTATATTAATTAATACCTATAACTAATAATAATAATAATAATAATAATAATAATAATAGGATAAGGGTCTACACACATGTCTATTTATTTAATTATACAAGTAATTAGTTTTATGTGGTTATAAGAGAATTCTCACACTTTACAAATTATGAAAGTGATAAAAAAAAGGGGGAGAATTGTAATCTAGCTAGGGAAAGATATGAATGAAATAAGTAGTTATCAAATAATTTACATTATTAATGGAATTTAACAATGACTAGAGCTTTGACCATTTCAAATTATATTTAGTAACCAATTAGCTTCTGGTAAATAAGTAAGTTTTAGAAATTATTCTTTACAAAGCCTATTTTACTATAATCCTACCGCCTTTAGATATTATAAATAGTTTACTAGATCTCCATACCTAGCATAGTAACCACATATCTCAAGAAAAATAAAATATAAGAGCCAACACTGTCGTACTTGGATTAGAAATGAGAGTTCATTGTGTAATAACTATAATACCACATGATATTCACAGGCATTGAATCAGTACTTTAAAGTATATCTGTTTATATCATACTATCCTTTTTTATTAATGTAGTATGAAATTATTGTATGGGGACATATGTTGTTATTTCTTATTAGCAAACTAGGTTTGTAGTTAGTAGGAAACCTTTCATAGATACAATTAATAATAGCTCTATAATGTTTACTGGAATAAAAAAATAGAAGGGAGAAATCAGATGGTGTTGTGCACCGCATCTCTCCTTTTTGTATTTCGGGTTATAGGCCAAAGGTTAAAATAAAATAATTAGGCCATGGTTTAAGGGTTTGTTTTGAATAAAAAGATTAAATACCGGAAATAAAGGTTATAAAATTTTGGGGCGTCACAATAATAGCCTCTAACGATGCTATCATATTGATTTTAGCTTTCAAATAGTATAGTTACAACTAAGTAGCAAATATTTAATTTATTTTTATTGAGATTAAATTTATATGTTTTATTTTGAGGTAAATAATTAGGTAAATGATCACTTAGCACTTTATTTATTAGATCAATTCCATGCCCCCTTAATTGTTATAGAATTAAGGGCTTATATATAAATATTAGGTGATAGAATAAAATATTATTAAATTTAAGAATTTTGATAAGGTGAGCCTAAGATAATTATAATACATTTATTTAATATATTTCACCTAGCATTAATAGTATATTATTGTTAAGTTTAGGATTAGTTAAATAGTAAGCCTTTGGTGATTGGATCGCATTTTAGGTAATCAATTTATTTTTCTAGTTACTCATAGGTAAATAATTAATTATATTTTGATACATTTGATACTATTTTTGTGATATATGATTTAAGGTGCTTTAAATTTTATACATGAGGTAACTCTTATTTTACAAACCTTCGTATTTTGTCAACTTGGTTCATAATTTTATCTAGCAATATGAGTTTTGTAAATACAAGTTTATTCATATGTATTTTTATAAATTTCTTTTTCTAAATTATTTTGAGCACATGTAGGGTGCTTATGTAATTTTATATATTGTTGGTGATGGTATAAGATTTATGGTATATGTAGTTATATGATATTATTTTGAATATACGACCATTCTTTTCCTAATTAGCATTGAATTACAATGATGGTTGATTAGATTCTAGCCCAAGTGATCAATTCTTTATGAAATTTGTTCAAATTAGGAAGTGGTATTGTAAAAAATCATATTTAATAAAAATTTTATTTATAAAATTATTATTTATAGGACATGTTATTTATAGAAAATGTTATTTATAGAAGTTTCTATTTTTGGAAAGTAGTAAATATGAAAGGTACTTAGATTTAGAAAGGTAGATAATTAAGGAATATATATAGTTCTATGTTTTGGATGTGTTATATAGTCACTTTAAATAAGATACTAAAATTTATAGTGGAAGATATGAAAAGGATAGGGTCTTCTAAGGTTGGCCTCATTGAGTTGGGGATCGGCAATAGCCTTTCCTTGGATTGTAGTGATGTGTAGGCACTTGGTTTATTTACCTGGCCAAGAGCCAGTAAGGTTCTATGTTTACTTTATTAGGATCTTTGGATCTCTTAGATACTATGCAAACTTAAAGACTGGATAACCTATATTAGATTTTTTTATTTGGTGCTAGGACCACTGATATTGCTCAGGAAGTAGCTCTCCTGTGATTGGTTTTGGTTTTTATTAGATATCTTCTGACTTATTTGCCAAAAAACCTTCCTAGTTGGGTTTTTCCCACTCAATAAATAAAAAAATGATTGTTTGCTTATGTGGTTACTAATTTAAGAGGATTTTATAAATGGTGAACTAATATTTACCTTATCATTTGACTTATATGCTATTGTATTTGATGTATTATAGCGATTGTATAAAGTATGATATTTTCCTTCTAAATAATAGGTTACTTAGTTTCCCCCCTAATTAGCTTATTGCTATTTTAAATAAGGTTGTGATGATCTATGATGTACGTGGTAAGTAGATAGCCTTATGTAGGTAAATTGTGACCATACTTGATGATGGATGCATACTTGCAAGACAAGTTGAGATAGTAGTTTGATTTCCGGAGTTCTATCTTTTGATGGTGTTTCAATTTCAATAGATTTTAAATAAAGTAGAGTTATTTAATTTCCTGATATATCATTAACTACTTTTGGTTTTGTATTTGACTTTATTATGGCGTTCTATCATTGTGGAATTTTGTTTTGGTTTTAGTTTTAAGTTTTAGCCTTAGCATCTAGTATAAGTGGAATAATAATGTCTACTTGCACTAGACGTGAGAGTAATATCCTCATTTATATTCACCTTCCACATTGTTTTATAAGTATTATATGTTTTGAAAATAGGAGTTTTATAATAATAATAATAATAATAATAATAATAATAGAAATTTTTATGATCTAATAAAAATAATGTTAATATGATATTGTAATAAAGTGAGAAGAATGTAATCTTACTAGTTTTGTTTCATTTGTTGTTATACGGGGTGCATATTTTTGTTCACATAAAATTTTAGTAATAAGATAGTTTATTTGTATTTATGTATCAATGTATATAAGATTAAATATTACCTTTGTAGATGAAATTTGACTTTACTTTGTATTAAGTCTGAAGTAATGTTCGGGTACAAGTTGGGATTGAGTCGGGTCATTTCAGATTTGGATAAGTTTGGGTCAGGTTATTATCGGGTTTCTATCCAACTATGGGTCAGGTTTGGGTCAGGTTTTGTTCAACTTGGGTTATTTCAGTTTGGTTCATTTTGAATATGGTCACTATCAGACTAATTAAATTTGGATCAGGTTCGTACCGATTCGAGTTATTTTTGGTTGAGATTAGGTTTAATTTTTTGAGTCCAGATTGGGTTTTAAGTCAGATTATTCTAGCCGAATTGGTTGGGTTGGATCGGTTTTGCTAGGTCTACTCCAAATTACCCTTTTTCTTCAGTTCCATCCCTTAGCGACAAAGCGTAGAAATGATACTTAGATGTCATCTCCTGTCTTGTTCTAAGAATGTTTCTCATCTCGAAATCGGTACCAAAATCCTCCAATAAATTTTTTTTAAATATTATTGAGAATTTACATTAACTAATACAAATAGTAGTTTAAAATTTTTTTATCTCTTAATTTTAGTATATTTAATTTATTTTAAAAAAATTATATATACATATATATTTTTTTCTAATTCTTATTTTTATTTTCTAAACTTAAAAAAAAAATTATATTTCTTTCTGTCATCATTTTCATCCATCCCTTTATGGCCCTCTCTCTCCAATAATGTTATCTATCCAAATTTTAAACCCAAACTAAAAACTAAATTTTACTAAAAATATATATATTGGTATACTAATTTTATTTTATTTATTAATAATTAGGTAATACAAAGTAATAATAAGAAAAAATAAAAAATTAGGATATAAAAATAAAAATCTTTTTTTTATTATAGTAACAATAATAATGATGATTATAATAAAAATAATACTAATAATAAATTTATTATACTTTAATGTCATAATTTTCTTTTATAAAATATTATTATTAGTTTATAACATTTAATTATTTATTAAAATTAAAAATTAATATATTAATATTTATATTTTTAAAAAATATTAAATTTTAATTTATATTTAGATTTTGGATACATCTCTCGGACCATCCAACATCTTTCATTATGAAAATTCTGTGGTGGGAAACAAAGTCTGAACCCACGCCCTGAATCAGTCGCCACCACTACCCCAAAAAGCAGTTTTAATAACGGTTATTTTATAGTTTTAATAACGGTTTTTAACCGTTATTAAAACACCCGTTATTAAATCTTTAATAACGGTTCATAACCGTTATCAAAAATATAAAAAAACCCGCCAATATGAGCATAAAATGCATGTTTAATAACGGTTTTAAGAAAAACCGTTGTTAAAAAAGAGGGTTTTAATAACGGTTATAAAAAAAACCGTTGTTAAAACATCATCCAACTACACTTTCTGACATTATTTAAGCATTTATTAAACCCTAATACGTATTAAATAAGCATAAATTTGAGATTAAATGTACATTTTTAATAACGGTTCTTATGAAAACCATTATTAAAAATTGGAGTTTTAATAACGGTTTTAGAAGAACCATTATTAAAACTCCAATTTTTTTTTAAGTTTTGGTAGTTTTGTTCCTACCCACATACACAGTTGTATGTTCAAATAATTACCAAATCTGCATTGTAAAACAACATCAATTGATAACAAATCTGCAATCACACCATAATTTCAATCAATCCCTTGTTAATATGCACGTCTTAATACACTGGACATATATACTCAATAATCAAAATTAGTAGGCATACCACAACTTGGTAGCTCTACACCCCAAAGTAAAATATTCATAAATCTAACTTAGAAGACTTAAAGACATAGACAAAATACAAACCTGAACATGCATGTAGAATATATAGATCTCTACCTAATACCGAATGAATGAGTGCATGTGCTTGGCCCATTGCTCTCTCACTTCATCAATTTCTTCAACATTGTATTGCTGGCCTTGTGCATAATCATCGGTGAAAAACTACAAATCCCAAGTTTTGATTAATATATAGTTAGCACTTACGTCAAGTACCAAACATATATGTCATGATTCATTAATGGAAAAATATCGAAAAGAAAAAATACATGGCTTGGATCTATGTTGACCGATCTATTTTGGACTATCAGATCCATTGCTCTACATACATAGTATCCACAATCTTTGTCGTTTTTCTGTTGTGGACACTGTCAAATGAATTCAGTTAGCTCTCTAACTATTAGATATTAATTTTAATTAAAATAAAATACAAAATAGTTGCCTTCCTACTTACTATGACAGGCTTGTATTGAACATTCTTTGGGTCTGGGACACCATTCCCACCTCTCCTTTGATACGCTGTCCGTAGTGCCCTAATAAATAGAGTTGGATACACAATATTGTAAGTACGCATATATACCTCAAATAATGAAAGCTAGGCGAATATATTTATAAATAAGCTAATGAAGTAAGAAGTGAAAAGTATACTAGCATGTCGATAAATTCCTTTCCACCACGACCAGCGACTTCAAAAGGCACGTCATAGGTTCGAAGGGAATCAAACACATAGACTTTATTAAGATCAGGTCGGACGGCGTACAAAACCCAATGTTCAGTTGTGAGGTGAGGAATGAGATAGAGCTTGTTGTGTCCCTCAATCAAAATGCGATCCGCTAAATAGTTTATGTGCCTACCCTCTCTTATTGTACTACCGTCAGCTATGTAGTATGAGCACACAAACACAATAGAGGACATCATTCCCTCCATCGCAGATCGAGTAGCTACCAACCTATGGACGACAAAAACAATGCATATTTGTTAATAACTAATAACTCATATAAGAGGTCATAAAAATTCCAATTGTATAAGTTAAGAGTACTAAAATCTCAAAATGAAATAATACTTACGTGACATAGACGACGACACTTATGGTTGACATCCATTCTTGATTATAAATGTCGCTTATGTTAGCCGTCGATACCATGTAAGTAGCATCGTCCCACCCAACATACTTAGGACGACAATCAATGAAAATATAATTGTCTCCGAGGTAGTTTTGGACATAAAAATATAATAAAGCTAATACTGGTGGAGGTTGGCTTTGCTGATCTGAAGAAGGAATCTTTTGTGGGGTAACTGATTTTTCAGATTTAGCTCTCTTTCCTTTAGCAGCGCCCTGTTTTGTGTTGCTCGTTCTGCTAGTACCTCTCAGCAGAAGCAGTCTTCTTTTTTGATTCCTTAATTGATAATATTAAAAAAAAATATTGAGCATATAAATATATATATGAAAAAGGTATGAATAGTGTAACTACTAAACAAGGTCTAATGAAAATGTCAAATGTCAATACCTCTTCAGTAGTGAGACGTATTTGATCCGCAGGCCAAGCCACGAAGCTTCCATGAGCTTCTAGTATTGTGGTTGCCTCATCGCCCTCTTTACAATAAGGCAAGTGTGCACTGCCAATGATTGGAGTGTCAATACTCACTGGCCTTATATTTATGGCTAAAGTGTACCCGTGGATTATCTGTGTTTCGGTACTATAACTGATGCGGACCCTTCCTTTCGCCAAAATTGTTGAAAGTTCATTTGCTAATAAGTCACATTTATGCAAACCCTAAACAAAAATATTACACATTATTAATAATTTATTACACCGAATACATTTAATAACAATTCATAGTTTGTAATGCTTACCTCGGGAAGAGTAGAAAGAAATGCATCAGCTTCACAACTATCTCTGATGCTATTTACATTAGGTATGTGAAGCTGATCATGATCTACTGAATCGGATGGCTAATACCCTTGAGATTTAATAAATGACAACTCTTGCTCCATTGTTTCCATCCATTCAAATGCCACGTTCAATTTTTGGGTGAGGATGACGACTTGCTCATTAGTGCTACGAGAACCACGAGATCGACCACATATGCTCGTTCTCGTAACACCCAATCCAAGGCCCCTGTGTCTTACAGGGTGTTCTACAATTCCTGTAGCCTAGGACACAATGCTATATTGGTCCACCTCCTCACCTTCTGACGTTTCAAGTTCGTCCTGTAAATTTAACTTATAGGAATAAGCATAATATAATAGTTTTCTAAAAGAAAACTAAGTAGGGTTCTAGATATCTACAAACTTACAATTTTTTTGGCTGCAACATCAACATATTCATTAACTGTAATCCCCCAAAATTTTATAAAACCTATATTTTAATAAATAAATTTTATTTGAAATAAATTAGCTTTTAACATTATTTAATTTAAGTATTTTATGGATTTTGAGTATACAAATTTGGATTGGAGTATCTAATAAATTTAAAATAAATATTTTGTTATTTTATTACATTGTTTTTAATTAAATAATTCTCCAAACTAGTATTGTACTATAATTATCCTTTTTAAGCCCATACATTTAATTATATCAAATTAAATTATTAAATAAACTTATTATCAAAAATATTATATCCTATTATTTTATAAATTAAATCATTTTAAAATTTTCCATTTTTTCCCACTTTCCTTTTTCCTACTTTTTCTTTTCTTCCCCCTTTTCCCTATTTCTTTTTCTCCCTTCTTCCTGCCTTTAGGCCGCCACGCTGCCGGCCTGCTTCCCCCTCCTTGCGGGCTGGGCCATAGGCCCGTTCTCCCCCTTCTCTCCTCGCACGCCCGCCCAGCACAGTCAGCCGCCCCCTTTCTTTTTTCCCCTGACTGGCCAGTTCAGCCTCATTTCCTTTCCTTTCGACCGGCCGACTTCTCCCTTCTTCTTCTTCCTTTTTCATCACCACCATGCCCGATCCCTGCGCACGCCCGACCACCGCCCTACAACTGCCACCACCTGTTCCCTCTCCCTCTCTCCTCCCCCGTCATTTTCTTTCCTTTTTCGAGCCAAACTGGCTCTTGGACCACACCCCGCGTGCCCCTCTCCCTTTCCTTCTTCTCCCCTTTCTTCCCCTGCCAACCGACCGTCACCTGCACTTGCGTACGTTCGCCGGCCAGCCGCCTACTCCCCCTGCCCCTCTCTTCTCCCTCTTCTTTTTCTCCATCTCCCTATCCCTTCATTCCCCTCATTTTCGAGCCCTTCTCCTTCCCCCGAGCTCCCTCTTCTCTCCTTCCTTCCCCTCCATTTCTTAAAGGTTTTTGATCACCGCCGCCCACCGCCGCTTCCAACCACCGAAACCAACCCCTGCGCCGCCTCCTGCCACCACCCTCTACTGCCCTGCACCATCACGCCACCCCTCGAGCCCTACACTTCCTCCCTTCTCCACCCCTTTTCTTTTTCTCCCCATTTTTCCCCTTACCGCCGAGCCACCTGCAACCGCCACTTCTGCCGTCGTCCTCCCAACCCACCTTTCGACACCCTGTCGCCCTATGCCGCCGTAAAACCACCCTTAGCCTCCACCTACACCCCCTCTTCACTTATGCATCATTCCCTTGCCTTGAAGCCTCCCCCATCCACCTTCTTTTCTAGCCTAAAGACCCTAACCCGAAAATAACAAATTTTGCTTCCTTCACCCCCCTTCGAACCCTTCCACCTCTCATTTCTACATGAGACTCACGCTGCTCATGCAGCGTGAGCTCCCCCTTATTTTAGATTTTAATTGGAAAATTTTTGAGGTATATTAATAATTAATTAAAGTGTTTTATTATTAAATAAATTTTTATAAATTTTTCTTATTAAAGCTTCTAACATAATAATGGTTGATATTATTTTAGGTGTTGAATTGCTTATTAAAGCTTGAATCTTTAACCGGGGTACCAGTAAGATTTGATATTTTGCGGGATTAAGGTAACAGTTAATCCTCCCTTAAATACATGGAAAAACGTATGCTAGCACATTAGGGGTTTTGGTATGATTTTATGTATATTTTGTGAGCCTAGCATGATATATAAATGGTTGTTTACATTGATTGAAAGAAAAAGGGAAATGCATGATAGATTTTGTGCCATGTGTAGGTATGATAATTAAGGAAGAGGTTAATTATTGATGGAAATGTTAAATGCTTGTTTATGATGTATTATGTTGCTAATGCATGAATAATATTAATTTCTAAGGGTATTTTAGTAATTATGCTTATGAAGTATGTGACCTAATGTATGTAGTTGCTAATGAGTATTATGTTGAATAATGACATGTTGGTGGACTTAGATGATAAGAATGAAGTACTAATATCATTATTTTATGTAGTGATGGTAAATTCATAAAAATGGTGAATAAAGGGGTTGAGTGGAAAGTTTATAAGTGAAAAGGGTATTTTGGTAATTTGATAAGTAAAAGGGTATTTTGGTAATTTAAAAGAAAGGGGTTAAATGATAATTTATAAGTAAAGGATAAAATTGTAAGTTGTGAGAAAGAAGGGTATTATGGTAATTTTTGAGATAAAAGAATAATATGGTAATTTTATGATTAAATGGCCAAATGATAATTTTATAACTAACGGGGTATTATGACAATTTTTGGAGAAAAGGGTAAAGCGGTAATTTTGGAAGTCAAAGGGGAATATGGTAATCTTGGAAGTAGGGGTAAAATAGTAATTTTGGATGAAGGAGGGCATTATGGTAATTTTTCAAGTAAATGGGCATTATAGTAAATTTTGGAAGTAGAGGGGCAAAATAGTAATTTCATAAGTGGTAATATGGTAATTGTATAAGTGAATGGCGAAATGGTACTTTATAAGTAAGGGGTAATATGGTAATTTTGGAAAAGAAGGGAAAAATGGTAATTTTGTAAGGAAAAATAAAAATGGTAATTTTTGGATGTAAAAGGGTAAGATAGTAAGTTGTAAAGAAAAAGGGATGTTATGGTGATTTTACAAGTAATAGGGGTATGGTGGTAATTTTCCTAAATAAAATGATATTATGGTCATTTGGAAGTAAGGGGTAGAAGGGTAATTTTGTAAATAAAAGGATATTAGGGTAAACTTGGGAGTAAGGGGTAACTTGGTAATTATGATAATAACGAAAGATAATTTAGTAATTAAATTATGATTGTAGAAGGGAAATTGGATAAGTATGATACTAGAGAAGGGTAATTTGGTAAATTAACCAATTAAAGGGCATTATGGTAATTTTAATAATGGAGAAGGGTAATATAGTAATTATTAATATGGAGAAGGGTAAATTAATAATTATGATTATGAAGGGTAAATTAATATTTGTAATTATGAAGAAGGGTAATTTGGGATTTATGATAATTAAAAAGGGTAAAATGACAATTAAAATAATTGAGAGGGGTAAAATGGTAATTATGATAAAGGAGAAGGGCAATTTGGTAATTTATCCAACTAAAGGGGCAATTTGGTAATTTAGCCGATTAAAGGGTAAAGTGATAATTATTTAACCAACTAAAAGGGGCAAAATAGTAATCATGATAATGAAGGAGGGTAATTTGGTAATTTATCCAACTCAAGGGCAATTTAGTAATTATAACAAAGGAGAAGGGCAATTTGGTAATCTAACCAACCAAATGGGAAATATGATAAGTGTAGCAATTATGAGGGGTGAACGGTGATCTAAAAAGTGTAGGAGACAATTTGGTAATCTAAATTGGACAAGGGGTAATTTGGTAATTATGCAACCTAAAGGGTAATGGAGTAAATTGTCAAGTAAGGAAGGAATACTTAGCAATTATATAAGTAAGGGGTAAATAAGTAATTTGTATCTAACATGTCGTTATGATTGTGGACCATTATAATATGATTTAAATAATGCTGATTAGCTAAGTAAGAGTATTTGATAATTAGTATGGCCTTAATGGTTTTCTCTGTGATATCCTGGATAATCATCTGAATAAGAAATGACTAATGATATCGGAACGATTGAAAGTGAATAAGTATCGGATTATCGTGCTTTTCGTGATCACTTTAATTAAGACACTATTACTTAAAGTGAAAGACCTTGAGATCGGGAATGGTGACTCCTTAGGGGTCGCTACCCTAAGGACGTGGTTTAGTCCACGCTTATTCTGGTATTTGCTGGTGTGCCTTTGTGCCCCAGCCAGGCCCTATATCTTACTCTTTCTAGCTCTACAGACCTAGTTAGGGGGTATGCATACTTATGGATTAGGTGTCCTTGTCGGTAGGGTACTGAGTTAGCTTTATGCACCAGTACGACCAGGGTACCTTTGCGTCCTTGGGTTCGTGGTTGAAGGGTACTGAGTAGCTGATATGCACCGGTACGACCGGTGTACCTTTGTGTCCCGGGTTATTGATCTCCCGTTCGAGGCAAATAAATATGATTGATGTGCTGATTAAAGAAAGGAAATATACTATTATTGAAAGTGGAATATTAATGAGCCGGGCCCAGATGATTATGATATTGAGTACCAGTCCACCGGTTATTATAGTGGCCAGGAACGTTGTGCCCTAGATGATGATTCTTTATATATCCCTGTCCACTGGTTATAATAGTGGCTAGGAGCGTTGTGCCCTGGATGATGATTCTTTATATATCCCGAGCCACCGGTTATAATAGTGGCCAGGAGCGTTGTGCCCTGGATGATGATTCTTTATATATCCTGATCCACCGGTCATAATAGTGGCCAGGAGCGTTGTGCCCTGGATGATGATTTTATATATATTTCGGTCCACCGGCAATAATAGTGGGGTCCCGAGCTCAATAAAACTTGATATGCATGTGAATAAAGTTATGGAAAAATACTAATCACTTATAGTGGAACACCATGTGAGTCGGGGCCAGACCGGTCCACCGGCAAATAATAGTGGTCAGAGGCGTTCTGCCCTGTGCGTTTACCTTCCGGTCCACCGGCAATAATAGTGGTCAGAGGCGTTCTGCCCTGTGTGTATACCTTTCCTGTCCACCGGCTATAATAGTGGGGTTCTCGCACTCACATGTATATAAAATATGATATGGATTGAATAATGATGGAATAATGGCTTAAGGCCCGAATGTATTGAGTTTATACTATGACTTGGCTTAAGGCCCAAAAGTATCGATCGTGAATTATAACTTGTTTTATGTGTGATTGTTATGTATACACCACAGTTTACATATGTATATAGTTGCATTATGTGTTACATCGCGGTCCTGTTTTTAAGTGTGGTATTAAAGGGTTACTCAGTACCGTAGTACTGAAGGGATTCCCTTTTGGGGCCCCTGCCTATTCAATGGGCAGTGCCCTTTACAGGTCTTGTCAGGTGCTACTCAAGTGGGCAACGGGAAAGAGAGTAAGGAATTATCCGGTAACATTAGGGTTTTCCTCTTTCTTCTTTTAAATTCCTGGTTTTTGGATGTTATGTTGTTACTTTAACCACCATTGGTGGATTTTATTCCTGTAAACGATTTGGTGTGCTACTCCGATCTAAGTATGTTGAATTTCTTGCAATTTACTCTGATTTATGTATGTTGAATGTCTTTCAAATTGTATTTCATTTTTCTTAGCCTTAGCACTTGGTACTGGAACGGTATGAGTAAACCAGTCTGGTACTAAGTGTGACGGTAATACTCCCAAAGTTCATGTTTTATTAATTTACTTTCGCTAATTTCCTTTTAATTAACGAAATTTTTCAGTAGTGAATTTTGGGGGTGTTACATTAACATATCCATCTCTTGTTGCTCTAGCCTTCTTTCATAATGTACCAATATTGATGGACGAGGTACATGGGTCTAAGTCTTGGGCTAGGAGCTACAAATCAAAAAATATTATTAATTAAGAATATTATTATAAAATTCGACATTTACATGTAAATAGATAATCACAAAATGCATACCAACTCCTCTTCAAGGCCCGCATAGCCTTTGCGAGCCATATTATGCGGGTATTTATTTTGCATCGCAATCTCTTTATTTTGGGTACTTTTTTCCTATGTGACAAGCCAAAACATAATAACATGGTTATTTCAATATTAAGCATAATACTGGGATTGATACAAAAAGTTTAATTGTTATCTAACAAGTACCTTAAAATCCCCCGTAAGACGATAAGCAATGAATTGGTTCCAACTTTCTTGATCGATGAAACCATATCATTTGGGTGGGTTCTGTCGTAGAGAACCATCCCTCTTTTTATACATTTTTCTACGAGCTAAATATGACCTAAAGGTTCTTAGACGCTTCCCACAATGTCTAAGAAGCCATTTCTTCCTACTCTCTGGGACATTGAGCACTCTTTGCAAAATAAGACATGTAGATGTATACCAATGTTAATGTAATAAAATTAATAACATTTGACATATAAAAATGATTACATAAAATAGCATATTTACCGTGATTTCCTGCCAAATATGCTCTTTATGACCCTTTGGAACCTGCTTCCAATTATTATAGGAGATAGGAACACGGTTATGGGTCACAAGTGAAATGTAGGTCAAGAACATATCTACGTAAGGGCCGATGGGAAGATTGTAAGTATTCCATCCCAACTCGACTACTTCTCCTCTATTCCTCATGTCTATGATAATTCTCATAATCGTAGGTCCTCTCTTCCCTTCTTCATCACTGCTATCCCTATCAATGTTTTTGTTGGCCATATCTCTACAAAAAAAAAATTATGTTAGAATGTTATATATTGAGGATAATAATGTACCATTATATTATCGATACGAATCATGCTTAGAAAGAATTAATCTCAAATGTATCATGCTATTCTATATATATATATATATATATATATATATACGAATCATGCTGACACGTTTCCAAAAAGATATTAATACTAACCCTAACTCTAATTAACCATAATTAACCATAATAAACGATAAACCCTAACCCTAACCCTAGCTAATTAACCATAATTTATTATAATAAAACCTAACCCTAAACCACAAAAAAAAACCCTAATCCCTAAACCTAGCTAAATGTAATTAAAGCATAATATATAAATCATATTATTATTATTATTATTATTATTATTATTATTATTATTATTATTATTATCATACACAATTATTTTTCTCTATTTAATTATTCACTTTTATATATTCCTTATTCTCTATATCTATTTAATCCTCATCAAATAACAATCATTAACATATCCATATGTAAAATATATTTGCATTTTATTATATGACATTTCCTATATCTTATTGGTAGTCTCCTATACTTATTAATGAAAATGTGTGTGTGTGTGTGTGTGTGTGTGTGTGTATATATATATATATATACATATATAGTTTTTATGAGTGAAAATGTATATAACTCTACACTCACATTCATATTATATATATATGTAAAGGTCTCGGCCAACAATTGCATTTGTTAATATATAACAATAACGCAACAAATTCAACAACAAACAGTAAAATTTTCAGCCAACACATTCAACAACACATTTTCGAACGACAAACCACAATCTTTCAATAACAAACAAACGAAATCCTGTAGCAACATGCATGCATTTATATATATATATATACATATATAAGTAGATAAAAAGTTACGAGAGGAAGAACAAACACATACATAAAGTGAGCTAGCTACAAACACAACGGTGAGAATATTGAGATAGGCAAGGGCTTCAAATACGACGGAGGATGAGGGTGCAAGTGCTGGTTAGCTAGCTTCGGAACAATGACAGCACGCACATGTAGAGCCGACAATGGCAGAGGCATGGTGGAGAGTTGGCGGTGCGAGGGTTTCCTTTACTTGAGAGGAGCCGGAGTGGTGGTGTACGGTGTGGTGGTGCAAGGGTTTGCAAGGAGAAGGAGAGCAAGAGAACGAAGGTGCAGAAAGTCTGAAAACTTTAGCACGAAAAGAACTGAGTGAAATAAAAGTTTGATTTTGGAGTTTTAATAACGGTTTCTGAGAGAATCGTTATTAAAAAGAGGATTTAATAACGGTTCATGAGAGAACCTTATTAAAACATCTTTTAATAATGGTTCTTCTAGGAACCGTTATTAAAACCTTCGAACTTTTGACAACGGTTCTAATATGAACCGTTATTAAATCCTCTTTTAATAACGGTTTTATTTAAACCGTTATTAAAACCTCCATGCAAATTTTAACGTTGCCCTTTTAATAACGGTTTTTAACTAGAATCATTATCAAAACTCTCCCGCCCACTAATTTTCACGCGTTTGACAATGGTTTTCGAACCATTTTTATTATTGTCCTGTTATTATTTTCCGTTTTAATAACCCACGGAAAGCTTTCATTATGAAAATTCTGTGGTGGGAGACAAAGTCTGAACCCACGCCCTTAATCAGTCGCCACCCAGTCTAAATGGGGTAAATTCACTCATAAAATCTGACAACAGATGTGAGGTTATATTTTGTAAAGACCTTAAGTTAGGAAATTTAGAATCCAAACAGAGCTTCACTTTTGTCCTCATTCAAAGTACAGAAAGCGAGCAAAACTCAAAGAAAATGAAAGGGAGAAACAATTGACTGACGTTTCGCATGATACTAAGTCGTGTCATCTCTCATTCTTACTTCCAACAAGTGTGCTGGAGGGGCTTGGGTTCAAGTAGGGCCAAGCCAAAGCTGGACCGGGGTGAGTCGGTTCATGGAATGAATATTTTATTTGTTAGATCGGGTCTCAACCAACGTTATGGTCAGTCATGGGCCTCAAAACTTTTTATATTTGATATTTATTTATTTATTTTTAGCTGGTTATTTGTAAATATTTTTTTATAATTAAAAAATAATAAAGAAGATAAAATTAAAATAATTGTATATACTACTTATATTATTATCCTAACAAATATTTATTAAACAAATTCGTTTGAAATCTAATTATTTTATCAAATTCTCACTTCTAGATAATATGTTAGAATAGAACTTATTTTTATTGATTTGATAATATCTATAAAGTAAATATTTATATTTATCATATTTTTTACATAAACATACTTTAGAGTTAAGATGAATTTAATGTTAGTCTATTTTTTAACACTTTAATTGTGTCTAAAGGGTGAAATAAGTAAGTTGATTTTTTTACCTATTATTTACTATAAATTTATCATTATTAATATTTCCAAAAAATGACTAGCACAAAAAAAATTATTATTTTATAAGTAATTTCTAAATATGAGTCATCATAAGAGGTATAATAATGTTACATAAGAATTATTATATTTTTATTAGTTAATAGATTAATAATAAATTTAAAAAATAATTGAATTGATAAAAGCCCACAACTATTCATAAAATTTATAGGATCAAATTATATTTAATTGAGCCAATAATAATGATAAGAAAAAAGACCGACTCATATCCATCAGATTTTAGTAAGCTCCGATCTTATCAGACTAAATGAACGCGCTTCCTATCGATTGCCAAGGTCTGCATAACGATCGGTCGGTTACCATCGTTACTAGTCAAGGCTAGACAGAGTCTTGTTGTAAATTGTTTTCACACTACTACTCTATATCTAGGGAAGTTTCTTACAGTAAGTGCTCGTTTGGTACGAGGGTATTAGAGGTAAAAAAATTACCCTCATATTTTATATATCTTATATAATTTTTTTAAAATTAAACACTCTTATTCTAATAAATACCTATTTTAAATTTTAATTTGATCAAAATGGATATTTTATTAAATATATATTTATTATTATTAAATTCTTAATATAAATTATATAAAATAGAGGAAAAATTTTTCATCCCTATTATTCCCATACCAAACAAGCCCTAAAAGATGAAACAGATGACTGAGGAAGTTGGTAGCATCCGATAAATATACTAGCTAGCAGCTTGCTCGGTAATAGATGACGGTTAATTTTAGGGATGCACGTAGCCAGCTACAGCTTAGGGGAAATAGGAGACAGATGGGCGGGCCAGCGGACATTCATTTCGTTTGAAGAAGGACAGACCGAAAAACTCGCGGAATATTCAGTTCAGTACTTAATATGTTAGATGGTGGTTGTGCGTTTCAGATCAGATAGGTAAGTATGAACATGAGGATGCAATGTCAACTCCTGGAATTCCATAACACGCAAAACACGACGGAATCAATAGGCAGGTGGGTAGGTAGATAAAATAAAGGCTAATTTGCAAAAATAAGGACAATGCATTTGCCTCATGCGTTTGTGCTGTATGCTTCATTGAATCTCGCTTTCACATGTATCCGGGCCACGTGACGGGAAGGATTTATGTACCTGTGAATTCACTTGGATCCAAAATTTTAATTAAAGACTCAAAACAGTCTTTCTTTATCGTTGTTATATCCATATTAATTTGGCATCCAGCTCATATATCTAGCTAATGTTGGCCCAATTCAATATCTCAGAGTCCCGCCAACCATATCATAGTCCGATGATAAATTAGAACATGTATTCTAGGAGTGCATAGAGTATATATTTATGACTATGAGTGTTCAGAAGGAGTTAAATTTCAAACTAATAACTTTTATTACTATTACTCCATACTCGAATGTTCTTTCATACTTAAGATATGCATCCGAGACAGTACTATAATTTAAACTCGGAACCCCATAAAAAAGAGTTGAATTAAATCAAGGAAGGAACCATGACCCAATTGAATATATAAACATGTAGATCAATGCACCACCACATATTTAATTGCCTGTTTAATTAGAAAATTTTATTTGCAGGCCACCTTGTTTAATCATATGCTTCATTCGTATAAAAAAAAATATCATTCTATTACTAATTTTTATTATAAAAGGTTATTTTTAAAAAATTAAAATATATTTTTATTTTTATCCTTACTTTTTTTCATTCTATTTGTATTAAATACTTTATTATTTTTTTAATAAAAAATATTAGAGTAATTTTATAACTATACTTATTAATTTCTAGCCTTCTTTTTAGTTCAGAAAAAAAGTATATATATGAATATTTTAGTTCTCATGTATCTTGCCTAGGGGTGTCCAAATGGGTGGTCATGGTTTAACCCAACCCATAGTATTTTAACCCATATAATTTATATAATCTATGGTCTAATCCACGATGGGTTGTAGAAAATAATTAATAATTTTTAATCCAACCCATCATAACCCATGGGTTATACAGGTTAACCATGGGTTAGCGTGGGTTAATATATATACAAACAAGCCTATCTTGACCTTTACCATCACCGTCTCAACCACCATTGCCGCCATCCCTTCCACCACCATTACTAACACCGCTTCCACCAGCACCACCACCACAATTACTACAATTATTTTCCTTTCTTTTTTTTCTTTTCTTCAATTCACAACCACCGCCTCCAATATAATAAAATAATTATGTCAAGTGTCAAACATATTATAAAAGAACGATGATCACATTTATTTAGTATATTTGTCTTCTTTATAAAAACTTCTAATATAATACTATCTTAATTAGAGTAAGAAGAGGAATTTTAAATAGCATTTTATTTTCTTCTTTAAAAAAGATGAATTTTTTCCGTAATCTTTTTTAGAGGACACTACAGTAAATTCGAATATTAGCGACGGTTATTTTAAATTTAGGGACGGTTATTAACCGTCGCTAAAGTTTTACCGACGGTTCACAGAACTGTTCCTAAACGAAGCGTCCCTGTGTTATTAGCGACGGTTTTTGTAAGCGTTGGTAAAAGTTTTTAGCAACGGTTAATAACTGTCCCTAAAACAATAATTTATTAATGTTTTATTAATTTATTTATTTAGCGACGGTTATTAACCGTTGCTAATTTAGCAACGGTTAATAACCGTCCCACGGATGTTTACCGACGCTTAATAACCGTGGCAATAGTGAGGATCTTTCGCGCTAAATTTTCTCCAGATTAACAGAGACGGTTATTAACTAAAATTAAACCTGCTGCTGTAATAATAATAACCTGCTTACATCCTGCTGTAATAATAATAATTAATCTGCTTATACCAAAAATTTCCACATCAATTTCCTCGATCCCTGCATATATATATATAATCGATAACCTATAATATATAATAATATTTAACCTGCTTAATTAATTACAACCTGATCATTAATCCAAACATACCAATGTATTTTAGCAACATACAAAATCATTAAATTACAAAGTGACAAGCTACATAGCAACTTCCGTCTAAAATACATATACATTAATTTACGACCTACATACAAATGTCCATTACAAAATATTTAAAGGCTTGATAAAAAAAGAGCCGGCATTTGCCTAATTGTAGTTAATTAGGTTTAGCTTCTTCGTATCCATGCCTTTGGTATCTGATGTCACATCTTGACGCATTTATCTGTATCATAAAATACATAATCACCAATGTATATTAAAAAAAAATATAACATTTCAATATACAAATATTAAAAATTCCTAAGACCAATACTAGTAGATTCTCCATCACACTTTGTTTTTTTATCAAAGGCAAAAATTTATATTTATATATATTATGGACATACATTTACACCCAAGCATACCCAAGGAGCATATACAAAAAAGATGGCCAAAACATACAACAAAAAAGTTGCTGAAATGACTCTAGACCAGCAGTTGCTGAAATGACTCTAGACCAACAAAAAAGTTGCCAAAACATACATTTATAGCTTTCATATCCTCATTACGAAGATCATAAACAGAGTGAGGACATGACTCTAGACCAGCAGTTGCTGAAATGAATATCCAAGCATTACCAAGTTGCTTGGAAGCCAATACTTGGGCTCTATATCAATTGAATTCATGCAACAGGAAGTTACACTTCACCCATCTCTCACACAATTATCTCTACTCATTGCCAACTGTAGTGCCATTTCCATTTATCTCCCCCTTTCTTTTCCTTTTTTTCCTGTTCTCTTCTCTTAGGACATCACCACCAAGTCACCTAATCTTTCAGTAATTAGAACAAAATAGATGAAGATTAAAAACAGAAAATTATTTGTCAAACAATCTACTAAATCTTTGAACTTATGGAAGAGTCCAAAGAGAATATATAAAAAAAAGGCTCTTGCATATTATATTGTGATTAAGAGAAGGTCAGAAAAACTTTGATACTCTGTATCTCTCTTATTCCTCTAGCAACAAAGATAGTCCACATCCTCGAAGACAACAGAAAAGAAAATTGATAGGTAGATTAATGATAAGGACTGAATTAGTTCAACACAGGATGTAGACAACTGAGTCCTATCCTTAATCGCAACACATTGGATGATAGAATTTCTTTTATGGATAAAAAATAAATAAAAAATAAAAAGTCAAGTGATCTCAAACTGAAATAGACCATTAATTCTTCTCAGTCTTGTCGATGTTCAGAATCCCAAAATGATTGCAAGGTTAGGTTTATTTGGTGTTTAACTATGCTTGCTGAGTAACATCTTAGAGTAGTATGAAAAATATATTGGATCTCTAAACAAACATATAAAACAATCAAGTAGCTCCTGCTCAAGTAAATGACAAAAAATAAATAAAAAAGTAAGCAAAGACAGCAAAACCACTGCTGGGAGCATTGGACAAGAAACAAGGGTTGAATAAAGAAAAGATAATAAATGCATACAGCCTAAAACAGGTCTAGAAAAACATGGAAGATGAATACTTCGCATCTGTTCAGTATTCAGGTTAACCCATGACTCCATGCATATGTATAAATAAAAAGGGAAAAAGCAAATGCCCTAAAAATGTTAGGAAATTTAAGTTTATGGAACAAGATGAAGATCATGAACATATACTGCAGGATGCTTTTCACAAGTATGCCATCATAGCTGCAGGCATAAAGTATTAGCATCCCTCTCTGTCACTGTTTTGTAATAGTTTTGCAAATACTTTATGGCATGAAAGTTTTCTGTAATTATAATGGTGGCAACTGCCTCATTTCAGCAGGGTGTCAATATGAGATGACATGGTAATGGTGCTTGATAGCTTGTCAGTACTACTAGTAAATAAATTAGCAATCATGGCCTATTTGTTATCATGAGTTTCATGGGCAGATAATCTCTTCTTCTTGGTCTGTGAAAGTGCTTCTGGTTATAATCGGATCCAGTTGATTTTGTATACTCATTTTTTTTTTCAAGCAGAAGAATTTGTTGTTGAATGGCTCCTCCATTCTTGTGCAAATAGAAACTGTATTTCCGGTGTAACTCTGATAAAGCTGGGAGTTTTGAAAGGCCTGCAGTCTGAGGTGAGGAGGGGGGTGGGGCTGGGCAGGGAAGCTGTTCAAGCAGGGGCATTTGGGGAGGATCAAGACCACGTTTGGTACTTGGTTCACTCAAAGACACTCAAGAGAGTTAAACAATGCTGAAAATGGCAAAATGGTCATAGGATTAGCACTAAGAAGAGATTTGGATTTTCTATTGGTCCTATAAAACTCAATATGAAACATTTCTAAGGCTCATGTAGTTGGACAATGAGAGCCTGAGAGTATGTTCCACCTAAAGTGAAACATTTCTATTGGCCCTTATTATTTCCCTGTAAACAAAAAAAATATTATATTTATAAAAGTTTGATCATCTTACCTTCTCTTAGTAGTGTAACTTTGTGGAAAAGTGGTGTTTTATGATATTTGAGCACAGAAATAGGACCTATTATGCATGATTTATCTTTAGTGTTTTATGAGCTAAGTTATATCATAGCATGTTGATAAATATATTTCAGTTTTTAGTATGATTTGCAAAAAGTGTAATATGTTATACAAAATTTGAAGCATAATGTAACTCCTTTACTCTTCAGATGAATTAAATATGTTAAAGCTAGATTATTGATGTATTATGTGAATCCGAGCATAATTAGGTGTATAGTATGTTATATCAAAGATATAAAGTGGTAGAGGAGGTTGTATTCATTTTCTGGTTTCATAAAATGGAGTAAAATTGCATGATTTATCCTCAAACTATATTTGTGAATTATGTTAATGAGAAATCAGTCAACAACTATCTATGATAGGTAAAGAATGGTGAACTAGTTTACTAGTCAGCTAGTTCAAGACACAAGTCATCTATGTCTCAGACTTTGGTATTTTCCTTTCAATAGAGACATTTCAAATTCCTTGTGTTTGGGGACCAATGAATTGGTTTGACTAGTCAACTGGCTAACCTGAAACTAACTAAATAGTTAGTTTACAACAATGGTGTTATGTTTTATAATGGTCCCAAAAAATTTGAAAAGCATCCTTGTACCATCTTAACACCGATTCATGCAGTCTTTCTTACTTTCTAGGGACAGCTGACTTCAATGAGAGGTTCTCTGTTGCCCATAATTAATGGGGCAGTGCTGCCCATGAATGTATTAAAAATGCTTCTATATAGGGAAAGGAAATGCATGAGCAAGTCTGCTTTCAGAGAGAAGAAAGAACAATAGAGATGCTGGAATGTACCTTTCTGATAAAAGAGTACTAAGAAAATATTTGGATTTAAATCAAAACTAGCCCACATTTACTTATATATTTATTCATTATCAGAAATTAGGATATGTAAAAGAGAGCCATATAACAGACTTGTCTAAGATTCATGATGAATTACTCCACTGCTACTAAATCACAGAACACAGCCATATAACAGACTATTCCACACCTCCCAATGAAAAAAAAGAGAGAAAAACCAATGTCACAAAACTTACCATAAGGATAAATAATACATAGTAATTATCCAGAACTCAACTCTGTCATTTACTTACCATAACTCAAAATTCAGAATTGACATCAAGTTTCAGAAACATTGGTTCATGGACCAAAACGTTAAAGATGGATAACATTAGCAAGACTTAATCCTACACTAAAACATGAGAACACGGCCTTCAACCAAAATCTACACTGTAATTAGTAAATTCATTAGAAATCTAGGGCAGGATAAGGGAGATTATATGCAAACATGTCTTATGATAGCAGGCTTTTTGTTGGTTGGGGAGATCTAAACAAATAAGAAAAACACCAATAATACAATTCTAAAGAGAATATATTTCAGTTCTATGAACTTACATCTCCCAAGTGGTCTTCAACGCTATCTGGTATAACCTGTAAAGCATCCATGCATCATAGTACCTGCACATGTTCCAATTAGCAAAACCTGTAAAAATTACTAAAAACAATCAACTAGCATAACCTGTAATCTCTATAGATCAATAGATCAATCCATATTATCAGAATCCTCAAAGAAATACAAATAATTTGTCCATAACCTATAAAAATTACTAAAAGTAATCAACAACTAGCATTTGTGGTACGTATTCATAAAATCTCTATAAAACATACCTATGTAGGGCTTGTTCTTCCCATCCACTGATTGACTCGAGCCATAAAGACATCCAACTCTTTTTTGTTGGCAGCTACCTCTGCTCTAGTGGCAGCTAACTGTTCTTCAGTTTTCTGAAGTTGATCTTTAGTAGCAGCTGCTTCTTCTCTTGCAGTAGCTGCTTCTTCTCTTGCGGCAGCTAGTTCCTTATTTAGCCTTTCTATTTCAAGATTGGATCGACCTACACTCTTGTTACACATCTCTAGCTTAGAAGGTGTGGCACCATGCCCATAACCGAAAGCTCTACCACTATGATTCTTTCCATATAAAGAAAGAACAGCTTCCTTTTCCGCCTCAATGGTATTTTCTGACAATTCAGAGTGCCCAGTTTTTTCTTTTATATAAGCCATAGCTTCATCCTATGTGAGGAAAAATAAAAACAATAAAGGGATACATTGAGATAAACCAAAGAATAAGGATGTTAATATGTAAATATATAACTCCATACCACAAATTCCTTGGACTTGGAATATCTTGAATAGCTTCCATCACGACGCTTATGATTAAGTATAAACATATCAATGTCACCAGGCTCTCGACCATTAGTCCTTATCTGAATGATTAAATAAAATCAAATAAATAGTATAAAAGACATTTAACTACCATTATTATATATTATGCATGTCATGAATTACTTACATATTCATCTCTAGCAATAGCAAAGCTTTTTGTTCCACGTGTATGGAAATGGGATGCTTCACTTCTTGCCTCTTCTCCTCGCTTAGAAGCATCCTTATACCAAAATAAATATATAACTATCTATTCATTTTCAAAATATAAATAAATGATTAGTTTGATACTATACCTTTCCATCATTAGAGAACCAATACTCAACCATTTCATACCATTGCTCCTTAGGAATTTTGGCGACATTCCATTTTTCTAGCACTTGATCTATTGTAGCACCGGATGGACAATATTTAGCCTTCAACTCACTCCGCTTACTTCTTACTCTGATTCCAAGGTTACTCAAAAAATATTTGTCCATCATACTCCCAGGAGGAAGATGAAACTTTGCCTACCATGGCGAAAAAAATAAGATTACAAAAATGACAAGAAAGATAAAAGTAATATTACTATAATGAATATATATCTATGAAGTACCCGAACTATTGTCTTCAATTCCTCTTTGGTTGCTTTATTCACTTTATGCCAATCTTTCTTATGGTACGGGCATAATTCTGGTCTATCTGCTAGGTCTGCTAACCAACGGTTGAAGATATGTCCAGACCTTCTAATTGGTTGATACATTTCATTAACATCCACTACCATCTTTTCACGACCATTAAGATCCCAAATATCTGCTGGCGATATTTCACCATATCGTCGTGTTCTATTTCCCTCAACATCTAAACAATACATTTGAAATTAGTTAGTGACGATAGAAAGAATTGAATGAATAAAACAAAAAATTTAGTAATAAGCCACTGTTACCAATAAATTCGACAAAATCTTTAACAGTCTTGCCACTACCACCACTACTACCACCAATGGCATTGGGTGTATCATTCTCATGAAGTTGCTCCTCATGGACTTGAATTGTTTGTGTAACACTATCTAGTGTAAGCGGTGAATGAATAGACGGAGACCTCTCAACCGATGAATCAACAAATGCTTGACCACATGGCTGACTATTTGGTGAAATAGGTAAAGTGTTGTCTCCTGTCACACGTCTAAAAGAGGGACTAACATTCGATGATGTGCAACGAGAAGATGCATGTGGATCATATGTCAAATTCCTTGTTGCTTTCCTTGAACGATACATGACTACAAAACATATGATCTACACCATACTCATAAACAGTTAGCAAAAACATCAAGGATAAAAGCAAATCAAAACCAATAATACAATGGATGAAGTAGAGTCCACAAAAATAAATTGCAATGAAAAGTAGTACATAAATTTCAATCCATATTTTTGTAGTCTAAAACTACTCATCCATGTTAGTCCTAGCTAAATATGTTACATCATCAAAAGTATTAATGGAAGTACAAGGAACAGCTTGGGGATAGAGACGATCATCTTCATCTTCATTTTCTTCTAGGGCACATGTTCCCATTTGATAATTGTCCCTTGGTTTTGTTTCAACTATATGATGCCAGTCTTCTTGTTTCCCATCTTTCACATAAAAAACTTGAGTTGCTTGAGATGCAAGAATGAATGGATCATCTTTTATTGCCTTTCCCATATGTATCAAGTGATTGAAATTTACTAAAGTAAATCCATTGTTATCTTGCTTCAACCCTCTACCTGAATTAATGTTTACCCAATCACAACAAAATAATACAACTCGACAACTACCATAGTAATCCAATTCATAAATATCTCTTATCTTCCCATAATGTTTCATTCCATCTGCAATTACCACCACCCCAGAATTTTGAGTTTTCCTCCTCTCATCACGGTTTTTTGTGTGAAATCTGAATCCTCTCGTGATAAATGAACTCATCCGTTTAACTAATTTATTAGGTCCTCGTGCCAAAGCCTTCCAAATTTTCCCATCTTCTGTGCCGTCATCAATGTCTTGTCCCTAAAATAGCATAAACAATTACAACTTGTATAGTATGCATTATAACACATGCTCATATAATAAACGACGGTTGCTCTATGTATTGTTAAAACTACCTTTGATTGAAGCCATTGAGAAAATTCTTCGACTACCCACTTCTTCTCGGTATTCTCATCAGGCCTTATACCCCTATACCATATAAGAACATTAAAAACTATAAAAAAAATTCTACATCAATTTAATAAAGTTGCATAACTATTATGGTACATATAATATTACCTACGATAAGTGTCAAAATAATGATGTTGGATCAACACATAACGATGAGCTTGCTTAAGACTCAAATCATCCAAGTTGAGGTGATGAATCTTCCCTAAAGGTCGTCCTCCGGTATTGAACAAATACTTGTCAAAATCTTGAACAAATTCATCATTCCGTGGTACTCGATTAAATAAAGTCTCAACATCTCTAAAATAACGTGAACAGAATGTTAAACATTCATGGATGTTGTATCCCTCTGCTATAGAACCCTCAGGACGAGCTCTATTCCGCACGTATGATTTTAATCGTACTAGGTCCCTATAAAATAAAACAATGAAGCCACATATTTGTAATCATTATATAAATTATAGTAGCACTAAGCTTAGTCATAGACAAAGTAAGTACAAATGTTCTCACCGTTCAATGGGAAACATCCAAGTATAGTGAACTGGGCCTGTAAACTTCACTTGCTCTGGAAGATGTACAATCAAATGAACCATGCTTGTAAAAAAACTTGGTGGAAAAATCTTTTCCATGCGGCACAATGTTAGAACAACATGTTGTTGCAAATTATCAAGTTCTTGCAAGTCCAACTGTTTACTACATATAGATTTGAAAAACAATGATAAGTCTGAGATAACTCCAACAACCTCAGTGCACATGGATGCTCTTAATGCAATTGGGAGCAAATCTTGCATTAAAATATGACCATCATGACTTTTAAGATTGAACAATCTCTTGTCTTTCAAACTAACACATCTCGAGATGTTAGATGCATATCCATCAGGAACTTTAATCTTCTGCCGAACGGATAAGAAGCGGACCTTGTCAGAAGCATTCATCGTATAAGAAGCATTAGGCAAGACATACTTGTTATTTGGCAATTCAATCAGGTGTAGATCTTGTCGTATCCCAATATCCTGAAGATCCATGCGTGCTTGATGATTGTCTTTTGACTTCCTATCAATACCCAAGAAAGTTCCTAATAAATTATCACATATGTTTTTCTCTATATGCATTACATCTAAATTGTGACGAATGAGGTTGTGTTTCCAATAGGGAAGATCAAAGAAAATACTTCTTTTCTTCCAATTATGTTGCATGGGCCTATCAAGTAAAATATCCTCATCAGCATCATTATCATCATCTGTGTCCTCAAAAATTGATGGGGGCCTATCAATTTGTTCATTGGATCTTGTAGATCGATCTGAAAACTTCCCATAAACATGATTGAGGCCATCCACCTGCCTACGAATAGTAATTCCGGATGGTGTAGTTGGAGCCTTGTCAAACTCTATTGTTCCATCAAATTCTGAAGCTTGAAAGCGAAAAATGTGATCATCCGGTAACCACCTACGATGCCTCATATAACAAAACTTCTTACCAAACTTCAGCCATCTTGAAGAAGTAGCACTTGCACAACAAGGACAAGCAAGAGCACCCTTTGTACTCCACCCAGATAAATTTGCATATGCTGGAAAATCATTTATAGTCCACATAAGAATGGCCCGCAGTTGAAAGTTTTGCATAGAAGCTGCATCAAAAGCATTAACACCCTCCCACAACTTCCTTAACTCATGTACTAGTGGTTGCAAATATACATCTATGTCATTACCTGGGCTCTTCTCCCCTGGAATAATCATAGACAAAATAAGTGATGTTTGTTTCATACACAACCACGGTGGGAGATTATAAGGAACTAATAATACAGGCCATGTGCTATGATTTGTACTCAACGTTCGAAATGGATTAAACCCATCACTAGCAAGTCCAAGACGAACATTGCGAGGATCGAGAGCAAAATCTGGATAACGGGAATCAATATCTTTCCAAGCCAAACCATCAGCTGGATGTCTTAATTTTCCATCCTTCACACGGTTTCTATCATGCCATCTTATATCTGCAGCCATCTTTGATGACATGTATATTCTTTTTAGCCTTGGAATTAACGGAAAATACCGTAGAACTTTCTTAGGCTTTTTCCTTCTATTAGACTCTTGTTCACCTTCATTATTGCACCCTACTTCAATTGGGTTCTCCCAACGAGAAGTGTTACACACCAAACATTTATCTAGCATTGTCTGATCATTTCTTCCATCATTCCAATATAACATGCAATCATTTGGACATGCATGGATCTTTTCATATCCAAGACCCAATTCATTGATCAATTTTTTTGCTTCATACCAAGATGATGGAAATGAAGAAAACATAGGAAATGCATTGGATAACAACTCAAGCAACATGGTAAAAGACTTTGAAGACCAACCATTCATGCTTTTCAAATGACACAAATGCAAAATGAAAGAAAGCTTCGAATAATTATTACACCCTGGATATAATTCTTCCTCACATTGCTTCATTACTCTATGAAAATGAACCTCTTCCTCACTACGACAATTGCTTGGTTGGCCTTCAGGTAAAACAGCACAATCATGGGAATTCTCGTTGAATGTAGTCTGAAATGGAATTGAGCATTCAACTGCATAATTTTTAGTTGAGGATTGATCAAATACCCCAAATGCATCCCTCACCAAGGTCGGAATTTGAGTACTATCACCAAAACTTGGCCTAATTTCATCCATACTTCCATGTCGAACGTTAACATCATTAGTAGGGACAAATATTGGTTCCCCATGAAGAACCCAATTGGTATAATTTTTTCTAAAACCATTCTTCATAACATGAGCAGTTACAACATCAACCGGATTACGATATCTGTTATGACACTTTCGACATGGACACCAAATTTCTCCATTTATAGCAGCTTTAGAAGTTGCAAGCTTCAAAAAACTGTCAAATCCCGCTAGAAACTCAGGACTGGTCCTATTACAATTTATCCAACTTTTATCCATGAGAAATTGTATTTCAAATATACCTGAGCATTTAAAAAAACAACAAATTAAGTAACAAATTTAATGTTGTAATCCCCCCTCCTTTGATTTTAAAAGCTACTGTTTATGAAGTGCCATATAGAATAACAAATATGCTTGCCATAGTTTCCATAACTTAGTATTGTTAATTGAGAGATACTGATCTTTAGTCATAAATGGTTCTGCTGTATCAAATAATTATCAAAAAATGACTGGAAAAGAAGATAAAATCACATCATTACTATATTTGGATCAAAGATAGTCCCAGATATGACTATGAAAATATTACTATCTGTTTAAGGATCATGTTGTACAGGATGTAAAATTTTAGCATGTATTAGGTAGTGGGTACTTTGATTCCCAAACTATTGGTTTGTTCCTTAAATTTGAGTTTTGAAACTCTATAAACCGATTGAGTGGTTAAGGCTAGTTTATTTCAGTTGGTTATTCCTTGGGCTCAATTTTCAATATCAATATTTCCCCAAAAATTTTGTTGCATCATGATTATGTTCTAAGTAGTTTGTTTATGATTTTTTTCCAAATAATTTAGACATGCCTAATATGTTTTAAGGATTTTCAATGGATTCGTAGAGAGGTAATTTTTAATAAGTCACTTTTATGACTTCATCTCATTTGCATAATGGCCTACCATGAAGAGAATTTGAGGTATGATTTCCTAACTCTTATTAAGTTAATAAAGTGCAAGCATAATTTTATTGAGACTCTTATCATGACTTTTGTATTTCACATGCTAACCCATAAATATTGGTTGTTAAGAACCTTAAATGGAATGTAGTTGATGTACGGATATATTGAGTAAAGATTTTAGAATTTAATTGTGTCGAAGTGTTTTAGCTAGGGTTTTTTCTACCCCAATTGATCAACTAGTTTCCATAGCCGATTGACTAGTTATTGGGACTTATTCGCTAGTCGAGTAGACCAATCAACTAATTTTTTAGAATACTAAAATGGTAAGGTTGACCATTCAGGTGGTTCACTACCATTTTGATGGTTTGGAAGTGCCCAAATTAGTCCATCAGACAAATCAACTAATCATTGGAAACCCATCAATTGGCCTCAACTAAATTTGTGTTTCATATCTATTTCTTTCCAAATGTGGAAATGAGGAGGTTCCTGTGTCGACCATCCACAGTCCACATGACAGAGATAAAAATGTTGAAAAATATGTAGTATTAGAGAAGGGTGCGATAACCAGGATATTTCATCTACCTTTGCCCTTCCGATATCAGGAACAATGAATAGATTAGACCATAGAAAACATGAGCAAACAAAATTTTTGGTCATAGCAAAAACCAAATCTATTGCCGACTAAATTAATTGCACAAAAACAGTTCCATTATCATCTATTCCCAACTTTACTCAACAAACTTATAAACAGTTAGCAAAAACCAACCTAACCTGTCGACACTCCTGTCCACAGCTTCGGCAGGAGCTTCAAGCAGCACCAAGAACGAAATTAACTACAAATCGAAGGCTTATAGCAATTAATTTAGCAGTAATTAAAACTGAAAGTAACTAAATCGAAGGCTCATAGCAAAATCAAACTAACCTGTTCACACTTCTATCCACAGCTTCGGCAGGAGCTTCAAGCAGCACCAAGAACGAAATTAACTACAAATCGAAGGCTTATAGCAATTAATTTAGCAGTAATTAAAACTGAAAGTAACTAAATCGAAGGCTCATAGCAAAATCGAACTAACCTATTCACACTTCTGCCCACAGCTTGCAGGAGCTTCAAGCAGCACCAAGAACGAAAATAACTACAAATCGAAGGCTTATAGCAATTAATTTAGCATTAATTAAAACTGAAAGTAACTAAATCGAAGGCTCATAGCAAAATCGAACTAACCTGTTCAAGCCTCCGTCTCAAGCTTCCCCGAGAGCTTCAACCACCACTAGGAATGAGAAGAACTATAAATCCAAGACTTACAGCAATTATTTCAGCAGTAATTAAAATTAAACCAAGTAAAATGGACGGTAAAATCGAACTAACCTGTTCGTAAATTTCCAAAGCTTTGCCGGGAGCTTCAACCAGCGCCGGCAACGACCGAGAAAAGACAAGCGCACACCGGAGAAGACTACCAACGCCGAGCAACCAGGCGGCCGGACCAATTCCACACAGAGAGAGCAGGGGTGGTAGATATTGTCGCGCGTTCTTGACTAATTTTGGCTGATGAGGATATGTGCGCGCAGATGGAGCCAATGTATTCTGAGCGCGCGACGGTAATTTGGGGTTTAATTTAGCGACGGTTAAAAACCGTCCCTAAATTTTTTTTTTTTGCAACGGTTTAAAACCGTCGCTATTTCTCCGCTTTTTTTACATTTTCCAAACGGTTATAGAACCGTCGCTAAATTTATGATCCTAACGGCCGTATTTCCTGTAGTGGGAATTTCAAATGCTTTTAATACATAATTTAATTAACATAAATTCATAAACACAATGGGATATCAATGATAAGCTTAAACATACGTCTTCGTATTTTTATTTATTATCACTTAAACGGTAAAAACAAATCTTATCCAAAAAATGTCGGATCAAATTGTCAATGTATTGGGGGAAAAATATTTTTGTAAAAGGAAATAACAACTCATAATAATAGTTTCATGAAATCTATTTTTGAGAAATCATTTACGACACGATTCGAACGATATCCGTACATGGAAACAAGAGAATATGAACTCGTCGTCTTAAATTCCATGCACATGACATGATTAAGTAAGCCAGTCATAGTGACTTTTGGATTTCGGAATCTCAATAAATAGAACAGAAGATTTTTTTTAGCAATAGAATACAATTAGGCTTTGTTTGGTTTATGGAAAACTTGGAGGAAAGGAAAAAAAGTTAGATGGAAATTTATTTTTCTATGTTTGGTTGCCAGAAAAATTTAAAGAAAAGAAAACAAGAAAAAAAATATTATGGAAACTTACACTATACAGCTTTCTTAGGCTGAACCGGAGGAAAACAAAAGAAAGTAAAGGAAAATTGTTTGGTTATCCGTACTTATGTGTGTTTACTACTTTTTATATGGACTAAGTTACCCTTCTAGCATATTTAAGAGTAAGGACTGAAGTAAAGCAGTGAGATGGTAGCCGGAAAACGTATAAAAAATATTTCCTCTTCCAAAAACTTTTTGATATTGGAAATTATATTTAAATTATTTAATTAATTTATTTATTAAAATAAAATTATTAATGATTAAAATTAACTAATATAGATAATAATTTTAGGTATTTTTTATTTTTTTCTCTTAATTTTAGTAGATCTAATTCATTTTAATATATATATATATATGTATATATATATATATATATATATATATATATATGTATATATATATATATATATATATATATATATACATACATTTTTTTTGACGTTTCTTACCGTCTTCATTTCCTAAATTTTAAAAAAATGACATTTTTGCGTTTTTTTCTCGTCCCCGTCTCCGTGCAATGCCGATATATATATATATATAATTTATTTTTTTTTACGTTTCTTACCGTCTTCATTTCCTAGATTTTTAAAAAATGATATTTTTGCGTTTTTTTCTCGTCCCCGTCTCCGTGCAACGTCGCTGTAACATAACTGCTCGCCGTATTCTTCCGTCGCCAGTGTTGCCTCCAACCTTCGCTACTCTGCCCAATTAATTGACTCTTCAAAGTTTTTTTTCTTAATTTTAGTAGATCTAATTTATTTTAATATATATATATATAGATATATATATATATATATATATGTGTGTGTGTGTGTGTGTGTATATATCATATGTATATATATATAATTTTTTTTGACGTTTCTTACCGTCTTCATTTCCTAGATTTTTAAAAAAATGACATTTTCGCGTTTTTTCTCGTCCTCATCTCCATGCAACGCCGCTATAACATAACTGCTCGCCGTATTCCTCCGCCGCCAGTGTTGCCTCCGACCTTCGCTACTTTGCGCAATTAATTGACTTGTCAAAGTTTTTTTTTCTTAATTTCAGTAGATCTAATTTATATATATATAATTTTTTTTTACGTTTCTTACCATCTTCATTTCCTAGATTTTTAAAAAATGACATTTTTGCGTTTTTTCTCGTCCCCGTCTCCGTGCAACGCCGCTGTAACATAACTGCTCGCCGTATTCCTCCGCCGCCAATGTTGCCTCCAACCTTCGCTACTTTGCGCAATTAATTGACTCGTCAAAGGTTTTTTTTCTCTTAATTTTAGTAGATCTAATTTATTTTAAATATATATATATATATATATACATATATGTATATGTATATGTATTTACATATACATATACATGTATGTATGGATATACATATACATGTTAATATATTTTGTTTTAATAAAATTGTCATTATTATTATTTTTTAAGGATGGAGTATTTTATATATATTAACACTAAAGTGTGGTCCATATTAATTAGATAAAAAGTTTGGCCATAAAGTTTATAATATATGGTAATATGTTAGTAATTAAGCCTAACCTATATCTCTCTATCTAATTCTTGATGGTAGAATTAGATTTAAGTATGTGTGTATAAAAACATGTGTCATGCACATGATAATGGATTATTGAGTAATAAAATTTATTAGTAATTAATTACTCATTATCTTTTGAATTTGAATTTGAAAAGGGAAAAGAGCCAAAAGTTGGTTACACTAACCAACATAATTGACGTACAGCAAATAAAAGGATATGGAGCATTTTGTGGTCAGATGATATGCATTTATCCTTGGGAATTTTCTTTTCCTTTCTCTTTTCTAACACACATACATGTACATGAAGAGAGAAAATAGGAGGGTTTCTTCTTAAAAAATTCAAGTGTAATTCTGTTGCAAATCAAAGAGAAGAAGATAAATAAAGGAAGGTCCCTATTCCTGTTTCTCGCAAAGGAAGCACGCACCATCGGGTTTGAGAAAGAGGGAGTAGAACCGATAAATTATCGTTGCAATTTTATTTCGACAATTTTCCGTGTTGATAATTTAATCAATGGCTGGAGGTACGCTATATATAATTTATATATAGTATTATATATTCTTAATTCCGCATAAAGTTTAATCAATTTGTGTATTAGGATTTCACATGAATTATATATTTATTATGCATGAATTTATATTAATAATATGTTAATTATATGATTCATGCCATATCATTATTTAATAATACATATATATATATATATTTGATGTTTCTTACCGTCTCCGTTTCATAGATTTTTTAAAAATGATGTTTTTGCGTTTCTTCTCGTCCCTATCTCCGTGCAACGCCGCTATAACATAACTGCTTGCCGTATTCCTTCGCCGCTGTAACATAATTGACCAGTCAAAGTTTTTTTCCCATGAATTAAGGATATGCAATATTCGGACAAAGATTAATCTAGCCTCCGTATTATGTTTGCATCGAATGTCTTTCTACTTTCTCGTCTATCGCCGTACCGCGCCTCAGAATCTTATTCTAATCAAATATTCATCCTTACACTATTTTTCTCATCTATCGTCGTATGACATCTCGACAACTTCTCATTAAACAGAGAAACTTATTTTATTTTATTTTATTTTTAAGGTGAAGATTTGGACTCCACATTCTGCATGTAATATTTTAAAATTTTTCTGAAAAAATTTGGTATTAGTAATGAGTCTATACAAATTTTATAAATTTATTATAAACTTTATGAACTTTTTTATATATTAATAAAATATTTTAATTTTAATAAATTTTATTTCTCATGTATCTTGCGTTTATATATTAGAATAGTGTGTGTGCGTAAACATACCCACGTATAGACTCGCACACAAAAGTCGCTTTCCTCTTTTGAACAAGTTTGTGAAGCTTGAAAATTGGAGAGCATTCACAAATCCATAAATTTGACATATATGATATATCTACCAACGTCTTGGTCTATCATTGTTAGAAATTAAACCCCGACGCTCACGTGTCTTTTCATACATGAAACATATGTGAGAAACGGTATAAGTCAAGTCTAGAACTTTGTAGAAAAGAGTCAACCCTTTTCTACTAGACTAAAGAAAAAAAAACACAATCCAATTTAATATATAAATATGTAAATTGACATGCCACCACATACTTAATTGCCTTTCCAATTATAAAATTTATTTTTAGACCACCTTATTTAATCAAATGCTCCGTTCATATAAAAAACTATCATTCTATTACTAATTTTTATTATAAAAAAATATTTAAAAAAAATTAAAATATTTTTTATTTATTTGTATCCTTTTTTTTTCATTCTATTTGTATTACTAACTTTTTTATCCTCATTTTGTTTTATTCTATTAATTTGTATTGCTAATTACTTGTTTAATTATAGAATTTTATCTGCTGACCTCCTCATTTAGTCAAATGCTCCGTTTGTATAAAAAAAATATTATTCTATTACTAACTTTTATTATTAAAAACTATTTTAAAATAGTTAAAATTTATTTTTTTATTGTGATGCTTATTTTTTTCATTCTATTTGTATTAAATACTTTATTATTTTTTAATAAAAAATATTAGAGTAATTTTATAGCTATATTTATTAATTTCTAACTTTCTTTTTATTTCAGATAAAAGTATATATATGAATATTTTAGTTCTCATGTATCTTGTACTTATATAATAGAATAATGTGTGTTTATATTTGCGTGTACATACCCGCATATAGATTCACACACAAAAGTCACTTTCCTCTTGTGAACAAGTTTATGAAGTTTGAAAATTGGATAGCATTCACGAATCCATAATTTGACATATATCTACCAACATCTTGGTCTATCACATTTTTATGGTCTTGTTATATGGAAATTAGTAATTAAGTTACTAAATACTATATTATCCTCACCCCATTTATAGCTACCATCACCTTTCTCTCCTCTCTCTTTTCTAATTTTCATTCTTCATTTCGCCTCCTCCCTCTGTGTTGCTCTCTTTTCACCACATAACCCTAGATTAAACAAATGCATTTTAATTATGAAGAAGATGGCTATGAAGAGGAGTTAGGAGACTAATGTAGAAGTTGCAACTACTTTAAAGTACATTATCGAATTTTATTTGCATTTTCTTTCATTACTAGCTTTATGTTTATGAGTGTTTTTCCCATTCGAATATGAATATTTAACATTACAACCCCCAATTGTGATCAGCTAATGATGCGGAGCCCTCCTAGCGTCACCTTCTAACACTACATGTAATACCCCAATTTAAGCGGAATATTATAAGGATTGATTTGGCTACTTATATCAACATGGTATACCATCCTTTTGGTGATTCCATCCTAAGAACTCCACAGTTAAGCGTGCTGGCTGTGGAGCAATTTTAGGATGGGTGACATTCTGGAAAGTTCTGAAAATTTCTCGAAAAGTACGTGAGTGAGGACAAAGAGCACTAAAAGGACTCGTGTTGATCCATGGGGCCAGCCGATCAATCCGAAAGCACTTCAAGGTAGCCCCGGCGTGGTCGTGTTGACTCAGGGAGTTACAAATGGTATCAGAGAGAAACCGTAACCGTGAGCTAAACTTGGATGAACCAGTCAGCCACCTAGAGTGATGATTATTGGGATAAACTGTGTTGAGACAGTTAGTGGTTGAGGCACAATGAGGACGTTGCATTCTTTGAGTGGGGGTGAATGTAATACCCCAATTTGAGCGGAGTGTTGTAAGGATTTATTTGGCTACTTATATCAATATGGTATACCATCCTTTTGGCGATTCCATCCTAAGAACTCCACATTTAAGCATGCTGGCCGTGGAGCAATTTTAGGATGGGTGACCTTTTGAGAAGTTCTGAAAATTTCTCAGAAAGTACGTGAGTGAGGACAAAGTGCATTGAAAGGACTCGTGTTGATCTGTAGGGCCAGCCAATCAATCCGAAAGCATTTCAAGGTAGCCCCTGCGTGGTCGTGTTGACTCGGGGTGTTACACTACAAGTCTTTCTCGGCATGAAGTTCTGACATTGAAAACCCCTACCAAAGTGAATAGCCAATGCTAAACCCTCCAACCTAGCATGAGATTCTCATGCTGATACCTCACCCTTGCTTTCAATCCTATCTCCACATTACCTATTATGATGGTTATGAACACCATTTTCATTTATTACCTATTACCATATTTGTAGGATCAATTTAAGGGTTATAATTATCAAAGATTTTTAATGATGGATTAGGTATTTCCTAATCGTAATGATCTTGTAACATGAGTGCATGATATTGGTCAAAATCATATGATGGTTTTAATCATAAAAAGTTCTAGGAAAGGAAATGGTAGATGACTTGGTAGTGTATAAGTTAGATGCAAAAGAGGGGTACATATTCACGTACTAGATCTAGGGAGGGCGATAATGTATGAAACATGTCTTCAAAAAAATGATCGTCCTTTCAAGGTTACTGGTGTTGAGAATGTGTATGGAGGATGGGAACTACTTATCAATAACAAAACAAACCATTATGATTTGTCAAATACTCTTGAAGGGCATACTTTTATAGGGAAGCTAAAAGAAGAAGATGTAAAGTTTTGTTGATAATCTTACTAAAAGTTGTGTCAAGCCACAACACATCTAATTACTTCTTTAGAAAGAGTTTGTGGGGAATGTGATCATGAAAAGGTATATATATAATGCTTCATAGAAGATTAGATTAAATGAAATAGATGGAAAAACAACCTTACAACAAGTTATGAGTATATTGTTAGAAAATCATTATTTTTAGTGGCGTCGAAGTGAGCTAAATTCAGATATTCTAAGTGAGCTTTTATTTGTGCGCCCTATATCTTAATATTTTAATAGCATTTCCTTCTGTACTAGTAATAGATTGCACATATAAAATAAATAGATGCAGGATGCTTATACTTGATATTGTTGGATTAACACTAACACAATTAAATTTATAACATCGTGTTTGCTTATATGTCAACTAAAAAAGGAAGAAAATTATATGTGGATACTTGATAATTTGAAGATGTTGATAGATTCTACAATGCTTTTGACTAGCATTCTTGCAGATTGAGAACTTTAGCTTATTTTAGTAGTGGAATGTGTGTTTTCGACCTCAAATAATTAACTTTGTACATTTCATATACATAAAAATGTAGAGGAGAAGTGAAAGAAAGCTCGGGGGTGAAGCATTCACATGTAGTTTTATGCCTCAACAGAAAAAGTTAATAAATGTCAAATATGAGGAAACTTATGAAGAGCATCTCTTGTCATTAGAAATTGATTATAGAAACCTACTTGATCTTCTTTCTTATCTAAAGATGGTTTGGTTAATAGGGTGCCTTCGATCTCTAGGATATGGTCCAACCAAGAACCAACCATCCCTTAGGCGTATGTCTCATTCATCTACTCTTACATTATTACCCTCTCTATCATTAATGCTATCATCACCTTCATCTTCATTAATTAGTAGTAGATAATGTGCATGGGTTAAAGAGGATGGATAACCCATATAGGCCGAGGAGGATGAATGACCTATACTAGTCAATAAGGATAGTTGACCACTAAAGGATGATCGACCTACTAATGATGAATGTCCCCATCAGTCCATGATGATAGAATAATTGCATTGGTAATAAATGATGTATGACTTTACTTAGTATGAAAATGTAGAATTTTAGGCATCTTATACTTAGGATTATCTTGTTGTTGAGGTTTACGTTGGAATTGGTATGGAGTTTGTTTAGGTGATGACCTACTACATTTTTTTTGCGTCGTAACCCACTAATAAAAGATCTTGTAATATTTTTTAAACAAATTGAAGTGGCTGTATTACTTGTTCAGCTTCATGTTTATGACATTGAAGATGTAACTCTACAACCCTCAATTCTATCAAATATCTTTTCTTGTCTGTGGTTCATCTACGTTTTGATAATAAAAATACTTCAATCCCAATTGTGATTATATCAATTTGTGCATGTACATAAATATACTATTTTTTTTCACATTTATAAATCTATTAGTCCCTAAACTATAATTTTAGATCTATGTGGTTTAACTTATCCAATCTCTAATTTTTAATGTACTAATTACATTGAACATTTCTAGATCTGTATAGTATAGCATATCTAATTTTTACCATACTAATTACACTGAATATAAAGTCTAATAGATAAAATCTCTAATTATATATTATTATACAAAATTTAAACACAAATATATCCGTAAATATCCATATGACAGCCTTGAGCTGCACGAGGCTCCTACATGACCCGGCCAGCAAGCGGAGGTCACGGCGAACGGCGTAGCCATCATGCAGAGCTCACGCTTCATGGCCTGGCCTACACGCAAAATTGAGTGAACGACAATAGAATAGTGGAAACTTGAACTTGGCGTTGCAGCGCCATTGGTGTTGCACCTAGTTGATTTTTGTTGGATGCTAAGGAGACGGTTGTGAGAAGAAGGAGATTGGGTGATGCGAGTAGAAGGAGATGTGAGAAGATGATGAGGTTAGGATGGAGGAAGGGATGAGAGAGATGAGTTGTAGGATAATATGGTAATTTTGACAAAACAAAGTAATGGAATCTATTTCTATATCGCTGTTACACTTTTTTTTCTCTCTTCTAAAAAAGTAAATTACGAGTATTACTAAACAAGAATTTACATCATCACTTGTATTAACCATCCATTGCAAAACAAATCTCAAAATATTGACTTCGTTTGGTTCTGAAGATCGGTTGTACACCATCAATCATGTAACCCGCTTAGGGTACACTGATGTTGGTGATTCATTTACTTTTAATTAAAATATCTCTTACTAAACTTATTAGAAATATTAAAAAATAATTACCATAATATTTGAAGACCTTTTCTACACAAATCGATACCTATTTTGATATAATTTTTACTTCAAAAATAATTTACATATATATAAATTTTTATCATCGTTATATCTATCTTTTACCACCATAATATTCCATCATTAATTGTAATATTCTAAAAATCTTAGAACCTAGAATTTAATAATTAATCCTCACTTAGGAAAAATAAATACTTTTTTACTATTACATTAATAATCTTTTTGACTTTAGATTTATAAAAATAGTTATGATAATTTGATAATTGAAATAAATTTTTTATTATTTTATCATACTCTTTTTATTTAAATAAATTTTCAAACCCACGTTTTTCTAAAATTACCATATTAAATTTTAAGTAAAGTAAATTATTAAAATAATTACCTATCTAATTAATTAAATACCCTACTCTCAAAAACTTATTTTATCCTTTTTTTTCTTTCCCCTTTTCTTTTTCCTTCTCTTTTTCCTTCCTTTTTCCTCCTTTCTTCCTCTTTGGGCTGCCGTAGCCCACTTCCCTCCTTCCCTCCCTTCTCGCCCTTCCAGCTCGTGTCCCCCCTTTTTTTCTTTCCTTTCTTTTTTCCCTCGGCCGGGCTAGCCTAATCGCCACTCCCCCTCTCCCTCGGGAGGGCCAGCCCACCCTTCTTTTTTTCTTTTCTTCTTCCTCCACCCAACTAGCTAGTCCCCCTTCCTCCCCCTTCCTCCTCCTCCTCCTCCTCCTCCTCCTCCTCCTCCTCCTCCTCCTCCTCCTCCTCCTTCCTCCTTCTTCTTCTTCTTCTTCTTCTTCTTCTTCTTCTTCTTCTTCTTCTTCTTCTTCTTCTTCTTCTTCTTCTTCTTCTTCTTCTTCTTCTTCTTCTTCTTCTTCTTCTTCTTCTTCTTCTTCTTCTTCTTCTTCTTCCTCTTCTACCTCCTGTCTACCATGCGTGCCTACAACTACACCTACACTTGCACTGGCCAGCCTACCTTCTCCATCTCTCCATCATCCCCTTCCTTTCCATTTCAACCCCAACCTCCCTTGCTTGTGTGCCCCCTCTCCCTTCTCTTTTCTTTCCTCTACTACCTATAGGACTACACCCTACAACCTCTATGCCGATTGCCACCACCGACTAGCAACCGCCTATCCTCCCACTCCATTATCCTCATCCCCCCTTTCCCCTTCTCCACCCCTCATCTATGAAAGGCCCCCATCATCCTTCTTTTCCCTTTAGCTAGCACCCCCGATACCATCCTTCACTACCCCTTCGGATGCAGCCCTAGTTGCTGCTACTACTTTCTCTTGTCCAAACCTCAACCCTCCATCTTCCTTCTACTACCCTCTACCAAATGAGACCCCTTCCTGCCTTTAACTACCCTTGCTCTACCCTCCCTACTCATGTAAAGTAGGTAGCTCGAGCTACCTTTTGCACCCTATTGCCGCCCTATATTGCCTCCTTTGCCACAACCACCACCCCCACTACCTCTCTCTCTGTCTAGAAATCCTTACCCTAACTCCTCATATCCTTTCTTTCTTTTTCTCCCCCTCCTTTACTGTCCTCCACATTTGGCCACTACCCTTGTCACCCCCTACACTAACGTTGTGGCACACCACCACCACCACTACAACCCTCTTTGATCCAGTAACCCTAGAACTTTACAACCACCACTTCCCTTCTCATTTTCCAACCCCAAAATTAAGTCTTTCTAAATCACCATCACCTACACCTCCTTGTGCAGCCATTGCTGTTGCCATGTGCCACCGCCATCACCACCGCCACCACCACCCTAATTTCCACCTCCACCCCTAGTTGTGCCTTAACCCTTGTTTTACTTTAGTGTAATTTATTTTACATATTTTCTATTATTATTATTATTATTATTATTATTATTATTAGTATTAATATTAGTATTACTATCATTCTTATTATTATTATCATCATTGTTATTATCATTATCGTTACTATTATCAATCTTATTATTGTTATTACTACTACTGCTACTACTACCATGGTTATTATTATTATTATTAACCTATTATTATTATGATTATTATTATTATTATCATTATTATTACTAGTCCTTTTATTGACATTTAGTTAGAGAATAATAAAAGGAAAAGGAGTAAGGGGGAAGTTAAGATTAGTATTCCACTCTTATAGATGAACCAAATCCTTCCTTTAAGAAGGCATATGATTCATGCTCTAATCCCGATGTGCTTCTAGGTAAGGATGTGGTTAAGGCCAAATTGTATGTTTATGTGTTCATGAGTGTTTTGGTTATGTGCTTGTATCATATCTAAGTATAGACTAAATACCTGTAGCGTAGCTTGCTATGCATGGAGCTAAGGTAAGTGATATATGAGTTATAATATGTGTGATATGGGTAATATAACTTGTATTTTATGATATGCCCTTATGTATTGTTACCCTAATATGACATGCATGCTAGAAGACCTTAGTGGTATAAAGAATTTGGGTGGAAGTTAAAAGAAATAAAGAGGGGGAAGTGATTAGGAAAAAGTGAAAAAATCCTAAGTATCTTATATTCATGGGTGACAAAATAAAAGGATAAAGAAATAAAATGAAAGGTTAGAGTAAATCTTGCATGGGAAGGTAAGGCTTATATTGGGTGGTTAGCTTTTGCATAAGGGTAACGTTTATATGGGAAAAGGTGGTTTAAGGGCTAAGTTTGGTAAAAAAAAAAAAGAGTATATTGGGAGATTGGAATCTATGGGTGAAAAATAGTATATGGGTTGGTAGAAATGTGCTTGGGGGACTTAAATAGGATTTGTGGGAAAAATCCTAAGTGGGGAAAGTGTATAGAGAGAGAGTTGATGGTGAGTGGTTGGAGTGAGGTTTGAGACTAGAAAGGTGTCATATGAGGGGGGATCAGTCAAGTGGAAAGGAAGGTGGAGTGTGTGTGGATGAGGGGATAACATAAAAGAAAGGAGAAGTAATGGGGGTTGTGGTGACCAACTAGGGTTTTCATGATCACATGTGAATAATAGGAACTAATATTGTGATGGTGTTAAAAAATAGAGGGAGCATGGGCTATGTATGATAAAGAGGGGTTAGGGCCACATAGGCCATAGTAGGGTTTCTGATGGGAAATTCTAGAGGGCAGTGGTGAGCTAAAGTGGAGATATGGGATGTGGACCTTCATCCACGTGTGTAGTAGTTTGGGGTTTTAATGGTGAGTAAGAAAAATGTGAAGAAGAAGTCCCGGAGTCCTAAAGTGTGTAGAGGTCTCCATATGTGGGATAATCTATTTAGGGGAGGTGGAGTGAAAGGGTGAGAATGAGAAGTTTAGTGGGGGCATGCATGTTTAGTAAGAAGGTACATGTTGAATAAGACATGATTAAGATACTAAACATTTAAAGTGAAATATTATTAAGCCAGGAAGAGATTAATCCATAGGCAAACATAGTGGCCAGATGCATTGTATCCTTGAGATTAATCCACCGACGAATAATAGTGGCCAGGTGCATTATGTCTTGGGCGTCCTTGTGGGGATTTTGAGCTCAGTAAACCAAACCTTAAATGATAATAAGTCATAGGAAAATATTAATCACTTATAGTGAAACACCATGAGAGTTGGGGCTAAACCGATCCATTGGTATAATAGTGGCTAGAAGTACTTTTTCTTGGAGACCAATCTACCAATGAATAATAGTGTCCAAGAGCATCCTACCCAAGGTGTTTTTGATCCACCAGTTATAATAGTAGGGTTCTCATACTCGTATGAGCCTATATTGAGAGTTATGTGAAAATGGAATTAATAACTTGAATTATAATGCTTATGATTAACCGGACTGACTTACTTCATGCATTATCTATCATTTATGTTATAAAGTATTAGACCCATGGTTACCTTACTCAATACGTAGTGTACTGATCACTCCTTTCATGAGTGTTGCTCATTCCCACAAGCAATAACCCCTCCTAAGTTTTTATAGATAGGAGATGATGCCTTTGATGACTTTGATGCCTACGATACCTGTGGTGGGACAATTAAAGGCCTATTGTACTTATCATAGGGTCTAAGAGAGTGTTGTTCGGACTTAATTTTGCTTGAATTTCTTATCATTTATTTCATTATTTTATTTCTCCCATAGGGGCATTATCTTACTTGCTTTTAATTTTTGTTTCAACTTTGATACTTGTGCACCCTGTTTTATTAATAAAATGTTAGAACTGTTGTAGTTTTATTTATCACTTGTATTAATACATTTAAATTTTCTAACCTTGTGGTTGGTATGAGATTGGCTGGGGGTCAATCTCGTGCCGATCACTGCAGTAGCACCTCCTGTTTTACTGTATGATTTTATGTAAAACTATAAAGTTTGAGGATGTTACATTAATATACCAATATTTTACTAATAATATATTAAAATTTTAATCTAACTACTAAATTTTCATTACTAATATATAGAATTTTTATCAATGAATTGAACTTTCACCATTATTTTATATAAAAATAATACTTTACCACTAACATATTGGTATCTCACTACTAATGCACTTATATATTTTTTTTACTATTGTTTTGATTTTTCATTATCATGTTAATCTTTCACCATTATTCTACTTAAAACTAATATTTTAATTCAAATGAAATAATATTTTACCAACAATGTTATTTTTTTACCATTATTCTACTTAACACTAAGTATTCACCACTAATAGGTAATACCTTGTTCTTCCATTCCCTAATTACCTTACATAAGTAAGTTGATAATACTCTTCTAAAAATATATTATGTAGTTGACTTCCATTCCATTTGTAACAATTAAAAACCTTTCTTACCTTTACTACCCCGGGAAGAGATTTTAATGTAACACCCCGAATTTTACTACTAAAAATTTTCGTTCTTAAGCGGAAGCATTAACATAATATAGCAGGTGTTACCGCCACACGTAGCACAAGTCTAGTCCATACCTTTCTCGTACTATGTGCAAGGCTAAGACTTTACATCAAGTAAATTAAAAATTACGGAAATAGATATAAATAGCAGAAGACTTGAATAATTTAGATATCATAACAAATTATGGAGTACATGCTCCAAATAATACAATATATAAAAAAGCGATAAGGGGGTTAAAAGAAATGAAGAGTCCAAAAGTGATATCCAAAATGTAGGGCACATAACATGTGCGACATTAGATAGAAATGACTCTACGCCCTAACCCTGAGGGTATAAACCCGAATCACTCTGCATGAGGAACCTCCTTAAAGTCCGCAGGATCATCATCATATATCTGCGACACAACATCTACAAATTTGTAGTATCAGTACACATCATGTACTAAGAAACATAACTATCCTAAAGAGATAGCATTGAGTGCGAGGTCCATGCGAAGAAAGTAATAGAGCATATAATAACAAGATAATATCATGCTTACATATATAGGTTAATTGAGAACATGAAACTCAACCTTCAAGCATAAAATAATGTAATATGGATATATGGTAGATGGGCTCCATTGGTTATTATATTTTATCATCATGATCACAATCAATTTATTATATTAACTTGAGGATGGAGACTCAAAGAGATCGTAACAACTAATCTAGTACTCGAACGGTACGAGCCCTAACTGGCCCGCCCAGAAACGTAACCAGACCACCAATAAATAGGACACCTAATCACTTAAGTATGCATACCCCCAATAGGGCCGAAATATATCGAGACACCTATAGAGTAGAAGAGGGCCTCTCCGGACCTCGTAAGGCACCCGGGATCACAGAATAGAAAAACACCGGAATGGTTCCAAGTGAATACCAAACCTAACTCGGATAGCTACCCCGAGTGATACAAGTCCCAACTCAAGGTCTTTCACTTTAAGTGATTAATATTTTATTCAAGGATTTAGCCAATCATAAATTAGGCCCACATTATAGCACGTAGCTCACATCTATCAATATAATGAATATCCATTATTATATCAATTTTGAATGGCATTAAAGCCGGTAAATTTTAAGCGGCATTAAAGCCGAACCAATCCAAGCGGCGTTAAAGCCGAACCAATCCATATGGCATTAAAGCCGATCGATTTCATGGGCATTAAAGCCGAACCAATTTAAGTGGCATTAAAGCCAATCAATTCCAAAGGCATTAAAGCCGATCCAATTCATGAGGCATTAAAGCCGAATAACTTTAGGAGCATTAAAGATGAATGAGTCCATGGCATAAAATACAACATAAGGTATCAGGTAACTTCAATCAATATTCAACCCTTCGCACACTTACACACATACAATATTCAAGAGGCATACGAATATGCGTTTGCATTAAATCTATAACTCATACATACATACAATTACCACAAAAGAATACAACATATTCTTGACATGATTAAATAATCAATAAGCATACTCATCACCTTCCACTTCAAGTAGACATACATCGAGAATCCGTCGTAAGTAAAGGTAAGTAACGACTTATCTAAATCCGTAGCTAGCTAAGCAAATTGAGAAAGAGAGGTGTATTTATGCTAAAATATATTACAATTAGCCAATTATTTTCTTAGGATGAAATATCAATAGGAAAATAGGATAAAATATTAAGATTCCTCAATACACCCACAATGTCTCTTTCTCTTTTTCTTTTTCTTACTTAATGAATCATTTTAATTAAGGTCTCTAAGTCTACTCATCAATGTTACCCAAGTATTAGAATTATAAATTCTAAATTCTTGTATTAGCACAATATTCAATTAGGTCTCCAAATTTCTAGAAATTTACAAGAAATGACGAAAATGTCTTTATTAACCAAAAATTACCGTAAACTTCTAAAATTCATCACTTACTCTAGACAACATAAAATCCTAACATATCATATACCAAATTTTAGGTAAAGGACCCAATGAAGACAATGGTGCACTTAAAAATTTCAAAAACAATCTTTATTGCCCAATGGACCCATGGTTGAATATGTGAAAGTCTTATAAAAATTTCATTTCAATTCTAAATGATCCAAAACTCATAATCTATCTTCAATACACTATTATACATATAGGGAAATACTTAGATAATTTTAAAACAACCAAAGCACAAATAAAATAGCAAGGGAGAGAGCTAAACTACTCGGATCCAGGCATATTCATCACGACTATGCTATAAATTCATCACGACTCTATTGAAAATTCATCACCTCTTCACTAAATAATCATCACTTTTCCAGCAGGTATAAACATATAAAAAAATCACACAAACCATCTTCTCATTAGATATTCATGCTTAAACACATAAGGTAGAAACATACACATGTCATACAATATTTTTGATGATAATATTTCATGCTTATAATTAAAATAAAGCTATCCACACATAAGAGAACATATAATACACCTAGCACAAAATCATATTTCTAAAAGTTAGTTTTGTTACCAAAACACCTAAGCTCCTTAGCAAAGCTAAAAAAAGGAATCTAGCAATTCCTTCTCTAACCCACTTTGTCACCTTCAAGAATATAAGGTAAATGAGTTAGATAAACCAAGTTCAATAAATAACAAAATTGGGAAAGAAAGGAATTGGAATGGAAGAAGTGAAATATAAAATATTACTCTTGAATAGAGGGGCTTCAAAACCACCACAAAATAACCAATAACCACAAAGGTATGATGGATTAAGGTTTTTGATGGTTAAAGGGGAGGAAACAAGGAGAAAAGAAGGCATCAAAGGCACGGAATCTTTGCTGCAAGCCACTTAACCACTGCAGCAAAAAACTTCAATGTTGCTCGGCAAGGCAGATAGGAGAGGAAAAAAAGAGAGGGTAGGGGAATGATTTCCTTGGTAAGAGGGGTCTGTAGATGAGGCATAACATGCAAGGAAAAATACCAAACAAGAATATAGGGTAGAGGAATCAAGGTCGATGCATAAAAGATGCTCGAAGTCACCAAAAAAATCAGCTTTGCTGATTTTGTAAAGCTGGTTGGGAAGCAAAAGTTTGGCTATGAATAACATGAGGGATTTCGACTTCAGGAATTTAAATTATATGGATTCCTATTATGCAATGCAGACTTTCAAAAAAAAAAACCCACAAGAAAAGGATAACCAGAGAGAGAGAAAGAGTTGCTCAAAGTTGGAAAGTAATCAACTTTGCACTCTGCTACAATGTATGATTTTATGTGCGTTTTGGGATAGGAAAGCACGATTTGGCAAAGATAGAGTAGGATCTGATATGGTGGAGTGTGGATTGAGTTTTTGGTTTGACCTTGGCCTCACTTGAGTGCTAGGATTAGGGGTGTCAGAGAGATGATAGGCTATGGTTGAGTGTGTAAGAGAAATGTCATAAAATCATGATTATGGTACTAGTTGCACTTTTTGGTTGGGAGAAATGTAACCAAGTTACAAATCTGGTTTGGTTTGGTTAGGAGACTAGTTAGGATTGGAATATTAGTTAGAGGATTGGTTACAATTTATTTTGATTAATTAAATTGCAAGAAAGCCTAATAATGGGCACTTATTGAGAAAAATATCACTTGAGTTCTAAAAATTATAAAAATTTATGAAAATGTTTGGAATAATTTTAGAAACTCAAATATATAAAAATATTAAGTATAAGAGTAGGTTTGATCCTTAACAGATGGAAAATGATCAAAAACGGCAAAAACGGGTAAGTTGCGGAAATGCGTTTTTCCGCAAATTCACAAAATGAATAATAGGGGTTTAAATTATCACGTATTGATACAGAATATTTTTATAAAATCAAAAATATGAAAATTTCTGGTCTCAGAATTTATTTGATGACCAACGGATTAAAAATAGCAAAAACGGCTAAAATCGTCTAATCGCATAAATGAATTTTTCCGCAATTTGGTGATTCGGAAGGAAAGGGTGAAATATGAATGAATAGGATGAATGGATGAACTTAAAAATATTTTTAGATTGATTCACAAATTTTTAAGAGATCAAAAAGAGTAGAAACAAAGAAATTGGAAGAATTGCAATAAATGTATTTTATGCACACGAGAGAAATAATTGACGAAATGTCTAAAACTTTACACGAACGGAAATACATATTTTTAACCGAAAATCGAAACCATATAATAAAATCATAATTGTGAACAAATTTATCTAAAATGATCCGCAACGACAGTAATTAATTAAATTCAAAATATAAACTTAAAATCGTCGATAAATCCATAAAACGAATCAAAATTAAAATAATTAAATGTTTACAACAAATTACGCTAATAAAATAATTAAACTTAATAAAATTGAATTTTAAAATACGGGGTATTACATTTAATAACAATTATTTTATGGTTTTAATAATTTTTTCGAACCGTTATTGAACCATCCATTATTAAATCTTTAATAATGGTTCATAACCATCATAAAAAATATACAAAGAACTATGAATATGCGCGTAAACTTAATATTTAATAATAGTTTTCAATAAAAAACTATTGTTAACAACCAAGTTTTAAGAACAATTTAAATGTAAAATCGTTGTTAAAAATAAGGTTTCAATAATGGTTACAAAGTCAAAACCGTTGTGAAAAATGAGGTTTTAATAATGGTTATTACAAAAACCATTGTTAAAATATGATCCAATTAGGGTTTTAGTTAATGATTATGTATTTATTGAACCCTAATACGAATTGAATGATCAAAAATTTGAGATTAAATGCAGAGTTTTAATAACAGTTCTGAATGTAAACATATATTTTAATAACGCTTCTATCTCAAAACTATGTGATCCAATCAGGGTTTTGGTGATTGAATATGCATTTATTAAACCTTGATACGTATTAAATGAGTATAAATTTGAGATTAAATATGATTTTAATAACGGTTCTTAATAAGAACCATTATTAAAACTATATGTTTTTTTTTATGTTTTTGCTATTTTGTTCCAGCCCACATACACAGTTGTATGTTTAAATATTTACCAAATCTGCAATGTAAAACAACATCAATTCATATATATATGCATGCCTTCCTCCCAAATGATACTACATATTTTCAATCAATCTCTAATTGATATGTCTCAATACACTGGGCATACTGAGGAATCAAAATTAGTAGGCATACCATGACTTGGTAGCTCTACACCCCAAAATTAAAAGTTCATAGATCATAGCCTAGAAGACTAAAAGACATAGACAAAATACAAACCTAAACATGCATGTATAATATAGATCCCTAACTAATACCAAATGAATGAGTGTACGTGCTTAGTCCATTGGTCTCTAACTCCATCATTTTCATCAACATTTTATTGCTAGCCTCATGCATAGTCATCAGTAAAAAACTACAATGCCCAAGTTTCGATTATTATACAGTTAGCACTTAGGTCAAGTACCAAATATATATGTTATGATCCATTAATAGAAAAATATGGAAAATCAAATATACATGGCTTGGATCTATGTTGACCAATCTATTTTGGACTATCATATCCATTGCTCTATATACATAGTATCCATAATCATCATCATTTTACTGTTGCGGACACTGTCAAATGAATTTAGTTAGCTCTCTATCTATTAGATATTAATTTGAATTAAAAAAATATATAAAATATTTGTCTTCCTACTTACCATGACATGCTTATAATGAAGATTCTTTGGGTCTGGGACGCCATTCCCACCTCTCCTTTGATATGCCATCTGTAGTGCCTTCATAAATAGAGTTGGATACACAATATTATAAGTAAATATACCTCAAATAATGAAAGTAGAATATATGTGTAAATAGGCTAATGAAGCAATAAGTGAAAAGTATACTAACATGTCGATAAATTCCTTCCCACCACGATGAGTGACTTCAAAAGGCACGTCATAGGTTTGAAGGGAATCAAATACATAGACTTTGTTAAAATCAAGTTAGATGGCAACCAATGTTCAGTTGCAAGGTGAGGAATGAGATAGATCTTGTTTTGTACCTCAATCAAAATGTGATTTACTAAATAGTTTATGTGCCTACCCTCTCTTATTGTAGTACCGTAAGCTATGTAGTATGGGCGCACAAACATAATCGAGGACAACATTCCCTCCATCGCACTGCGACTAGCTACCAACCTATGGACGGCAATAATAATGCATATTTGTTAATAACTAATGATTCATATAAGAGTTCATAAAAATTCTAATAGTACATGAAGTACTAAAATCTCAAATATGAAATAATACTTACATGACATAGGCAATGAAACTCGTGGTTGACATCCATTCCTGATTATAAATTTCACTAATGTCATCCATCGATACCATGTAAGTAGCATCATCCCTCCCAACATACATAAGATGACAATCAATGAAAATATAATTGTCCCTGAGGTAGTTTTGGGCATAGAAATATAATAAAGCTATTGATGGTGGAGGTTGGCTCTTCTACGAAGAAGGAACCTTTTTTAGGGCAACTAATTTTTTAGATTTTTCTATCTTTCTGTAACACCCCAAAATTTACACATTTTTTTTAAATCAATACTCGTAAATTAAAACCATAAATTATGGGGATGTTACCGCCACACTTAGTACCAGACCAGTTTACTTCTACCGTTCCGGTACCAAGTGCTAAGGCTAAGAAAACATTATCAGTAATACTATACAAATTCAAATTTATAAAAACAGAAATCAGAGTACACGTAAGTCTTACAAAATTCGAAATACCGGCTATTGTTTTTCCAGATAATAGCTAAACAAACTTAGTAAAATTGTTTCGACAATTCAAACATAATAAAAGATAACATGAATCATAAATTTAAAAAGGACAACAGCCACGTCACTCTAAAGATTGATCCAGCCTAGCTATCACTCTGCCCCTCCTGATGTCCCGTAGACATCAATAGCATCAAAGTAGGTATCTCCTACCTGCAACAAATTAGACGGGCCTTCTGCTCATGGGAATGAGCAGCACCCATGAAACGGGTGATCAATATGCTACGTACCGAGTAAGGTAACCGAATACTAAGGGGGCATATAACACATTAATTCATGTAGGATAACGATCACATACAATTACAACCCACACATATGATACATAGGAGCATAAAGTGAAATCCATAATTTAATATCAGCAGTCCACACATCAGGCCCAAAAAGATCTGGATTAGTGATTTAATCTTTCTTTTATCAAATGCCAATACACACCATATCTTTATCAATCCATGCGAGTACAGGAGCACCCCACTATTGTAACCGGTGGGCCGGTCATACATAGGGTAAAAACCCTAACCACTATTCCTAACCGGTGGATCGGCTTGGTTCCTATCCACATCAGATCCATGCGAAAACAGGAACACCCCACTATTATACCCAGTGGGCCGGACACACATAGGGTAAAACCCTAACCACTATTCCTAACCACTGGATCGGCTTGGCTCCTGCTCACATGGTGTTCCACTGTAAGTAATTAGTATCTTTTAATAGCATTAATGATCTGGTTTGTCTTTATTGAGCTTGGGATCCCCCACTATTATAACCGGTGGGCCGGATACACATAGGACCTCATGTCCTAACCACTATTATTACCGGTGGATCGGTCACACATAGGGTTAAACCCTAACCACTATTCCTAACCGGTGGATCGGCTGGTCCCATCTCAATATCTTCCACTTTAAGATATTAGTGTCTTAAATATTTTATTCAAAAACATTTGACATTCACAATCATTTGCCCAGACATGCGTGACTGAATCCATGACAACCCTAACTCCCATGCAACCCTACTCTATGCAAACCCTATCTTCACGTAAACCACATTTCCATGAAAATCTTAGTTCCCATGCAAACCCTAACTACACATGACCCACGCTTCCATGCAAACCCTAGCTCCCATGCAAACCCAATCTCCACGTACCACACTCCCATGCAAACTCTAACTCCACGTACCTCACTTGTGCAAACCCTAGCTTCACATATACCACCCTTCCATGAAAACCCTAATTCATACGCAAACCCTAGCTCCGTGTAGACATGCTTCCATGCAGCCCAGATCCCCATGCAACATTAATTCCATGTAGGCATGTTTTTATGAAACCCTAATCCACATGAAAAACCCTAACTCCACATTAATTCATGCAAACCCTAATATTATGTTATTTCATACACACCTTCAACTTCTTGCTATTCCATGCAAACCCTAGTATCATTTCCTTTCGTGCAAACCCTAGCACCATGACATCTCATGCAAACCCTAGTACCATCCTCTTACATGCAAATCCTAATTCCTATATCACTTCAGGTCATACATTAATGACATAAGCATACACATATTTTTCATGGCACATGACATTCGTAATAACATACTTCAACTTCATAACCATATCACATGCATAATCAATAAGAACAGCGAACATAAAATATATAACATGTCATATTCATAATACATGCAAACACATAAATGGCCTTAGTAGACCCTTACCTAAAACGTCACCGGTCTTGGAGCACGCTCCTATTCCACTTGAGGGATTTGATTGGGTTCGCCTATTATATCAAAGCATACTATGATTAGACCTTCTTATATAATTTTAACTTATTTCGAGGTTTGGTTTTTACTTAAAATACTACTACTTAATAATTAACTATAGAAACTATTACAATTAATTTATTATTTTCATTCTAAAGGGTGATGATACAAGGGTTTCTACCCTTCACCAAAATAGTAACAATAATAACAATAATAATAATAATAATTATTATAATAATAATAATTATAATAATAATAATAAAATTATTAATAACACTCTTATTAGTAGGATATTAATATTAATAATACCATAATTCTTTAAATTACAAGGTGGCTTTCAAAATCACTCGATTTAATAATAACACTATTCAAAATGTAATAATGATATTAATATTATATATATATATGTATATACTTATAATATAAAGTTAATAAAGATAATAATAATAATATAATTAGAAGTAATGTTAAAAATGTTAATAATATTAATAAAAAGTAAAAGTGCGAGGAATAATTAAAATTTTAGGTTTCTGACCCTCCTAAAATAATTACAATATCAATCCAATAATTACACTAATAGTAATAATAATAATAATATTATTAATAATAACATTAAACATGTAAAAATTTAATTAAATAAGTAAAGGCCGAGATGAATAATATATCTTACTCAATAATACTCCCAGACCTATAAACAAAATTTAGAAATTAGAATACAGTCAATATTACTAATAATAATAATTATAATAATAATAATTAAAGTTGAATTAATACTAAAATTTTGGCTAAAATTAGAATAATTATAAATAATTCGAAACTAAGTATATAAAATGTCTATGGCATCACCTTGAGTCGGAGGATGTAGGTGGAACCGACGGTGGCTCCCGGAGGTGGCCGGAAAATGGAACTAAGAGGGTTAAAAATGAAGAAAAAGAGGTGAGGGGGAAGGAGAAAAATAAAATAAATCTGTGGGGCTGTGGAGGAGATTTATCAGGAGTTAATGGTTGGTTTGGAAGGTGGTAAAAGCAGCGGATGTGGTGGTGGCTGGCGTTTCAAGGTCTCGGGTGGAATTTTCTGGTGAGATAACTAGTCAACTTTGCACGATTATGGAGGCTTTTACAAGGTAAATCAAAGATGTTAGATGGTTTAGTTAATTAGAGGGTGTTGCAGGGAAGAGATTGAGAGTGATAAGAGGCGACGATGTTGGATATCGGAGAAGAATGAGGCATCTAAAGTTAAGGTGGAGCATAGACTGGTACTTAGGGTTTCGGGAAAAAGGAAGCTCGATTTCAGGCCAAATGTGGGGTATTTATAGTAGTGGAAGGTAGGCTCGGGTTGTGGAGGTAACTAGAAGATCAATTTCGGTGGAAAAATGGGTTGGTTTTGCCGTTGGTCGGGCAACACAAATTCAAAATTTTGCCCGACCTTCGAGAGGGAAATGGGGGCAAACATGGGGAAGAAATGAAGAGTGGGGCAATTCAAATGAACGGGCATATCGAGAGAAAGAAAACGAGCGGGAGAAGAGCCGGTCACGCCACGTGTGGCCGGCAGCGCCATTTTCGGGGGAGGAAGGAAGGTGTATGGACGGTTATGGCGTCGGGCGGGAGGAGGAAGAAGAAGATGGGGGCTGGCCGGCCGGTTCGCGGGAGAGAAAAGAAGGAAAGAGGAAGGGCAGGCCGGGAGGTTCTTGCAACGTAAATCATCGTTTAATGAAACGACGAGTTTTGAAGAAATAAAAGGCTGAATTATGGCGTTTTGGGTTAGCTGGTAACGGTTATAAAATTTAAAGTGAAACGCGGCGTTTAGTTGGAAAAACGACATGAAACGCAGCGTGGGGAGGGGCGAGGCAGGCGGCGGTGCGGGATGGGCCGCACCGAAGGAAAAAGTACGTATTGGGCCGTGCAATGGCCCAATTCCGGCGAGACAAAAGAAAGAAAAAGAAAGAAAAAGAAAGAAAGAAAACCAATAAAAAGGGAAGGAAAAAGGAAAATTAAATAATTAGTTTGGGTCCATTTAATTTTATCCAAATATTTAGGATATTCTAAAAATATTAATATTTAACAAAAATAATCTTTTTACCCTTTATTAGGCTAAAATAGGCTTTTTAAAGGATTTTTCATAAATTCTATTTTAATATAATAAATCACTCAAATTTTATTTAATTTAATTATTTATAAAATTATAGTTAATTTGAAATTATTTTATTTTTCTTAATTCGAATAAAATAATTTATTTAAATAATTTCCCAAATTAAAATCCTTAATTAGATAATATACCCAAATTTCCTTTACTTATCCTATTTATAAAAAATTCTTATTAATTTTCCCTAATAAATTTCCTTTTATTGTAATAAAATAATTTATGAACTTAATTTTCAAATACAACCTTATTTAAATATAATATCTAAAATTAGAAATTTTTGGGGCATTTCACTTTCCCTTAGTAGTGCCCACTTTTGTGTTGCTCGTTCTACTAGTATATCTCTTGGTTTTACTAGTAGGAGAAGTCTTCTTTTTTGATTCCTTAATTGATAATAAAAAAAAAATATGTATTGATTATATATGATGTGTAACACCCACACAAATTCCACTCAAGAAAGGTGATGTATGATGATGTTCGTGTAGTATGATGGTGGACGAATAAGGGTAGGATGAAATGCAACAAATTTAACACTTACACACCTCACAAAGATGATGTTTAAATGGATCTCAAAGAGAACTCACAAAGATGAACCCTTGATATGAATCAAATGAAGAAAACACAAAGAATCTTCATAGGATTCAAAACCAAAGAAAAGGAACACACAAAGAATCCTTAACAATGGCTACTTTCAACTCACATAGAATTGGAAGGTTTAAACTCTCTCAAAGGAGATGATTTTTATTCAAACTCAAAACTCTCTATTTTACACATGAGAAGACCTTTATTTATAAGCCATAAACTTGACTTTCCATTTTTTAATTATAGCTAATTGCAACCTGTAATTACACTTAAATGATATGACAATACATCATACAAAAATCGTTGCCTTATGAGCTAGTTAAATACATAAAATCACAACCTTAACAAAGAAAACCTTAGTTTGCATTACTCCACGTGTGGCACTTGTTCCAGAAGCTTCCATGTGTCATGATGACACGACATAATGTCCAACATGTCATCAAAACATAGGCTGACTCATCCCATAGCTGCTATGTCACTAAGGTCTTGTTTGGTTGCTTGAAATTGCATAAAACACAACTTATGCTTTGAAAGTCAAGAAAGTGTTTTGTTTGACATTGGCACTTCCAAGAACTCAAAGAAAATCCTCAAACATGTCTCAAAACCATGTTTGGAAATGATTAAGGCCATAATCTTGCATCAATCTCCCTCTCTTGAAGAATTTGTCCTCAAATTCACAACTTTGATGATGAATAACAAACACCAAAGGATATATTCTTCAATGTGATACTTGTGCTTGAGTTCTTTGAATATCTCCTTCTCACTAAAGTTATCTTTGAAAATCCTCCAATGCCTCTTAAGCCTTGACATTGGATCTTCATATGCGCATATCAATGAACATAAACCAAATGCATGGGGTGCATTATGGTTCATTTGCTTCTTCACATCACATATGTCTTCATGCACATTATACACCTTCAAACTCACCATGTTTTTTTCTTCAATTTGCTTCAACTGATACAAGGGCTCCATGATAAAATTTTCTCCATAAAAACATAAGGAAACCATGGGATAATAATGCACATCATTCTCCACATAATCAATGTGATGCATGTAAAAACTTGGTTTCCCTTCTTCCTCTTCAATGGTAGTAATAACATTATTGTCTTCATCATTACATACTCAATTTTCTTCTTCATTCACGCTTTCCTTTTCTTCCCTTTTAATCTCCTCAATTTCTCTTAAGGTCATAAATATTTTATTAGGAAACTCTTTAGCATAATGACCATAACCTCTACATTTAAAACATTGTCTAATTTTAACTTCAATCTCCTTAACTTTATACTTCTCCATGCGTGGCTTAAGATCTTTTTATTCCATGATAATGCTCGAATATGATGGCATAAAAGTCAAAGATAATGTTGCTTCATTCGACAAGGAAGAGGAATTTTTGGAGATTACCTTAGGTCTTTTGAGTTGCCTTTCAAATTTTATAGTAAGCTTAATCATATCTTCAAGTGTATCATATAGAGAAACTTCAACTTTATCTTTAATGTTAAACTTCAATCCTCTAAGATATCTTGCACAAGTTTGTTCTTTCCTCTCTTGTACATCACATATCAAGGATAAATTTTCAAAGTTCCTTGTATATTCTTCCACACTTGAATTCCCTTGCTTCAATATCATCATTTTGATGAAGTTGTCTTGCTCAAATTCTCTTGGGATGAATTTTCTCTTTATGTGCTTTTTTAATTTCTCCTATGACTTGATCTTTGGCTTTCCATCTCTTTCCTTGGATCTATTGAGATTATCAAACCAAATTCTTGCAAATTTTTGAAGTTTAAGAGTAGCCAACTTACATCTCATATGATCATCATATTCTTTAAATTCAAAGATAGATTCCATGGTGTGCATTTAATTTATGAATGTCTCCGCATCTAACTCTCCATGAAATTCTGGAAAATCAACCTTCAAACCCATATATTCACCATGTTCTTACCTTCTTCTTGTTCGACTATGTGTTCTTGAAGATGGACTTGAGTCTTCTTCAAGATATTCAAGTTTTTTATTCAAATGAACTCCTCTTGATTCAATGGCTTACCTCACTATGCCTTCAACCATATCATTTTGTTCTTCCACCCTATTCTCCATTTTTACTTCAAGATTTTCAAATTGAACGTTGATGGCATCAAGGATGGACTTCATAAATTCTTAATTTTCCATTGTTGCATATGCTAGGGTTTAATTCAAGGTGATCGAATGAAGTTTTGTAAATTGAGAGAAAACCAACGAATGAGAAGGAGTATTGTATGCTAGGGTCTAGTATATCACTCAAGGAGAAATGTTTTTATGTGTGTGTAATCTCAAAAAAATTAAAAGAATGGAAAATATCAATGTATATGTGTGGCGTATGGAAGGAGAAAAATAAGAGAAATGACAATCTTCAACTTTAATGAAATCTTGATGATGTTTATCAAGATCTTGCTGAAGTTCTTGATGAGTCTTGTTGATTCTTGATGAGTGGAATTCAAAGCCTAGGAATGTGATTTACCTTAAGGAAGGATGAATCATGAGGCTTTGATACCAGTTTGATATGCAACACCCACACAAATTTGACTCAAGAAAGGTGATGGATGATGATGTTCGTGTAGTATGATGGTGGACGAATAAGGGTAGGATAAAATGCAACAAATATAACACTTAAAAACCTCACAAAGATAATGTTTAAATGGATCTCAAAGAGAACTCACAAAGATGAAATCTTTGATATGAATAAAATGAAGAAAACACAAAGAATCTTTATAGGATTCAAAACTAAAGAAAAGGAACACACAAAGAATCCTTAACAATGACCACTTTCAACTCACATAGAATTGGAAGGTTTAAACTCTCTCAAAGGAGATGATTTTTATTCAAACTCAAAACTCTCTCTTTTACAAATGAGAAGACCCTTATTTATTGGCCATAAAATTGACTTTCCATTTTTTAATTACAGCTAATTACAACCTGTAATTACACTTAAATGATATGGCAATATGTCATATATAAAATTTTGCCTTATGAGCTAGTTAATTACATAAAATCACAACCTTAACAAAGAAAACCCTAGTTTGCATTACTCCACGTGTGGCACTTGTTCCAGTAGCTTTCATGTGTCATGATGATGTGGCATAATGTCCAATATGTCATAAAAACATAGGCTGACTCATCCCATAGCTACTATGTCATTTAGAATTGCATAAAACACAACTTATGCTTTAAAATTCAAGAAAGTGTCTTGTTTGACTTTAACACTTCCAAGAATTCAAAGAAACTCCTCATAACCATGTTTAGAAATGAATAAGGCCATGATCTTGCATCAATATATATATATAAAGGTATAAATAGTGTAACTACTAAGCAAGGTCTAATGAAGATGTTGAATGTCATTACCTCTTCAGTAGTGAGACTTATCTGATCCATAGGCTAAGGTACGAAACTTCTATGAGCTTCTAGCATTATGGCTGCCTCATCACCCTCTTTATAACAAGGCAAGGGTGCACTACCAGTGATTGGAGTGTCAATACTCATTGGCCTTATATATGAGGCTAATTTATACCCGTGGACTGTTTGTGTTTGGGTACTGTGACTGATGCATACCCTTCCTTTCGCTGAAAGAGTTGAAAGGCCATTGGCTAACAAGTCACATTTATGCAAACCCCAAAAAAAAATATTACACATTATTAATTATTTATTACACGGAATATAGTTAATAACAATTCATAGGTTGTAATTCTTACCTTGAGAAGAGAAGAAAGACTTGCATCAGCTTCACAACTGTCTCTAACACTATTTACATAAGGTATGTGAAGTTGATCATGGTTGACTAAATCAGATGGCTTATACCCTTGAGATTTAATAAATGACAACTCTTGCTCCGTTGTTTCCATCTGTTCAAATGTGACGTACAATTTCTAGGTGAGGATAGCCACTTGCTCATTAGTGCTACGAGAACCACGAGATAGACCACATACGCTCGTTCTCATAACACCTAATCCAAGACCCCCGTGTCTTCTAGGGGATTCTACAATTCCTATATCCATATCTCTACAAAAAATCAATAAAACCATATCGTTAGAATGTTATGCATTGACCATAATTTACCACTATATTATCGATACAATAAATATCCTATCACGAAGGTTGAAAAATGCATTTAAAAGAAAACAACACACATATATAATATTATTACCCTCATTGCATTCTTTTCCTTCTTTTTTCCCCTTATTTTTAGATTAGTTTTAGGATTTGATATATATGTTGCTTCATGATGATTATCCCTGACATATATTTTCTCCTCATTAATTTTATTTTTATCATCGTTTAATAATTGAGTTTCTTGTACATCTAAGACACACTCTTTATTCCAATTGGCATCATTTTTATTATCATATTCATTGTCATTTATTTTCTTCATAGATAGTACGATAGACCATCTATTATCAGTAGGATCAGTGACATAGAATACTTGTTTTGCATATGATGCTAAGATGAATGAGTCTTGTTTATGCCCTACCCTATTGAGATGTACTAATGTGAATCCATCTTCGTATCTAACGCCATTGCTATTATCAACCCATATATAGCCTAATACAGGGACTTTAAATGCAATGTAATCTTACTCCCATATATGTTCAATCACATTATAATAATTCATATCTGCATAAGTTGGATTCTTATCTTTCGCACTAGCAACATGCATTGCCTCAGCCACTAAATTCACCCCATTGTTCTAAATTCTACTATTCTCATCTTGTTCTTTTGTATAAAAAGTGTAAATATTGATCACATAACTAGTATACGAAAACGTCATAACGAGTTTTCTAAGACAACCAATATAGGGTTTCAGAAATTGAAATTAGGGAATGTCTGATGAATGGAATGATGTGATCTCTTATCCAATTGATGAAGGAATGATTATGTTTATTGATAATCCATTCTTAGTCTTTGATGAATTTTCAATCTGTAAAGATATCGTATGTTCTTCAATGTATGACTGAACATCATCACTGTTGTGTGATACATATAGATGTGCTTTACAGAACATGTCAGGGTCTATATGCCCAAACTATTTACATCTAATACCCTGTCCTTCGATTTTATGGTCATGTCAAGACTTAGGAATACCAAGTGCTTCAGCATTTGACAAGTTCTTCGTGCAAAACTCAATTGCCTCTTCCATAAGGTAACTTAACAATAAATCCTTCTAGCTAATATTGATTCTTCACATAGCCTTTTATCAACTTATAAACCATTCAAAGGGGTACATCTAATGCCCATTAACTGGTCCTAGAATCTTTATCTTATAAACTAAATGAACAACTAGATGTATCATAATGTCAAAGAATGAGGATGATAAATACATTTCAAGCTGGCACAAAGCAATCACAATCCCTTTTTATAAGGCATCCAAACTATGAGGATGCATGACTTTAGAGCAGACGATGTTAAAGAACTAACAAAGCCTCGTGATAGTAATTCAAACACGCTTTAGCAAAATTTCTCATATAGCTATCAGCAACAAGTGCTGCATCAAAATATGATAATCACGAGACTTCATGTTAATTTCATTGACACGAGTCTTTTGAAATTTGAAGAATACCCTTCCGGAACCTTGACATTGTGAAAATTTCATAAAATGAAATTTTATCTTTGTAGAAAAAGTTTGACACACCGGTGGTAAATATGTTCTTCTTCCATTATCTTGCGGTGCCAATTCTTGTCTAATATCCATTTATTCCATATATATTCGAGCATTGATGCCATCTTTAGTCTTGTGTAGAACATTACGTAAAGTACCAATAAGACTATCACATATATTTTTCTCATTATGCATCACATCAAGGGCATGTCTCATGTATAGAGATTCCCAATAAGGAAGGTCGAAGAATTTTGACATCTTCTTCCACCCATCTGATAGAGGCTTATCTTTATTCTTCTTCCTAAACTTGGCACTCAAATCTTTCATCTTTAGCCACACTTGTCAACCAGTCAACCAAATTAGTGCCTACTCTTCTTCTCATAAGCCAATGAATACTTTTCTTTGCCTATGATAATGATGATTCTTCGGTAAAAACCTACGATGCCCAAGGAAGATAGTATTCCAACCATGTGTTAGCTGAACAAATGAAGTATTCTCCTCACATATTGGACATGAATAATGGCCTTTCACACTATAACCTAACAAGTTTCCATACGTTGGAAAATCATTTATAGTACAAAAGTCAAATTTTCTTCACTATATGCATCAAATACTTCAATGCCCATGTTCCACAAGAACTTCAAATCATCAATCAAAGGTGCCAAATAAACATCAATATCATTCCCAAGTTGGTTTAGCCGCAAATTGAGTGAAGACAACATCATATACTTACATTTCATATAAAGCCAGAGAGGTAGATTGTATATAATCAAAATCACCAGCCATAAACTGTAAGTGCCTTGATTGTGGGGATTCATTCCATCCATAGAAAGCACAAGGCGCACATTTCTTGCTTCTTTACAAAATTCAGGGAACAAGCCATCAATCGTCATCTATTAAGGAGATCCAGATGGATGTCTAAGAAGCCTGTCATCTATCATCTCATCAACATGCCACCTAAGGTTCTTGGCATCTTTAACATCATTAAACATCCGTCTTAATCTTGGTATTATAGGAAAATACCATAATACCTTAGCCGACACCTTGTTCTTCTTGTATCGTGGTGCTTTGCATTCAGGATTAGGATAATTGTCCAAAGATACATTATCATTGTGATATAAAATACAATCATTAGGGCATACATGTATCTTCTCATAATTCATGCCCATAGAGGATACACTTTTCTTCTCTTCATAGGTACAATCGGATAGAACGTTGTCATTAGGAAGCATATCATTTACAAGTGACAATAATTCCCTAAAACTTTTATCACTCTATCCGTTACATGCTTTTAAGTTTTACAACCTTAAAGTAGAAGATAATCGAGTAAATGTCTTACAATCATCGTACAAAGGTTTCTCTGAGTCATTCAATAACTTCTCAAACGTTTTTGGACAATTTTGAACACTTTTCCTCAACCTTTTGAGTCATTTCCTCTAACGAATGTCCCTCATAATTATTAAATGATGACCCACTACTATCCCTCCTAACATCGTCATTATCATATTTAGACTCTATTTCCCCATGCCATATCCAGCAAGTGTAACTTGTATTAATTCCATGCACAAAAATGATCTCTCAAATGATTAGTGTTGACACGCTGAATATAAGCATAATTCAAATAAGGACAAACTATTTTACTAGATTCCCGAGTGTGTTCAATTGCAAACTTGATGAAAAACTCCACTCCTTCAATATATTCTCTAGATAGATGATTTGCAGATAACCATTTCCGATCCATAGTTTTTCAATCTAGACGTATCCCACGTGAAAGTATATATATATATACAAATCATGCTAACATGTTTCCAAAAAATATTAATACTCAATTAAGCTACTCATACTTAGAAAGAGTTTATACATACATACATACATACATACATACATACATAGCAAAACATTGTACAATGGTTAAAATTACAAAAGATATACATACTATGGGATTAAAGAAATAGAAACACTATATACATCAAAAGGTTGCTATAGCCTAAACACCTAAAAAAACAAAAACTCATAACCCTAAAACTAAATCCCTCAGTAGCCTTGTTGAGGCTGACTAATAACTCTAACTCTAAAAGTCCACTCATCATGATATATCATCAGAATCCTTGGCATCATTGTAAGAGAGTCTACTCATTGATACTCTGGGGTAACTGGGGTGGATACTCGGAGGAAAGCTATGACAAAACCTCCACTCATCATTAAAGACCATCATCTCTCTCGATATCCTATCATACTCTCTAGCAAACACCTCACCCTTAGTAAATCTCAGGAGTGGTGTATCAGTGTGGTAGACAAACCAATAAAAAAAATTAGATGTAGCTGACGCCTATGGCTTTATCTGAGGTAGGGTCAACAAAAGGTGATAGGATCTAAAATGGAAGGGGTGATAGGATGAGCCACTCGTGTACAACTGACCTAACTCGTTGTATAACCATATCACATGAGTCTATAGATCTGTATGTGGCGCCATGAATAGATATGGTGGAGGGTATGTCATTTCACTACGTACAAATGCGAACATTAAATCTTATCATCAAGGTTGTTCTTGAAATGATCTAAATTACAAAATATGTAAACTAATCTTCAACTAGCTAGACAAATCATAAATATATTCTATCAAATCTTAACCAAATATGTAAAGCTAACAACATTAAAGTATTTAAAATAAGGACATAATCTTTAGTTATATATTTAACAAACCGGTTGAACATCAAACTATAATCAAATTATTCAAGCTACATATACAAAAATCAAGTAGATATTAATAAGATAATATATATATAGTAAAACCTAGCTACCTATAATTAAACCCAAATAAATCCTATATTATTATTATTGTTATTATTATTATTATACACAACTATTCATGTCTATTTAATTTTTCACTTTTATATTTAGTATAATAAACACTAAAAACTAAACCCTAAACCAAATAAATTATAATAAAAACTAACCCTAAACTTCATAAGATAATGATCCTAAACCTAGCTAACTATAATTAAACCTTAAAATCCTATATTATTATTATTATACAAAATTATTCCTCTCTATTTAATTTTTTACTTTTGTATTTAGTATACTAAATGATAAACCCTAATGTTAACTCTAACCATTAACCCTATCCCTAACCCTAAGCGTAATCCTAATTAACCCTACTAAATTATAATAAAAACTAACCCTAATCCTAAACCTAGCTAACTATAATTAAATCCTAATAAATATTATATTATTATTATGATTATACACAATTATTTCACTCTATTTAATTATTCAGTTTTATATATTCTTTATTTTCTATATCTATTTAATCCTCATCAAATAAAAATTATTAACATATGCATCTCTAATTGAAATTTTCATTTAATGATGTGCATACGTAAAATATATATTCATTTCATTATATGACATTTCCTATATCTTATAGTGTCTTATAATTATTAATAAAAATGTATATATATAGTTTTTATGAGTGACATTAATAATAATTTGAAGTATTTTATTTCTCTAGCTTTGTATATAATTCTATACTCATGCATGTTATATATATATGTAAAGGTCTCGACCAACATATGCATTTGTTCATATATAATAGAACCAAAAAAAATTCAACATGGAACACCAACATTTTTTACCAACATAATCAACAAGACATTTTTGAACGACAAACTACAAATTTTCAATAATAAATGCAACCCTATATCAACATGCATGCATATATATATAAGAAGAGAAAATGCTACTAGCGGTAGAACAACAACATACGTAAAAGAAGCGGCAGCAAGCAAGAAAACTGGTGGCGAGCAAGAGGAAGCGATGACCACCTACAAACATGGTGGAGGAAGAAGGTGGAAGTGTTGGCTAGGTGGGAAAGAATAACAGAACATGAAAAGCTAAGAATGCAAAAGGTATGGTGTTGCAAAGGAAAAGGAGAGTTGGCGGTTCGAAAGAGAACAAGTGGTGATTTTTCAGACTTGAGAGGAGCCAGAGTGGTGGTGCAAGGGTTTGCAAGAGAAGGAGAGTAAGAGAGGAAGGTTTAGAGTCTGAAAATTTTGGCACATAACAAAATTGAATGAAATAAAAGGCAGATTTGGAGTTTTAATAACAACTCCTAGAAGAACTAAAATGCCCCAAAAGTTCTAATTTAAAAAAATTATAGTTAAATAAGATTTTATTAGAAAGTTTTATTAAATAGATTATTTTTATTAAATTAAAAGGGAATTAGTTAGGGCAAATCAAGAAGAAATTTATAAGTATTTTAATTAAGAGAAATTTAGGTATTTTAGCTAATTAAGAATTTTATTTTAAAAATTAATTAAATAAATTGATTTATTTAAAATAAGAAGGAGAAAATAGTTTCAAATTAATATGAATTTTATAAATAATTTAATTGAAGAAAATTAAGGTGTTTTGCTAATTAAATTGGAATTTATGAAAAACCTTTTAAAAACCCTAAAATAGGTTAAAAAGAAATTTAAATATTATAATTTTTAAATATCCCAAATATCCTAATTAATTCAACTTAACCCAACCCTCATATTTTTATTTTTCCCCTTTTCGTTTTTCCTTTTCTTTCTTCCTTTTTCCTTTCCTTTTTCTTTTCTTTTCTTTTCTTTTCTCCCCCTCCTCCCCGAATTGGGCTAGCTTGCAGCCCATTCCTCCTTTCCCCTCCTTCCTTTTTCCTTCCTCCATGGCCCACCTCCTTCTCTTTCTTTTCTCCTTTGGCAGACTAGCGGCCCAAACTCCTTTTCTTTCTTTTCTTCTTCCTTTAGTAGCTAGAACGCCATGTTCTTCCCCCCCCACAAAACACTACGTTTCAATTAAATCTTCCCCCTCACTGCACGACCAGCTGACTCCCCTCTTTTTCTTTTCTTTCTTTTTTTTCCTCAGACCACCGATCCAGCCCTTTCGTTCTTCTTCTTCCTTCCTCCTCCCTCCATCATCGATGACCTATAACTAAATTGCCCCTTTTTTTGACCAGCCGTTTTCCTTCCTCTCTCTTCCCCCTGATTCGGCGACCACTTAGACCCAACGCATCTCCCTTCATTTTCACACACGACCTTCCCTTTTTCTACACATGCCCCTGCACCGATTTGAATTTCGCTGACTTTTGTTACTGCCAGTGACCTTAACCCTACCTTCATTACTCTCTTACCAACCCACAGAACCCTATCCTCTCTTCTAAAATCTATAAATACCCCCATAATGAGCCCTGCATCAAAATTTTGATCGCTACCTAGAAAAAAGCCTCGTGTGCGCCACCGCCACTTTAGATGCTTTGTCTGTCACCGTCGGCCAACTTCGCTGCCCACTCTTCCCACCTTAGTCTTCCCTACACTACCCTCTAACTAACTGCACCTCCCTTCTCCCTTGATTCTTCTTGCACGAGCCACCCTAACCGTGTAAAGTTCCCTTCTAAATCAACTTATTCTTTGCCTTTGCCACCCTTCGCGCCGACGTCTGCCACCACTACTGCAGCTTCCACTGCCTCATTCACCTTGCAATCTATTCTGTAGACCCTCCTCTATCTTTCCCTACCTTTCTTTTCCTCTTCCTCCCTCTTCTCCTCTCTTTTTCTTCTTCTTCCCCATTTGGCCACCATCGCCGCCGCTGTACGCCGCCACCTTTGGTTGCGCCACCACCTCTATTTTGTTCCTCTCATTCTAGGAAACCATAATCACCTCTACTCCTACTTTCATTCTCCTTATTTGTTCCCAGCCTTCAATTTTTCTCCTTTTCTTCTCTTTTTCTAGCCACTGCCACCACCGTCGTTCAACACCTCCGGTGCCGCCTGTCACCACCAGTTCAAGGTTGAACCCTAAACCCTTTCAACACTTTTTCACTATTTATACAAGCCTTAATTGTAACACCCAAAAATTCATTATTTTTTCTCTTTTTTAAAAGTAGAAGAATTTAAAATTGGAAACCCGTGAATTCTAGGGATGTTATCGCCACACTTAGTACCATACCGGTTCTCTCTGACCGTTCCAATACCAAGTGCTAAGGCTAAAAAGAAATTTTTGTTAAACTTTAATTAATACTTAAATCAAGAGTGCATAACATTCAAAAATTAGAGTATGCATAAGAGAATTATAATTCATGTCCAAAAAGAGAAATTGTATAACGGTTAAAAGTTCATCTCAATATTCAATACAAAGTAATAAATCAAAAAGGATAAATTCGCTACAAAAAGAAATAACAGAAGGGAAGTAAAATAACGAGATGAGTGAATACAGCCATGAGAATCTCAATCCGTGAGCCAAAACATGCTCAACACTCAGCCCCGCCTGATGTCTTACCCTCTTGCATAAAGTCAGAAGGGCCTACTACTTATGGGAATGAGCAGCACCCATGAAAGGGTGATTAGTACACTACGTTTTGAGTAAGGTAATTGTGCACTATAGCCAACACATAAAATCACATATACCATACCGAATAATAAAAAGAGCATATCATCCAACATGATAACATAATATCAAACAATCATTCGACTAGATATACAAAGGCCCATTTATAGTCCGGATTGATTATTTAATTAATATCTGATTGAAAAACGATTCACACCATGCTTTTTATTCAAATCCATGCGAGTACGGAAGCGCCCACTATTATAGCCGATGGATTGGAGAAAAGTAGGGAACAATGCTCCTAGCCACTATTATTAGTTGGTGGATCGGTCACACATAGGATATCATACCCTAGCCACTATTTCTTACTGGTGGATCAATTGGCTTCGGCTCACATGGTGTTCGCTATAAGTACTTAGTGTCTTTTAAGTGTCTTAGCAACTTAGGTGTTTGGTTTATTGAGCTCGGAATCTACAACTATTATAGCTAGTAGATCGGAGACACATACGGTAACATACCCTAACCACTATTATAGCCAGTGGATCAGAGACACATAGGACAACACATCCTAGCCACTATTTCTAACCAATGGATCGGTGGGCCCCGACTTAATACTCTTTCACTTTACATGATTAATGTTTTAAGTATATATTCAGAAGCTTTCACCCTAGACACTCATCATCCAACTGACCCTTATCATATCATAAGAACCCTACACCTCGTAACTTGTTCGACAACCTTTCCTCTATACTCAAACTCACACTAGAACTCTAACACCGAAATATGTGGGTTAAGGCCCACTACTACACACCTCCAAGTCCACTTATTCCCTTACTCTAGGGTTTTTCCCCTAGAAACCCTAATATAGGTCTACGTGACCCATCTTACTCCACCTCATACAACTCAAATCATTTTTAATATTCCACACACCACAACTCATGAATTCCATTCTCATAGTTACACTTTAATCACCAAATAAACATGATACCACAAAACCCTAAGCAACCCCACCAAACCCTAATTGTCAACACAAACCCTAGCTCGGTCTCCTACATACCCTTATATTGCTCCACGTACTATTTTTCATCCAAAGTGTTCAAACACCCAAACAACACTTACATTAACTTCCTCACATCCTAAATCAACTTTTCATACATAAAATTTACTCCCATGTAGATGCTAACCTGTCCATGCAAACCTTCAAACTTTGTCATGTAAACCCTAAAACTCCCATGTGAAACCCTAGATTCAACAATGCAAACCCTAGATCCATGCATGCAAAATCTTAGATTCCACCATACAAAATCCTAGATTAGATTCCCCCATACAATACGAAAAAATCTACTATGCAAAATCCTAAGTCCATCCATATCAAATCCTAGTTTAGATTCTCCCATGCAACCATAAAATTTACCATGCAAAATACAAGATCCATCCATACAAAACCCTATATTATTTAATGCAAATCCCAACATTCCTTCATATAAAACCCTAAATTCAATCCACACAAAACCCAAGGTTTCTCCATACAAACCCTAAATTCGATCCATACAAACCATAGATTAAATTCTCCTATGTTACACCATAGATTAGATTCTCCCATGTTATGACATAGATTAAATTCTCCCATACAAAACCATAGATTAGATTCTCCCATATAAAACCATAGATTATATTCTCCCATATAAAACCATAAATTAGACTCTCCCATATAACACCATAAATTAGATTCTCCCATACAAAACCATAAATTAGACTCTCCCATACACAACCATAAATTCTCCTACTCTTTTATCTTCTTTAAAAATCCCCATTTTATTCTTCCACTTATGGATCATTAAAATATTTAGGTCAACTCACATACCTTGGTCAACTTACTTCCCTTGGTCAACTTCTTTCCCCATTCCCCTTTTTCATCCTTTCCCCCACACAAACCATATTAACATCCTCACATGCATGTCTTACAGGGTCACAACACATATCATCATATACCATAATATTTCGTCACATAAACATAGTACACTTGCCATATAACAACACATTGACACACTTTAACTCCACACCATACCACATATGAAATTGAAATAATGATAAACACGGGATGCATAACATACAAAGCATATAATGCACATCAACACACAATAGTCCTTAGTAACATCCTTACCTAAAATGACAATGGTCTTGGAGCATGCTCCTACACCTCCTTAGGGCTTTGACTGGTCTCACCTATATTAGGGAAAAACTAAAATTAGATTCCCTCCTACCAAAAATGCTATTATTTACTAACTTATTCTAAGACTAGGTGTTTGATAAAATAATAAAATATTAATAAAAATGTCGTTAACCAATTACTAAATTTGTTAAAGATATAGGAAATAACAGTAATATTATAAAGGTTGATAATATAAGATTGAAGACTTTATCCTAATAATAATAATAATGATGCCAATATAAAAAGAGAAAAGATACTAAAAATAATAACGATGATAATATTAATAAGAATAAGAATGATAATAGTAACAATAATAATAAAAAGGACATTATTAAAAAAAGTTAAATAAGGACTTCGACCTCCTTACCAAAATAATACTAATAATAAAATTAGTAAAATAAATAAAAACATTTAATAATAATAATAATAATAATAATAATAAATAAAATAGTAATAATGATAATGATAAAAACCATAATAATATTACAAAAAATGATAATAATCATAATGGTAATAATAGTAATGATAAAAATCAAAGATAAAATGAAGTAGGGTTTCGACCCTACATTGAATAATAATAAACTTATTAAATAATAATAATAATAATAATAATAATAATAATAACATAAAAATAATAATAATAATAGCAACACTCTTAGTACAATATTTATAATTATAATAATGAAATGATAATAATACTAATTTTGAAATAGTAATAATAATAATAATAATAATAACATATTAATATTGACAATAAAGATAATAGCAACAATAAGAATAATAATAATAAAATCAAAATAAAAAAATTTCATAGGGCTTCGGCCCTCAATAGAAATAATAATAAAATCATGAATAATAATAATAATAATAATAGTAATATATTTTGAATAAATGAAATAAAATAGATTAAGGCTTGTATAAATAGTGAAAAAGGGTTGAGGTGGTTTAGGGTTTAACCTTAGGCTGGTGGTGACAGGCGGCATAGGTGGTGGTGTATGGTGGCAGCTGCGGTGGCCGGAAAAAGAGAAGAAGAGAAGAAAAGTTGAGGGTTGGGAAAAGGAGAGGTAGAATGGAGGTGGGAGTTGGGGTTTTTAGGGTTGCCTATGTGGAGAGGAGCTGAATAAGGGTGGCGGTGCAGCCAAAGGTGGCGGTGCACGGTGGCGGCAGTGGTGGCCAATTATGGAAGAAGAAGAGGAAGAGAGGAGGAGAGGGAGGAAGAGGAAAAGAAAGGTATGTGAAGGTAGAGGGTGGTATGTAGAATAGTTTGGGATGTGAAAGGAGCAGTAGAAGAGGCAGCAGTGGTGGCGGATGGTGACACGAAGGGTGGTAGAGGCAGAGAATGGGTTGGTCGAGAGGGCTACTTTGCATAGCCAGGATGGCTTGTGTAGGGAGAATTGAGGGAGAAGGGAGAATTAGTTAGTTAGAGGGTGGTGTAGAGAGTACTCAGGTGGCCAGAACGAGTGGCGGTGTTGGCCAGAGGTGGTGGTGGAAAGGTCGGAAATTTCTGGGTAAGTAGCCAAAGGATCGATACAGGGCAGATTATGGGGATATTTATAGAGTAAAATGGAGGGTTAAGGTAAGAGGTAAAAATAGGAGGATCGGGCTAGTTCTTTAGGCTCACCAGCGGCAACAAAAGCCAGGAAAATTCATATTCGGTAGAGGGTGGTTGTGCAGGCTAGGGAGGAGGGAAAATTGCGCGAGAATAGGGGAGATGTGGTTGGGTGACGGGGTTGATGGATTAGCAGGGAAAAAGAGTGAGAAAAGGCTAGTCAAACGGCAAGATTTTCGGATGGTTGTAGGTTGCCAAAGACTGGGGGAGGAGGAAGGAAGAAGAAGAAAGAAAGGTGGGGGGAACCGGCGGTTCATGAAAAAGAAAAGAAAGGGAAAGGAAGGTGAGCGAATCAGGCGACGACTAAAGTTGTTTAAGCCAAATGCTGCGTTCTAAGGGGAAAAGGAGATAAAATGTTGCGTCTGCGCTGCCGAAAGAAGAAGAAAAGAAAGAAAGGGAGAATGGGCCGCGGGAAGGAGAAGGAAGGGAAGGGACTTGGGCTGTTGGGCTGGCCCCAGTCGAGAAGGAAAAAAAAGAAAAAGAAGAAGAAGAAAGAAAAAGAAAGAAAAAGAAAGGAAAAAGGAAGAAAGAAAAGGAAAAGGAAAACGAAAAAATAATGGATTAGGTTAATTAAGTTAATTGAGATATTTTAGGTTTTTAAAAATAACAATATTTAAATAAAATAATATTTAAATCCCTTTTTAGGCCAATTTAAGATTTTTAAAAGGTTTTTCATAAATTCCATTTTAATTAGCAAAACATCCTAATTTTCTTCAGTTAAATTATTTATAAAATTCATATTAATTTGGAATTATTTTCTCCTTCTTATTTTAAATAAAATAATTTATTTAATTAATTTTTAAAATAAAATCCTTAATTGGCTAAAATACCCAAATTTCTCCTAATTAAAATACTTATAAATTTCTTCTTGATTTGTCCTAATTAAATCCCCTTTTATTTTAATAAAAATAATTTATTTAAATAATTTTCCTAATAAAATCATATTTAACTATAATTTTAAAAGTTAGAATTTTCGGGGCATTTTATTAATTTATTTTATTTTATTTATACGAATATATACACTATTACTACTACTACTACTACTACTGCTACTACTACTAAGCCCTATTTTTATTAATATGTGATAAAAATATTTATGATAATAATAATAATAATAATAATAATAATAATCATAATAATAATAATAATAATAATTATTATTATTATTATTACTATTTTGAAATTATTATTATTATTTCATCATCATCATTATTATTAATATAACTATTTTACTATTAGTATTGCTATTATTATTGTTATTTTTATGTGATTATTATTATTATTATTATTATTATTATTATTATTATTACTATTATTATTGTTATTATGATTTTCAATGTTAGTACTATTATTCTCTATAGGGTTGAAACCCTATTGTGCCTATTTTAAATTGTAGTAGTAGTATTATAAATATTAGGTCTTATTATTATTAATATTGTTATTTTTTTATCATTAGCATTTATTATTATTAGTATTATTATTAGTATTATTATTATTATTAACATTATTATTTAATAAGTTTATTATTATTCATTGTAGGTTAGAAACCCTACTTCATTTTATCTTTGAATATTATCCTTACTATTATTACCATTATGTTTATTATTAATTTTGTAAAATTATTATTTTTTTGTCATTATTGTAATTACTATTTCATTATTATTATTATCACTAAATTCTATTATTAAATTTACCAATATTATTATTGGTATTATTTTGGTAAAGGGGCCAAAGCCCTTATTTCACTTTGTCTTTGAATTTTTCCCTTTTATTATTATTATTATTATTATTATTATTATTATTATTATTATTATTATTATTATTATTATTATTATTATGATTATGGGTATTATTACTATTGTTAATATTATCAATTTTATTATTATTATTATTATTATTATTATTATTATTATTATCAATATTATCATTTTTATTATTTTTAGTATTTTTACTATTATTATTTTGGTATTAGTATTATTATTATCATTAGAGTAAAGTCTTCAACCTTATATTATCAACTTTTATAATATTACTATTATTTCTTATATATTTAGAAAAATTAGAAATTTATTAATGTCATTATTATTAAAATGTTATTATTTTGTTAAAAACCTAGTTTTAGAATAAGTTAGTAAATAATAGTTTTTTTGGTAGGAGGGAATCTAATTTTAGCTTTCCCTCATATAGGTAAGACCAGTCAAAATCCTAAGAAGGCGTAGGAGCGTGCTCCAAGACTGGTGTCATTTTAGATAAGGGTCTTACTAAGGCCTTATGTGTGTTGATGTGCATTATATGCTTTGTATGTTATGCATATTATTTTTATCATTATATTGTTTCATGTGTGGATGGCGTGGAATTAAAGTGTGTTTATGTGTCGTTATATGGCATGTGTATTATGTATATGTGATGAAATATTATGGTATGTGATGATTGGTTTGTGACCCTTTAGACATGCATGTGAGGATGTAAAAAGTGGTATTGTGTGGGAAAGAGGTTGAAAATGGAAAATGAGAAAGAAGTTGACCAAGGGAAGTAAGTTGACCAAAAGGGAAATAAGTTGACCAAGGGATGTGAGTTGACCAAAGTATTTTATTGGTCCATGTGTGGAATAATAAAATAGGGATTTTAAATAAGATAAAAGAGTGGAAGAATCTATGGTTGTGCATGGGAGAGTCTAATTAATGGTAGGTATAGGAGAATCTAATTTATGGTTTTGCATGGTTTTATATGAGAGAGTTTAATTTATGGTGTTATATGGGAGAATCTAATTTGTGGCTTTGTATGGGAGAATCTAATTTATGGGTTTTGCATGGCTTTGCATGAGAGATTTTAATTTATGGTGTTATATGGGAGAATCTAATTTAAGGTTTTGTATGGGAGAATCTAATTTATTGTTTTGCATGGTTTTGTGTGAGAGAATTTAATTTATGGTTTATATGGGAGAATCTAATTTATGGTGTTATATGGGAGAATCTAATTTATGGTTTTATATGGAAGAATCTAATCTATGGTGTAACATAGTGGAATCTAATCTATGGTTTGTATGGATTGAATTTAGAGTTTTATATGGCAGATTCTATGGTGTTGCATGGGAGGATCAAATCTTTGGTTTTGTATGGATTGAATCTAGATTTTGGTATGGATGAATCTTGGGTATTGCATGAAAAAATCTAGGGTTTTATATGGATTGAATCTAGGGTTTTGCATGGATGGAACTAGGGTTGTCATGGTTGAATCTAGGGTTTTTGCGTGTGAGTTTTAGGGTTTACATGAAAAGTTTGAAAGGTTACATAGGATGTGTAAAGTTTGCATGGGCATGAAATTTACATATGAAAATTTGATTTGGGATGTGAGGAAGGTAATGTAAGCGTTGTTTGCGTGTTTGAACACTTTGGATGATAAATAGTATGTGGAGCAATATAAGGGTACGTAGGAGACCGAGCTAGAGTTTGTGTGGAAAATTAGGGTTTGGTGTGGCTGCTTAGGGTTTTTGTGTTATGATGTTTATTTGGTGATTAAAGTGTAATTATGATGGTGGAATTTATGAGTTGTGATGTGTGGAGTGGTAAAATGATTTGGGTTGTGTGAAGTGGAATAAGATTGGCCACTAAGGCCTAAATTAGGGTTTCTAGGAAAAAAATTATATTAAGGAAATAAGTGGACTTGGAGGTATGTAGTAGTGGGCCTTAACCCACATATTTTGGTGTTGGAATTCTAGTGTGAGTTTGAGTAGAGAGGAAAGGTTGTTGGACAAGTTAGGAGGTGTGGGGTTCTCATGATATGATACGTGTCAGTTGGAGGATAAGTGTAAAGAGAGTGATTCATATATGTCTGGGGTAATGTTTCTGAATAAGATACCATAATACATTAACCATTTAAAGTGGAAGGTTTTTGAGCCGGGCCCGCACTGATTCACTGCCGAATAATAGTGGTTAGGGTATGATGTCCTATATGTGTCTGGTCTATCAGTAATAATAGTAGTCAGGCTTTGTACCTGTGTGTTTCTGGTTAACCGGCTATAATAGTGGGGGATTCCATGCTCAACAAAACTGAACATATTTGTGCTAAGACAGGAAAAAGACACTAAGTACCTATAATGGAACACTATGCAAGAAGGGGCCAGACCGGTCCATCGGCGAATAATAGTGGTCAGGAGCTTTATGCCCTGTGTGTTTCCAGTCCACCAGCTATAATAGTGGTCAGGAGCTTTATACCCTATGTGTTTTTTATCCACCGGCTATAATAGTGGTCATTCTTTTCTTAGCCTTTGCACTTGGTACTGAAACAGTCAGAGATAATCGGTTTAGTACTAAGTGTGGTGGTAACATCCCCTGAATTCACTAGTTTTAATTTAAGTATTTCTATTTTAATTACTCCCATTTAAAAAAAAATAGTAAATTTTGGGGTGTTACAAGAACCGTTATTAAACCTATTATGGCTTTTGACAACTGTTCTTGTAAGAACCGTTATTAAAAAACCTTTTAAAAACAATTTTCTTGGGCCGTTATTAAAACTGCCGTGTAAATTTCAGTGTTGCTGTTTTAATAATAGTTTTGAACTATAATCGTTATCAAAAATATCTCACGCATTAATTTTCACTCATTTGACAATAGTTTCTGCACCACCGTTCTTAATGTCTCATTATTATTTCCCGTTTTCGAAGTAGTGCTTCCAATAATTTTTCTTTATTACTTTGAGTTATTTAGTTTTGTTCTTTAATAAATTCCTATTTATTAGTTTTTCTACACCATTTGATTGTCAAAACCTATCAAATATTTTCCCTAACTATTATTTACCATCTAACTAGCCATTCAGTCTACATATATATATATATATATATATATATATATATATATATATATATTAATTTTAGTTGCTTTCATTCAACCAAAATTGTGATTAAAAGAAAACTAACCTTAAGCCTTCTTTGTCATAAACTTCCTACACTCAACTACCTACCCATTCCATCACTATACCTAGTCAATTATATCTGTTAGAAGTCAACTTCAACTCTATCCCTTCCACCCATTAGTTGATTCATGCCCATGTCACCTCATTTGCTCTAATCATTACATAACTTACAAAAAATCCTCTAATTATTTCCTTCATTTTGATTTTTTAGGCTTATCTAATTGGCATGTTGTAATTTGATTATACATATCTTCCTCTTTAGTTTTTCATGTTCTTTTTATTTTAATTAGATTTTTCCCTGGAATGTTTTTCTATACTTATCCTCCATTGCCTTTGAGTTTAGTTGGTGTTTCAGTGATGTTTGAATGTAATTTTTTTTTATTTCCAATCATATTTTCAATGGTGGGTTGATTACTTTCCAACTTCGAGTAGGCACCATCGATTATTGCTAGGCCATTTCTTCTTATTTCTTGGTTGTTTTTGTTCTTTAGTTTTTTTCTCTCTAATTTGGCCCCTTTATCTTTGATCTTCCTTGGTATTTAGGTTACATTTAACTTATCACTTTTCTTTTTATTTCATTGTTAGTAATCTCCATAATCTAATACTCTCTCCCCCTCTCCCTCTCTCTTTCCCTCTCTCTCTTATTTTTCTGCAAATGTGATCAAGGATCACATTAAGTGGTGTTTAGATTAATCTTATTTTTGCTTCTATCTTAGGCACTTGGTAACATAACTAACCTTTGAAAATAGGTTTTTCACTAATCGTTCCGACATATTCATACATGCATGAAATAATGTCTTAGATACTTTAGTATGATGAATTTAAGTTGTTATCATATATTTATAACACATGAAAAATTAGATGAGAAAAGAATTTATATGATTTTAACATTCTTTTTATTTATGTTGGAATAAAGATGAATATGTTGTTGGTCACTTATGAATATACAATTAACCAATGATGAATATGTTTTGACCTAATGAATTTGGCTCTAGAAAATTAGGTTTTTGTTTTGTTTTTTTTTTGAAAAATTTTCCAAGCATGTTCATATTATGTATGATCATATGCTTATGTGTGTATTACCATGTATCATGAAGTTTTGATGTGAAATGACTTAGTTTCCTTCTTTTCACATTCCACTTATAGGGGCTCCATGCCTTTATGGTTGTTTTAGTTTTATCTAAGTAGATAATTATGGTTTGTTTTAGGACATAGAATATTTGGTATGAATTTGAGATTATTTGGAACTAAAATAAATTCAAAGTTTTTAGGCATACTCACTGCTTAGGGGCATTTTGGTCCGTATACATTAATCATGGAAATATTGGGATCTTAATGAATAATTATATTAAGAAAATAAGCTAACATTTATAAGTTTGATATTTAGGTAGTAAAAGCCCCATTTATAGCACTTAAAAATTTCATTTGAAAATTTAATTGTGAAAGCTAAAACAGTATAAACATAAGGTTACCATCACACTTGATACGAGTCTGATTTTCTCTATCATTCTTATACCAATTTCTAAGGATAAAGTGTTACATGGCTTAAATTAATGGCACAATTATGAGAAAAAAATAGATATTCCAAAGAAAATTAACCTTGTTTTGATAATACATAAATCGTCAGTGGTTGCATCAACTAAAATGAGAAGAAAGATGTAAATGCATAAGAGTCCAAGAATATCTAGATAAATAGATACTAAATAGAAAACTGGATAGTCCTAACTCTCAAATTAAAATACTAGCCTTCAACTAGTCTTATAAGCTAACCTGTAAAGTTACAACTACCCATTGAATAAGGAGGGGACCATCAAATGAAACTTATTAATAAAATAGTACCGAGTAATCCACTTAAAAAACTAAACATACAAAAATTATGTTTAAAACATATAAAGTATCATATAAGAACAAGGTATAAAGTATTGCAATACACAAGTGCTGACTAAAATATAATAATCAAGTTAGATAAACATATATCACCAATGCCACATGTTCCGTTTACTAATTCATTTAGATCGTAAATGAAAACATAGCACCAAGTATTGAAGGGGATATTTTCTGAAATAATGATTAGAACTAATCTCAACCTAATAGCCATGACATTCCCAATATATTTCATAACAAAACATGCATACCAATAACTTCTACAACACCATAAGTAGGCTCGAAGGAAAATACCAAACCATAGGTAGGATGTGTGGGCAATTATTGGACCATAGTTTGGGCACAAAATAAAATACCAACCATAGGTAAGCATAAAAGCTACTATAAATCCATAGGTAAATCATGAACACAACTATTAGTCATAGGTAGGCATGAAAGCTACCATCAAACTATAGGTAGATAAAAAGGCTAGCACTAAACTAATCAAATAGTCTTTTCAAACTAATAATAATTATTTTTATTTTTATTTTGCTTAAGGGAAGATCATATCAACTCGGATACATGGAGGTACTTCGGTCTTATCAAGGCATACAAGTAATACAGTATCCTACTGACTATTAACCTGAGGACACTAAGATATCACGGTTGCACTAGCATATAAAGAAAGTACGATACCCTACCAACAATGACACTTAATCCATAAGTATACATACCCTATAAGAAGCTTGTAAAACTAATTAGAGTAATATATAGGGCCTTGTTGGGGAACTAAGGCACACTAGAAAAAATTCAATCCAAGCCATGCGTTAAACCTCATCTTTAGGATAGTGGCCCCTAAACAGCCACTATTCTCGATCACAAAGTATTTCACTTTGAATATTAGAATTTTATTAAAGTGATCTTTTATGTCACATGATAATAGGAAAATCCATTTCCATAGTTAACTATTTTTATCTACTTCCAATTATTTAAGATAATCATAATTATAGTCAACACTAATGTCTTAGTAATATACTAATGCCATCATAGTTTTAATTATTCATATTTGGGCATATTAGATCGAAAATTATCAAAATGCCTTTGAGATAAAAATTACCACATTATCATCCATTTTAATTGCTAATATTTTTTAAATAATTTATCATTAAAATGCTAAAATAAAATAAATTTAATAATTTTAGCATATAGATAAATTACCTAAACCTAATATGTATACCCAATTTATCAAAAATTACATATTTTCAAACTATAAATTAAATAAAACATATTAGCTATATTTATCAGAATGAATATCAGGATATGGTTAAAAAGACCAAATTGCTCTTAGGGCACGCAATGATAATAATCATTCCAAAAGTACATATAAGCCTACTAAACCTATAATATTAGAAATATATATAATAAATAATTTATTTACAACATTAAACCCATTTTAATATGTTTCCATACACGTAATATGTTACACAACTTGGCAAGATATATTTTACAAAATTTTGTGTTAGCATTATTAGCTAAATAGTTATAACATAATAAAAAATATTTAATACACTTTATACATTGAAACCCTAATATGATGCCATATGATATTTTTAATATCCTTTATTTTTATATGATGGTTTAATGTAAATTATTCCAAATTTATGTTGAAAATTGGAGTTTATTGAGTTTTGCAGACAAACCTATAGATTGGTTTTATGAACTAATCGACTGGTTTGTCAATTCATCTAATTTTGGATTTCTCAACTAAATTGATCGACTGATGGTAGGATAATTGACTAGTAGAAACAAACCCATTGACTAGTTAGCAGAGTTGGTAACATTTTTGAGTTATTTTTTAAAAATCCCTTACACTAAAATGAAATAACACCAATATATGCAAGATTGTCTCTAAGAGATTTATAGCCCATTTTTATGATGCATTTAACCTAATATATTATCTCAATTGGATCTAGAGGTTGATTAAGACAATTAAAAAGGAGTGATAACCTCAGTATTATCTTTTTCCTCCTCTCTCCTATACACAAGTCAGAGATTGAATGCTTCGATCTCAAGCATTCTTTTGAGTATCTGGAATATTCCTTCCATAATAATTTATTGTTACTCCATTCATGAATACTAATTATGGTTTAATTGAACTAAATTCTCAATAGATACTATTTGAGCTCTCGAGGAGAGGTCAATAAATCTTAGACAAAATATATCTATTTGGATCGAATTCAAACAGTTAATGGTAGTGTTGTGAGTTGATTCCTAAACCCTCAGTATTTCCTTTTGATTTTTTGGCTATAAATAACCCAATAATTCCTACTATACACCTTTCTTTTTGCAACTAAATTTTTTTAAGTCTTGTATTCCCTCTCTTCCTTCCTCACTTTGAGCCTTGCTAATCTATTTTCAAACACTCTTATGATCCTATCTTTAGCTCTCTCTTATATTAATTTTTAAGGAAGCCAGAGTTATATTTTGGGAAAAGGTTGAGTAGTTTAGTTTAACTCTTTCCTTGTTTGGCCTCAAGTTGGTATGTCCTTATTCTCTTCTATTCTTAAGATCAAAATTTGACAAGATTTTGGTATAATGTTTGAGTTTATAATTTTAGGTTAAGGTTTTCAAATATGAGATTTTTCACAGTTGGACTTTTCTATTTTTAAGGGAATTTTTCCTACATAATGTAAGTGATTATTTCTTCTAAAACATTTATTAAGTGTTCCTATATGTTAGGTGTTATCTTTAGTTTATTCCTACATTTTGGCATGAAGGAATGTAGTTGTATATGTGATTTGAATGATTAGATGACACTGTTTGATTAAAAAGGATGAAATTGGGTAAAAATAGGCTGTGGTGATCCCATGTTGGCAAATGCATGTTAGTTTGGTTGGAAATATGTTAGATTAGGTTGATATATGAAATTTATGGTTTGGTGTTTTGTTAGGGTAAACTGATCAACCGGTTAGGTCAATCTAATCAGCTGGTTCATAAAACAATTAACTAGTTAACCTAACCCATCGACTTATAAGCCTAAAGAGACACTATTCTTACTTTCTACTTAAACCCATCAACTAGTTAGGTAGAATGAATTGACTGGTCTATAAATAATGAATAGTTTTCCTAAACCAATTGACTAGTTTGTGTATTGTATGGTTTGGTTAGGTCAAACCGATTGACTGGTTGACCCAAACTAATCAAATGGTTAGGGCAGACAGATTGAATGGTTTGCTTGATTTGCTTCCTTTTGGTTTGGTTATGATTTGAGGTTATGTTTAGGACTATAACATGATTAATAATGGGATAAAATATAGATTTTATCACTAATTATTTGACTAATGAAAATGTAATAGATATTTGAGTACTTCACTTATGACAAGTGCTAAAATTGAGAAGTAAATAATGAGAATCATTATGGGCTTAAATTAAATATTATGTTGCTTATGAATAACATTGACCAAGGATAAATAGAAAACCTTTATAGTGGGGAAAATGAAAAGAAAAAAGGTTTAATATGGATCAGCATGGTAAATTGACTTGCTTGCTTTTTTATGGGCCTTATGTGATCACCCATCCTTATAAATAAATTACAAATTATGTAAAGTGAAAGAAATATGAGTTGAGTAAGGGTCTTGGTTGCCTAATCCTCGATTATCTATTGGAGTTTAGTTTACATTTGGGCATTTTTATTGCCTTTGGGTTTTGCCTTTAAGCAGAATCTTAAGAGATCTTAGTGCCTTAACTACTCTAGAAATTGATGATGTACTAGGGGTATAGATATTAAAGGACCTGGTTACTTAGGTGTTTGGTTTTGGCCTAGACTTATGTCTATTTTGGTGATTAGCTTTAGCCTAGACTTCTATCCACTTGGTGATTTGGCTTTGACCTGGAATTTATGTCCCTTATTTGGATAGGCTTACATGGTATATGAGACCATGGGATGGTGCATAGTCCATTGGTCATTGATAATAAAACATGGATGGTAGATATTGGTTGAAACTTATTATCATCAACTAAATGACTAATGATTGGTTAAGAAATAAAAGTGATGGTATGAGTGACAAAAATGAATAAAGCTAGTTTATACACTTGACTAATGGCAGAAATGACTAATTGGTTATGGAATGGAATATTGTTTGATTGATTGACCAATATTATATTTGGATAAGTAAATAGTATAACCTAAGGAATTAGATAATTGGAAATAAACCTTAGAGGTTGCTTGGATGCTCTTGTTACTACTTATATAAGCATTTATGTGAGAAATTTGTAAATCTAAGCATGATGTATTCTCGTGATGTATTCTGGTGCTTGATAGCATGTCATTATGCACTTCCATTTTATATATGGTCTTATCATGATGCATGTTGTATCTTATATTTATATATGGAAAATTAGTATACTTGTGTACATTGAGGGAGCAACTTGACTTACTTAGTATGCAGCATACTGATATGCTCATTTGCTCTATCACCTATTTATTTCCACAAGTAGAGGACTATGTGCAGATCTTTGGGGATGGTCAATTGAGGGCTTGCTTCAGTTTATTCGGGGCTTGAGAGCAAGGTCATCTGGAAGGTTTAGGTGGGGTTTCTTGTGGACCCTAATATTAATTTGGGTTTTATGCCCTAAATTATATTTTTGTAGTCTCATACTTTATTCACATGTATTTTGTAATGATTTGATTAGAACCTATTAGGGCCCTCCAATGTAAACACTTTTGGAGTTGTTTAATTAAATTGTTATTTTTTTCACTCTATTATTTTAAGTGTTTAATTGGTTTAGCCTTGCATCTGATATGGGGTAGGTGGGAGACGTCTATCCTGTGTCAGGTACGATTGTAACATTAATTTTTGTAAGTACTTTTTATTTCCGCAATTCTTTTAACGAAATTTTTTGGTATTAAAAAATAGGAGTGTTACAATAAATAGGTTCCATTTATCAACTTCCTTTACTTAATAAAAGAACAATAAAATAATGATATAGATAAATAACCTATAAAATAGCAATTAATATTAAAATATTTATCAAAATGGAAATTATAATTATACACTCAAATTGGTAAGAGAAAAGAAATGAGTAAACTTGTGTTGTATAGGGCTAATTGTGTGATTCATGTAGATAGAAGGGGATTTTGAATGAGAATAGAGGGTTAGAGTGGTGGAGATGGATGGTTGGTGTGGTGGAGAGTTAAGGGTGTGAGAAAGGTGGCTAGGTAGTGTTGGTTCGGATGGGTAGAGACCAAATGAGTGTAGCAGTGAAGGTGGGTGAAGGGACCAAATTAGGTGGTGAATAACGATGCTCCCAAACGGTTGAAGCTACATGAGCATTGAGCACTAGAAGGAAAATGCAACATGAATCCTCAAGGCTGCAGTTGGGTGTATTTTTTGACATAATAAGGGAAAGGAGCCATAAGTGGGTGATGGTAGGAGAATGAGGTTGTAATACCCCAAAAATTTGCATATAGCCTAATCCCATGTCATTAGCACCATAATTTAATTCTAATCTTAATAAATTCTATGTTAGCATTAACCTATCCTTAATCCTAAAGCTTTAATCAATTATGAAAACCTTAACTTTGATAAACCATAATTATTAAACTAAAATCAAAACTAGCTAATCTAATTACCTTTAGCTAACCTAAAATAACCCTAAACTAATCCCCTGACCCTTCTCTTTTCTCTCTTCTTTTTCTTTCTCGTTTCTTTTCTATTCCTTCTTCTCTTTCTCCCACGAAACTTGAGCTATAACTCATGAATCTATTCAACTTGCACTTGCAACTTGCACCATTTCCTTTCTACCTCTATCACCAACCACCTTAGCTCCTTTTTCCTTTTCTTCTTCTCTTTCTACATCATTATCCCTGCCCGATTACAGACCCCATCACACACTCTGCACACCCATCTTTCCCCCCTACTATTTTTCTTCTTCTCACGCAACACCTCCGTCAACCATCACCACCCTTACCCTGCAACTATTACCCTACCTTAACCATCTCCTTAAGCCATCACCATCACTTAGTAGCTACACAATCTCCATCATCACCGTCACACGCTTATACCATTTGTTCTTCCTCTTCTTCTTCTTCTTCCCTGACTCACACCACATATGCACACATGTATGTGTGTATATATATATAGACACACACATAGACACCATATACTCTCTCTAATTTTCCTCACTTTGCTTATATTTGTGTCAAAGAGCCATTATTGAGCTCCCTATTCCTTCTTCCTTTTCTTCTTTCTTTTCTCCTCCCTTTCCCTATATTTGGATTTCAAACCATCATCTTCCCCACTGTGCACCACCTCAGCCACTGCTCCTTACCTTTAAGTTGGTGAAATAACCACCAAGGTTGCCCCAAACTTCCCTCTCATCATCGCCAACCATCGCTGCCAACCACTGGATGCCAACCTTCACCCCTTTTTCCTTCTTCTTCCTCTTGTATGTAGCAGCGTTGTAGAGTGCACAACCAGTGCACCGCCTATTGCATGGCCGTGAAATGCTTAAATCTTTTGCTGCATAGCCGTGTAATGCTTATGCCATATGAGCGTACATAATTTTTCCTCTCAGCCTATTTCTGCATAGCCATACACCTTATTTTCTCTAGATTAGAAGCTGCACTACCTATTGCACAATTATACAAACTCATTCCTTTGATTGTGCATCCCTATTTTCACCCCCAAGCCTCACCCAAACACCACCGAAATTTTACCATAGCTCTACCACATATTCCTCTACACAACCACACATCTCAACTTCCCATTTGACTACAGTTATATGTATTTTTACCTTCTTTACATTGATTTCTCCTTTAATTTAACTCTTCAAGCCTAACTGTAAATATTATTATTTTTGTAGCTAGTATTCTAGCAGCTTTAGAGGAGAAAGTCTAGGATTTGTATGCTTAGAGCTCAATGTCCTAGTTGGTAAAGATACTATTCGATGCTTAGGACTTTTGATGATGTTTGTTTGTATGGCTAATGTGTTTTTCATGATATTATTGCTATATTATTTAACATATGTTGATATTGGTAATTTGCGATGATATGAATGTTATGTTGAAAGAAAATAAGAATTGGTGAGAGATATCATTATGTTATGCTTTATGACAATAATATCATATTTGTGAAAGTACATCTTATGGTATGAAATATGGGTTGAATGATGATAACATCACACTTATGGAAATATATCTATAGTTTGAAATATGGGTTGATGATGATCACATAACACTTGTGGAAATATAGCTATGGTATGCAATGTGGGTTGAATGATGATAATGTCATAATTATAAAAATATGTCTTATAGGATGAAATATGGGTTGAATAAGTTGTGGTAAATGGGCTTAAGGTCTCTGATGAGGTATAATGACAAATGGGGACTTGGAGAATAATATGTATGGAAGTTATAATATTTTATAAAATAAAGGTTTTAATTGTGCTTAAAGGGTAACTTAATCATTATGGGATATTAATGAAGTTTTGCTCATTTATGTGTTAGGAGGTTTAAATTATGACAATAATAACTTGAGTAATTCATAGGAGTATTATCATTATTTGGGGTTCATAAATGTTCAATAGTAAATTAGGAGTAAGCTATCTTCAAATGTTAATATTACTATTCCATGTTTAATGTTTAGAGGTTACCTATTGGAATTAGAAGTCATATTTCAAGGGAAGCATTATGACAATTTTATGCAATATGGGTATGGATACCTTAGTGATTAATATATCGGTGTGAGGTTATTAAAGCAAACTTATGAGAATTAGGTTATGCTTTTGGGGTATGATACTAATGATGGGACTCAAGAGGTAGCATAATATAATGAGAGTAGAACAACCAACATAGGAGAATGAACACTAAAGAGAGTGTAATTAGGGTTTAATAGGATTTAAGGATTTGGACCTATGCTACATGTATAACTGTTTTGACTACGTCTTATGCCTAAGAATCAATATTCAATAAGATACTAATCACTTAAAGTGAAAAATCACGTGAGTAGGGCCATGGTGATTATTTTTTTAAACCTATATATATGTATCCCGTTTCACCAGAAAGAATAGTAGCTCAGGAGCGTTCTACCTTGAGATGATGTTTTCAATCTCTATTCCACTAGAATGAATAGTGGCTAGGATGTGTTGCCCCTAAGAGTTTTAGACCATTCTACCGGTCTAAGAATAGTGGGGTCCCTACTCATCATGAAATAAAATATATCTTCATAACATATGGGAAAGATACTAATGATTTATAGTGGAAAAATACATGAGTTAGGATAAGAGTGATATATTTTCTATATGCAATATGTATTCACATTCCATTGGGTAGAATAGTTTCTCGGGATTTTTCTAGACCGAGGATATATTTTTAACTTTCATTCCATTGAAAAGAATAGTGGCTCGGGTGTGTCATTCCCTAGAGCTTCAGACCGTTCCACCAGTTTAAGAATAGTGCGATTCCTATACTCAACATCTATAAAAGAAAGAAAAGGGACTATACTTAATAAAATCATTTGGATCCTAATATGCCTTATAAGATGTTTCATTTACTTGGTTATATTCCTTTGTGACCTAATGTGGAAGCATATGCTATTTATATTCCTATTTTGATAGTATTATTTCCTTGCTCAATACATAGCCTATTAACCACCTGTTTTATTGGTTCTGCTCATTTCCATGAGTAAATCTACCTTATTTTGTAAGTAACTGATGATTTTTAGCTTGATGTGCCTTCCTTAGTTGAGCACTAAATATTTTAGTAAATTTTATGTTTACTCGGATATCTCTATCTCTCTCTTTGGACACCCAGCCCTCTACTTTTACTATTTACTCCCTTCTCTCTTTTTTTGTGTCCTATATCATGGTGGAATCAAGTGCTTCCCACACCTGGTTCCTAGGTATAAAGTTAACTTTGCCTTGCAACTAATATGGACTAGGTATAGGGAGTGCCTCTTCTATGTTTGATGCGGCATGACACCCATAAGTTTTGTGTTTTGGCTTCCATTATTAACTTTTTAAAATGAAAATTTTAAGTTCCAAAATTTGGGGATGTTATAGTGGTTGTATGGTTGGATGAAGTTTGGTGGTGCGGAAGCTACATGATGTTTTTAGATGGTGGAGGTTGGGAACATTGATGATGGGAAAACGGTGGTGGTGGTGTGAGAATGAAACACCTAGGAGGGAGTGGATTGGTAGATGGCAATGGGGATAATTGGTGATGGGTGGAAAAAAACAAAACATGGAACTGGAAAGAAGGGAGAAAGAAAACAAAAAGAGATAATTGGGGAAGATTTTTGGTTGAGTTAGAGAGAAAGGAAGCAAGGGAAGATTGGGGCTGGAAGAATGTTAAAAGGTGGGTCATTAGGTGGTGATGATGGATTTGTGGGGTGTTTCATTGTTGAAGAAAATGGGTGGGGAAGGGTGCTTGGTGGTTTAAATGCAAAATAAAAGAAGGGTTTAGGGGAAGAAGAAAAGAGGAAGAAAGTGTTTAGGTTAAGCTAGAACCCCAAAAAAAATGTTGAAGGAGTAGGACTACTATTGTCGGTTGAGGTGGTGAGATGGTTCAAAAAAGGGGAAAGTTGTGCAATGTGAAAAAGGATAAAAGGAAAAGTGTTTGCTATAGGAAAAAATGGCATGGTAAGGGAGAGGATTGTATGAGGAGTAAAATGGTTGAGGGTTTAGATTACGCTAATGTTTGTTATATTTTATTTTAGATTTTATTTTGTTAGATTAGGTACCCGATTAGAGAAGATAAATTAGAAAAAGTTAATTAATTTAAGGGTGGGTTTAAGAACAAGAAAAATTGTAACATCATTATAATAGAATATTTAAAAAGGTATCTTGGTTTCGAATAAAAGGTTAAAAAAATTAATTAATCCAACATTTCAAGGTTAAGTTTTGATTAAAATACTAAACACCCTAAAACCAGGGTTACAAAAATGTGGGATGTTATTTTAGTGGCATTTGACACGTGAACCAAATGATCTTAATTAAATACTTAATTTTGCTAATAAAGGACATTTTAGGCATATTGAATAACCATAATATTTTAGAGTTGGTATCCTCATTTAATGTTTCATCTTAGAAAAATAATTGGTTCATTGTAAGCCCTTGAGCATGAAATATACTCCTCATAATCCTAATATAAGTTTAGTTGAGCAAAGGGGAATTTTCGTAATTTTATGTGCCTTTAGAATTCTTTTCATTTGATTTTGGTCTTATATGTGAACTCCTAAATGATCTTTGGCCTTGAATTGAATTGTGGTCAAATATTGGCCCTTAGTCAATTGTTAGCTTTTGTTGACCAATGAATTAGCATTAACTATTAACCATTATCTTGAACAGTTGAAATTAATGAATATTGAGGTTTTATTTTAATGGGTCTTTCATGGCTTGTAACTTGGCTTTATTGCTCGTATATACATAATGGGCCTTAATGGCAAAGGTGTGGTCTTTTTTGCCACCTATATGGATTTCTACTTTAATGCCATTCGAATATTGAGCCTCTTTGCTCTAACTAGTTTCAGTCTTAATTCCTCTATGGATCAAGTGTGTAGGAAATATTAAAATTTAATAAAAAAAATTGGAATGAGTTTTATTGATCTGGCTATTAAAATAAAAGATCTTAAGACAAGACTTGTATTGCTTAGGTTGGCTATTTGAGTAAGGTTTGGCATTTTCTTGGTGTAATACCCTATTCTTAACTAACACTAAGAATATTTACTAAGTTGAAAGTGTTTTATGTTATGCATAAATAATTAAAGAAATTATTATCAGATATTTTATGTCTTTAAGATTGTTTTAGTTGATTATATAGTAATTGATGTTTTACAATTAGGTGTATTTTGCCTGTTAACTCTTAAGTTACACCTGATAAAATACTAAAGTAAAGTCCTGAATGGGTTGAATTTTAAATCTAGAACTTCTAATTTAATTTTATTTATATTTGCCTTTCCTTTTGCACTTTATATGCATAATATAAAATTATGGTATGCTAGCTAAAAATCATATAAAAATATTTGTTCAAAACTATGAAAATATATATTTAGGTTTTAAATGGATAAATATGATGATGTGGGAAGTTTTGTGGTTTTAGGAACAAGTTTTGATCTTCATTTTTGTAATAATCTTATAAGTTTGTTAGTTCACCATTAGATTGATAATTTACGAACCAAATCTTGTTTTAAATTTATTAAAATTTATGTGTGAGCTTATTATATTATTATAAGACTTTTCATTATTTTATGAGCTTATTTAGCCTTTTCATTTACTTTATTCTCTTTATCACTTATTTCGCCACTAAAAATAATCTATTAATCATATAACTGCAATGAAGCATTTAAAATTACCTCCTAATCATACTTGATCAGATATTGACTTCTTTCATAACTTTTAGACTTATGTTTATCCTTTTCTTGTTTTTATTCATTTTCTAAGTAACTTTTTCATTTCTTACACTTAAATTCTTTTCTCTCTCATTGCCCATCCTCTACCCTACTAAACACTCCTTCCTTTACCCCAGGATTGACCTATATTTAAACTCTCTATAACACTCCCAATTTCAACCCTATAATTTTTGTTCAAAAACATAATTAATGCAGAAGCAGATACACAAAAAGGAGTGTTACTATCTTACCTAATATAAGATAGATGTCTATAATTTATCTCATAATAGTAATGGTCAAAAATCGATACAATAAAGCATGAAATAAAAACTAAACCAAAACCTCATTATTTTAACTAGTAGAAAACCTATAAAGCTGTTATTGATATATTAGTAGGGAATTTGAATTTCAAAACTTTAATTAAACAATACAAATATAAAGGACCATTTATAGCACCAAATTTAATTTACAACACAACTTCTTAAAAGTAAAAAATATCTAAAATAATTACAGAAGTCCTTGAGAGAAAAAAACTCTAGGTTTTCTATCTTATAGGCCAAACCACTAGTCATATCTAAATTAAACTAGATTGCCTACAATCAAACACATAAACAAGCATAACATCAGTATGATGACATAATTTCTAAACAACACACAACTCATAGAGATAACATACCCATAGAAATCCATATACAAGGCATAACTAATAAAACATGAATAACATATGATCATATTAGTTTATAATATATTATTTGATTCATACTATTCCTTTATCATACTTACACAACTAATTATTGAAAGAACCATCTCATTTATAGCATGAATCTCTTTGTGTAACTATTTCATCAATTAAACAAGTTAATGAAGCCTAACACTAGTGCTATTGGAGCATATGAGGTGATCCCTACTACAATGAATTAGGAAACTACTGAATTATCTCTTATGCTACAAGGGCATCAGGTAACTATCTCCTATGCTATACAAGAATCAAATAACTATCACTACCATGGAAACAGCTTTTAATAACGGTTATTTTCGAGTTTTAATAACGGTTTTCAACCGTTATTGAATCGCCCGTTATTATATCTTTAATAACGGTTCATAACCGTCATTAAAAATACACAAAAAACCCGCGAATATGTGCGTAAACTTCATATTTAATAACGGTTTTTACTTAAAAACCATTGTTAAAAATGAGCTTTTAATAACGGTTCTATGGGAAACCGTTGTTAAAAATAAGGTTTTCATAACGGTTCATCAGAAAAAACCGTTGTTGAAAACCATGTTTTAATAACGGTTCGTAAACAAAACCGTTATTAAAAACCGATGCTTTAATAACGGTTCGTAAACAAAACCGTTATTAAAAACCGAGGTTTTAATAACGGTTTCCCATAGAACCGTTATTAAAGCATCAGTTTTTAATAACGGTTTTGTTTACGAACCGTTATTAAAACATGGTTTTAATAACGGTTTCCCATAGAACCGTTATTAAAAGTGTATGTTTTTTTTTAGCATTTTTCTGTTTTGTTCCTGCCCACATACACAGTTGTATGTTCAAACAATTACCAAATCTGCAATGTAAAACAACATCAATTCATACCAGCAGGGTATCACACCATAATTTCAATCAATCTATAATTAGTATGCATGTCTCAATAAACCAACTATACTTAGGAACAAAAATTAGTGGGCATACCACAACTTGGTAGCTCTACACCCCAAAGTAAAGAGTTCACAAATCTAGGCTGGAAGACCGAAAGATGTAGACAAAATACAAACCTGAAAATGCATGTAGAATATATAGATCGCTAGCTACCTAATACCGAATGAATGAGTGCACGTGCTTGGCCCATTGGTCTCTAACTTCACAAATTTCATCAATATTATATTGCTGGCCTCGTGCATAGTCATCGGTGAAAAACTACAACACACATGTTTCAATTAATATACAGTTAGACATTAGGTCAAAAATATATATGTCATGATTCATTAATAGAAAAATATGGAAAAGCAAACATACATGGCTTGGATCTATGTTGACCGATCTATTCTGGACTATAAGATCCATTGTTCTACATACATAGTATCCACAATCATCACCATTTTGCTGTTGTGGACACTGTCAAATGAATTCAATTAGCTCTCTAACTATTATATATTAATTTGAATTAAAACAAAATACAAAATAGTTGTCTTCCTACTTACCATGATAGGCTCATATTGAAGATTCTTTGGGTCTGGGACACCATTCCCACCTCTCCTTTGATATGCCGTCCGTAGTGCCCTAATAAATAGAGTTGGATACATAATATTGTAAGTATATATACCTCAAATAATGAAAATAGAATATATATATATATATATATATATATATATATATGTATAAATAAGCTAATGAAGTAAGAAGTGAAAAATATACTAACATGTCTATAAATTCCTTCCCACCACGACGAGCGACCTCAAAAGGCACGTCATAGGTTCGAAGGGAATCAAACACATAAACTTTATTAAGATCAGGTCGGACGGCGTAAAAAACCCAATGTTCAGTTGCGAGGTGAGGAATGAGATAGAGCTTGTTGTGTCCCTCAATCAAAATGCGATCCGCTAAATAGTTTATGTGCCTACCCTCTGTTATTGTACTACTGTCAGCTATGTAGTATGGGCACACAAAAACAATAGAGGAAAGCATTCCCTCCAACGCAGCGCGACTAGCTACCAACCTATATATGGACGACAATAATAATGGATATTTGTTAATAACTAATAACTCATATAAGCTTAAGAGGTCGTAAAAATTCTATGTCTCCAAGAGTACTAAAATCTGAAATATGAAATAATGCTTACGTGACATAAATGGCGACACTTGTGGTTGATATCCATTCCTGATTATAAATGTCGCTTATGTCAACTGTCGATACCATGTAAGTAGCATCGTCCCTTCCAACATACTCAGGACGACAATCAATGGAAATATAATTATTCCCGAGGTAGTTTTGGGCATAGAAATACAATAAAGCTAATGCTAGTGGAGGTTGGCGTATTTCCGAAGAACGAATCTTTTGTGGGGCAACTGATTTTTCAGATTTAGCTCTCTTTTTTTTGGCAGCGCCCACTTTTGTGTTGCTCGTTATACTAGTACCTCTCTTAGTTTTACTAGCAGGAGCAGTCTTCTTCTTTGATTCCTTAAATAATAATAATAAACAAAATATGTATTGAGCATATATATATGAAAAAGGTATAAACAATGTAACTACTAAACTAGGTCTAATGAAGATATTGAATGTCAATATATACCTCTTCAGTAGTGAGACGTATCTGATCCACAGGCCAAGGCATGAAGCTTCCATGAGCTTCTAGCACTGTGGCTACCTCATCGCCCTCTTTATAACAAGGCAAGGGCGCACTACCAATGATTGGAGTGTCAATACTCACCGCCCTTGTAAGTAGGGCTAAGTTATACCCGTGGACAGTTTGCGTTTGGGTACTGTGACTGATGCGGACCCTTCCTTTCGCCAAAAGAGTTGAAAGATCATTCGCTAACAAGTCACATTTATGCAAACCCTAAACGAAAATATTACACATTATTAACTATTTATGACACCGAATACATTTAATAACAATTCAAAGTTATGTAATGCTTACCTCGGAAAGAGAAGAAAGACGTGTATCAGCTTCACAACTGTCTCTGACACTATTTACATTAGGTATGTGAAGCTGATCGTGGTCGACTAAATCGGATGGCTTATACCCTTGAGATTTAATAAATGACAACTCTTGCTCCATTGTTGCCATCCGTTCAAATGCCACGTTCAATTTCTGTGTAAGGATGGCGACTTGCTCATCAGTGTTACGAGAACCACGAGATCGACCACGTACGCTCGTTTTCGTAACACCTAATCCAAGACCCCTGTGTCTTCCAGGGTGTTCTACAATCCCTATAGCCTGTGATACAATGTTATATTGGTCTACCCCCTCCTCACCATCTGACGCTTGAAGTTTGTCCTGTAATGTATATAATATATGTAAAATTAGCTTGCATGAATAAGCATAATATAATAGTTTTCTAAAAGAAAAGTAAGCAGGGTTCTAAATATCTAGAAACTTACAATTTTTTTCGCTGCAACATCTACATCTTTATTAATATATCCATCTTTTGTTGCTCTAGCCTTCTTCCATAATGTACCAATATTAATGGACGAGGTACATGGGTCTAAGTCTTGGGCTATGAGCTATAAATCAAAAAATATTCTTATAATGTACCAATATTATAAAATTCGTCAGTACGCTGTAAATAGATAAATCACAAAATACATACCAACTCATCTTCAAGGCCTGCATAACCTTTGCGAGCCATATTATGCTGGTATTTATTCTGCTTCGCAATCTCTTTATTTTTGGCACTTTTTTCCTATGTCACCAGCCAAAAAATAGTGACATAGTTATTTCAATATTATGCACAATACTAGGATCGATAATAAAAATTTAATTGTTATCTAACAAATACCTTAAAATCACCCGTAAGACGATATGCAATAAATTGGTTCCAACTTTCTTGATCGATGAAACCGTATCGTTTGGGTGGATTCTGCCGTAGAGAACCATCACTCTTTCTATACATTTTCCTACGAGCTAAAAATGACCTAAATGTTCTTAGACGCTCCCCACAATGTCTAAGAAGCCATTTCTTCCTACTCTCTGGCACATTAAATACTCTCTGCATTGTAAGACATACAAATGTATACCGATATTAATGTATTAAAATTAATAAAATTTTACATACATAAATGATTACATAAAATTGTATATTTACCGTGATTTCCTGCCAAATATGCTCCTTATGACCCGTTGGAACCTACTTCCAATTATTATAGGAGATAGGAACACGGTTACGTGTCACAAGTGAAATGTAAGTCAAAAACATGTCTGCATAAGGGCCAATGGGAAGATTGTAAGTATTCCATCCCAACTTGACTATTTCTCCTTTATTCCTCATATCTGTGATGATTCTCATAATTGTCGGCCCTCTTTTCCCTTCTTCATCACTGCTGTCCCTATCAATATTCTTATTGACCATATCTCTAAAAGAAATCAATAAATAAATTATGTTAGAATGTTATGTATTGAGCATAATTGAGTTGAAAAAAACCAACATAGATATTATATGTTACAATATTATTACCCTCATTGCCTTCTTTTCCTTCTTTTTTTCCCCCTTGTTTTTGGATTAGATTTAGGATCTGATACATATATTACTTCACGATGATCATCCCTGACATATATTTCCTCCTCATTAATTGTATTGTTATCATCGTTCAATAATTGAGTTGCTTGCACAGCTGAGACACACTCGTTATTCCAATTGGCATCATTTTCATCATCACATTCATTGGCATTTCTTTTTTTCGTAGATAGTACTACAGACCATCCATTATCAGTAGGGTCAGTGACATAGAATACTTGTGTCGCTTGTGATGCTAAGATGAATGGGTCTTGTTTATGCCCTGCCCTATTAAGATCTACTAATGTGAATCCATCTTCATATCTAACCCCACTGCTGTTATCAACCCATCTGCAGCCGAATACAGGGATTTTAAATACAGTGTAATCTAACTCCCATATATGTTCAATCACACCATAATAATTCATATCTGCATAAGTTGGATTCTTGTCTTTCGTACTAGCAACATGCATTGCCTCATCCACTAAAGTCACCCCACTGTTCTGCATTGTACTCTTCCCATCTTGTTCTTTTGTATAATCATTAGGGCATGCATGTATCTTCTCATAACTCATGCCCATAGAGGATAGAATCTTCTTCGCTTCATACGTACGATCGGGTAGAACGTTATCATCAGGAAGCATATCCTTCACAAGTGACAATAATTTTGTAAAACTCTTATCACTCCATCCGTTACATGCCTTTAAGTTGTACAACCTTAAAGTAGCGGATAATCGCGTAAACGTCTTACAATCACCGTACAAAGGTTTCTCCGAGTCATTCAATAACTTCTCAAACATTTTTGGACAATCCCGAACACTTTCCTCAACCTTTTGAGTCATCTCCTCTAATGAATGTCCCTCATAGTTATCAAATGATGATCCACTACTATCCCTCCCAGCATCGTCATTTTCATATTTAGACTCTGTTTCCCCATGCCATATCCAACAAGTGTAGCTTGTATCAATTCCATACACAAATAAATGATCTCTCAAATCATTAGCGTTGACACGCTGAATATAAGCATACTTCAAACAAGGACAGACTATTTTACTATTGTCCCGAGCATGTTCAACTGCAAACTTGATGAAAAACTCCACTCCTTCGTTATATTCTCTAGACAGACGATTTGCAGACAACCATTTCCGATCCATATTATTTGAATCTAGATATATCCCACATGAAAGTAATTATATATTAAAAATCAATTGAATTATAAGTATAATAATTTTCAAATCACTCTTGCTTAGAAAGAATTAATCTCAAAAGTATCATGCTATTCTCTTTCTCTCTCTCTCTCTCTCTCTATATATATATATATATATATATATATATACGAATCATGCTAACAAGTTTCCAAAATTATATTAATGCTGATCAATGAAACTCCTCATACTTACAAAGAGTTCATATATATATATATATATATATATATATATATATATATATATATGCATACATACAAACGTAGCAAAATATTATACAATTAATAGTTCAATTTACAAAAGATATGCATACTACAGGATTTAAGCAATAGCAGCACTATATACATCAAAATGTTGCTACAACTCAAATACCTAAAAAACGAAAACTCATATCTAAAACTAAATCCCCCGATAGCCTCGTCGAGCCCGACTAAAAACTATAACTCTAAAAGTCCACTCATCACGATATATCATTTGATCCCTGACATCATCAAATGAGAGTCTACTCACGGATACTCTAGGGTAACTGAGGTGGATACCCCGAGGCAAGCTATGACGATACCTCCACTCGTCATCGATGACCATCAGTTCTCTCGATATCCTATAATACTCTCTAGCAAACAGCTCACCCTCAATAAATCTCGGGTGTGGTGCATCACTGTGGTAGACAAACCACTGCAAAAAAGTAGACGTAGCCGATGCCCATGGCTCTATCTGAGGCAGGGTCAACAGAAGGTGATAAGATCTGAAATGGAAGGGGTGATAGGATGAGCCACTCGCGTACAAATGACATAGCTCATTATATAACCATATCACATGAGTCCGTACATCTCTATGTGGCGCCATATGAAAATACAGTGGAGGGTATGTCATCTGATCACTACCTACAAATGAGAACCACTAAATCTTATCATCAAGGTTGTTCTCGAAATTAAAAGGATCTAAATTACAGAATATATAAAGTGATCTTCAACTAGCTAGACAAATCATAAATATATTCTACCAGATCATAACCAACTATGTAAACCTAACAACATCAAACTATTTAAAATAAGGACATAATCTTTAGTTATATATTTAACAAACTGGCTAAACATCAAACTATCATCAAATCATTCAAGCTACGCATAGTAAAATCAAGTAGATATTAATAAGATAATATATATATATATAGTACAATCTAATAAATCTTATATGATGATGATTATTATTATTATTATTATTATTATTATTATTATTATTATTATTATTATTATTATACACAATTATTCATCTCTATTTAATTTTTATCGATCACAACACCGATGCCCAACCAACCTCCTCAACTTTTCCCCAGGCACAATACCCTTATCCTTAGGATTTTTCCTTATAGCCCTAGTTTATATTTAATATAATAAACGATAAACCCTAACCCTCCCCCTCCCACTAACCCTAACAATAATTAACCCTAATAAATTATAATAAAAAATAACACTAAACCTCATAAGATAATGATCCTAAACCTATAGCTAACCCTAACCCTAACCACAATTATTTAAGATTATATATACACATCTTATATATGAATATATTATAAATATATATACATATAATAGAACACATATAAACACACATTTTACGGAAAAACAAACATACACGTCTTACAAAATATATATTAAAAAAAGCATATAAATACACACGATCATCTGCATATATAATAATGTGAGTGCTAAAAAAATATATACACCTTAATTTTATACTTAGAACGTACATATCTTATGATAATAATATATATTTTAGGCTTGTAGATTCTCTTAAAATAATAATACATATTTTTATAAAATAGATTATAAACACATTTATATATATATATATACACATATATATTAAGGTCTCGGCCGGCCACAATCAAAAAGGCCACATCAAATTTTTTCACCAACACATCGAACGACAGATTTTCGAACAACACATCAAACACAACTTCTTCGGTGCAACATGCATGCATTTATATATATATATACAATATATCAGTAGAGACAAATTAAGCAATATTGAAGGAAGAACAACACATACATAAAGGGAGCGACGGCGTACAATTAAGTTGAGAACGGCAACGACGAAGGTACAAATGCTGGCTACGTTCGCAAGAATGGCAGAGGGGTGGTGGAGAGATGGCGGTGCGACGGTTTCCCTTAATTCAGAGGAGCTGGAGCGGTGGTGCAAGGGTTCGCAATAGAAAGAGAGTACGAGAGGGAAGCGGCAGAGTGTGAAATTTTTGGCACGAAACAAAAGAGAACAAAATAAAAGGAGATGTTAATAACGGTTCCTGTAAGAACCGTTATTAAAACATGATTTAATAACGATTCTTACAAGAACCGTTATCAAAACAAGATTTAATAACGGTTTTAAAAGGAACCGTTATTAAAACATTGGAAATTTTAACAACGGTTCTTGTTTGAACCGTTATTAAATCAATTTTTAATAACGGTTTTACGTCAACCGTTATTAAAATTCCCGTGCAAAATTTTACCTTGCACTTTTAATAACGGTTATTACGTAAAACTGTTATTAAAAATTCCCGCGCATTAATTTTCACTGATTTGACGACGGTTTTCGAACCACCGTTACTAATGTGCCGTTATTAATTCCTATTTCCGCAGTAGTGTATCTCCTATGCTATAAGGGCATTAGATCTATTCCAAAGTGCATATTACATATAGATCCCTCAACTATTCTATTCATCCTATCCTTAAACTTGCATACCTATATATAGAGTTCTTAAGATGCCTATAGAGTAGAAAGGGATGTGACTAATGTATAAGGCATTAATAATTTTTGAATGAACACTCATATACCACATAGACTACATTGTTTATCCTTACTACAAGGAAAAATGATCATAATAATTTTAAATATACATATATATATTGTCAAACTTTGAATAACCACTTTAAATCTCTTTAAAAAAATCATTACACCACTTTTTTAATTACTCATGATGAATTTAGAAATGATTAATATCACTAAAATAATAATGAAGAAGAATTCAAACATTACGCCATATAGTTTTTGTATTAAAACTTACATAATAACATACTCAATGAAATTAACATATCTAACATGCTTGGAAATCAATTAAACTATAACACACACTTAAACTACTACTATCATTCCAAGGTTAAATCTTATCATACATTTATTTGCTCACACATCATATTATACAATACACATCATGCTATATTTCAAAAACACACAGAAATATTGATCATACTCAAAACCGTTTTATGCTTGCACTATAATCAACATAATACCTTGTGCCTAGAAAAAATCAAGTAAATGTTTAATAATAAAACCATGTATTGAGGTAAACTTGATTTACCTAGTTAATGGAGAACACATGGTACATATAATAGTTAACATACGATATCACGAGTATATGCCATAACATTTATTGTTCAACTATAATATATCATAAAAAAATGATTATATATTTATCATTTAAAAGAGGAAACTATCATACTTACACCTAATTTTATATATTCTAAGATGATGTTTGACGGATCCATAAAGATGTTTAACCTTGATTCCTTTATTCTTTCATTAAACTGTATATTAGTTGTGATGGTAGCACTACCTGTTTCTTGTGTTGCTTATTATTTTTATTTCTTAAAATAACTTTTATTTGTGTGAAAAATGGGGGTGTTACATATTCTTTTGGATCATTTTTTGGGTTTTCATAATTCTTACATACTCAAACACCTCCACCATTATTTAAGTGCTTATCAAGTAGGTTCCCCCTCTTTCTTAGTATTAGATTTTAGTAACATCCATCCCATATTTATGGCTTATTTTTATTGAATTATTTTACTTTAGGATTTCTCTCATTGTCACCTCTTGGTTTCTCCTAAATCTCTATTTACTTTGATTATTTTGCTAAGTGTTCTTAATCTCTATTCGGTATATAACCAAGATCCATCCTACCCTTTTCCTCCTTATTCTATTTTTTTCACCTCTACATTTCCTTCCATAAACCCTTTATATAATTTTAAATATATAAATAATATTATATTTCTGGTTGAATTGTGAAGTTCTTATATTTTATCTCCTCCTCTTTTACCTCCATTTCTTGAAGGGTATGCCATCTTCTTCTCTTGGGAAATTTTGATTTTTATTATTTATTTATGTGTTGTTATGAGTATATTTTCTTGTTGATTTTGTAGTGTTGAAGTTCTTTTGGTGGTTGTTTGTTTTTATTTTTCTATTTGTGCTTGGAAATATGAAACCCATATGATCCTAATAAAAATGTAAAAATCACGTGTTAACATTCGTGGGGTTTTCTATGTTGTGTAATTGACCCTCCCTTGTAATCGCATGAAAAATATGCACATACTATGTACTGTTATTGATTTCTCTAAGTATATGGCCATGTAGTTTTTATGTATGAGCTTGTTACTTTTATATATTTTAATATATCTAGATACCATGATAAATTTATGTATTGTAATATATATTTTTTTATGGAGGCTCTATTGATGGTTATAGGAGCATGGGCTGGGTTAAAGTGGTTCTTAGGGTTGTCAGGCATATCTTTCTAGTTATATTTTCTATCCTCTTTGTTCCTTTTTGGGGAAATCAAGTATTGCATAAACTCTTACTTATTATGTTTAAATTCATTATCTCTTTTTCTCTATTATTTTTTGTAATTTTTTCACAACCTTGGACTAAGTAACGACTACACTTAATCTTCATGTTTAAGTGATATTTTCCATATATATAACACGATTTATATATTGGTCATACCTCTCTAAGCATTGGATGTGGCTATAATATCCATTTATATTTTATAATTACTTATGAAAAAGTGAAAATTAACATATTAAATTTAGGGGTTTTACACTTCATATAATTTCAACGTTTACTATTTTGTGATAATTGGTGTCTTGCAAGGCCTTGAGAGGCCCTCTTCTAATATATAGGTGTTTCAATATATTCTACCCTTATAGAGGGAGTGTGTACTTAAATGATTTAATGCTCTGTTATTTAGTGGTCTTATTATGTATATAGGTGGGTCAAATAGGGCTAGTACCTTTTAGGTAATGGATTAGTTGTCATTATTGTTCTAAGTATTTGTTCTTAAGTTACTAAAATCAATTGGTTATGATCAAACTAAAGAAATTTGACAATCTATTACCCCTCATCATTCATGTTTTTTGTGCTAAATATTCAATACAAGATGTTAAGTTGCCTTCCCTTTTAGTAATTTTCTTTGTAACACCCAAATTTTTTACTGTTAAAAAATTTTCATTTTAAAACATTTGTGGAAGAAAAACTAAAACAAATATTCAAAAAATATATTTTGTTTCCACATCTAACACAAGATATATATCTCATCGTATTTCTTATGTAAGACAAAATTTTTAGTATCTAACCGACCAAATATAAGAAAATACTACAAGGAAACAAAATTACATTATAAAGAAAGGATAACTAAATGAGAAAAAACATGTGGGAATATATTTTGGTCACTCTAGGTCCATTAAAATGAAAGACTTCTAGAAATACTTTTGCTTAAATAATCTAACTATCCTTGAAAAAGAAGTTAAACTACTTGTATGTCATTAATGAAACCTGCACAAGTCCTCCTACTCGTGGTGAAAGATTCATATGGAGCAGATGAGAAATGAGTAAATTCCTAATTTGGATAGGCTTAAAATATTTTAGGAGTATATGAAAATTGGGATGAGGATTAAATACATAGAAATAACTTGATAGGAATAATCTTAGAAAAATGCACTTTTTGCAATCACTACCCCAAAAAGCGATTTTAATAATGGTTATTTTATAGTTTTAATAACGGTTTTAAACCTCCCATTATTAAATCTTTAATAACGGTTTATAACCGTTATCAAAAATATAAAAAAAAACCCATGAACATGAGCATAAACTTTATATTTAATAAAAGTTTTTAAGAAACAACCGTTGTTAAAAAAATGGTTTTAATAATGGTTCTTCCATTAAACCGTTGTTAAAAACAAGGTTTTAATAATAGTTTTTAAGAAAAAAACCATTGTGGAAAATCAGGTTTTAATAATGCTTATTACAAAAATTTTTGTTAAAACCTAATCGAATTAGGGTTTCAGTCATTGATAATGCATTTATTAAACCCTAATACATATTAAATGAGCATTAATTTGAGATTAAATGCACATTTTTAATAACGGTTCTTATGAAAACTGTTATTAAAGTCTAAGTTTTGATAACGGTTTTCATAAGAACTGTTATTAAAACTCTATCAACCAATTAGGGTTTTGGTTATTGATTAGTCTTTTATTAAACCATCATACGTATTAACTGAGCATAAATTTGAGATGAACTACGTGGTTTTAATAACGGTTCTTAATAAGAACTGTTATTAAACTACAATTTTTTTAATGTTTTTGCTGTTTTATTCCTGCCCACATACAGTTGTATGTTTAAATAATTACCAAATCTGCATTGTAAAACAACATCAATTCATAACAGATCTGCCATCACACCATAATTTCAATCAATCTCTAATTAATATGCATGTCTTAATACACTAGACATACTCAGGAATCAAAATTAGTAGGCATACCACAACTTGGTAGCTCTACACCCCAAAGTAAAAAGTTCATAAATCTAGCCTAGAAGACTGAAAGACATAGACAAAATACAAACCTGAACATGCATGTAGAATATATAGATCTCTACCTAATATCGAATGAATGAGTGCACGTGCTTGGTCCATTGGTCTCTAACTTCATCAATTTCATCAGCATTGTATTACTGGCCTTGTGCATAGTCATCGGTGAAAAACTACAGTGCCCAAGTTTCGATTAATATATAGTTAGCACTTACGTCAAGTACCAAAAACATATGTAATGATTCATTAATGGAAAAATATCGAAAAGCAAACATACATGGGTTGGATCTATGTTGACCGATCTGTTCTGGACTATCAGATCCATGTCTCTACATATATAGTACCCACAATCATTGTTGTTTTGCTATTATGGATATTGTCAAATGAATTTAGTTGGCTCTCTAACTATTAGATGTTAATTTGAATTAAAATAAAATACAAAATAGTTGTCTTCCTACTTACTAAGACAGGCTTATATTAAAGATTCTTTGGGTCTGGGACACCATTCCCACCTCTCTTTTGATATGTCGCCCGTAGTTCCCTAATAAATAGAGTTGGATACACAATATTGTAAGTATATATACCTCAAATAATGAAAGTAGAATATATGTATAAATAAGATAATGAAGTAAGAAGGGAAAAATATACTAACATGTCAATAAATTCCTTCCCACCACGACAAGCAACTTCAAAAGGCATGTCATAGGTTTGAAGGGAAGCAAACACATAGACTCTATTAAGTTTAGGTCAGATGGCGTACAAAACCCAATGTTCATTTGCGATATGAGGAAACTAATAGAGCTTGTTGTGTCCCTCAATCAAAATGGGATTCTCTAAATAGTTTATGTGTCTGCCCTCTCTTATTATACCACTATCAGCTATGTAGTATGGGCACACAAATACAATAGAGGACAACATTCCCTCCATTGCAGCGTGATTCGCTACCAACCTATGGACAACAACAACAATGCATATTTGTTAATAACTAATAACTCATATAACAGGTCATAAAAACTCCAATTGTATAAGTTAAGAGTACTAAAATCTCAAAATTGAAATAATACTTACGTGATATAGATGGCGGAAATCATGGTCGACATCCACTTCTAATTATAAATGTCGCTTATATCAACCGTCGATACCATGTAAGTAGCATCGTCCCTCCCAACATACTCAGGACAACAATCAATGAAAATATAATTTTCCCTAAGGTAGTTTGGGCATAAAAATACAATAAAGCTATTGCTGGTAGAGGTTGGCTTTTCTCTCAAGAAGGAATCTTTTGTGGGGCAACTGATTTTTTATATTTAGCTCTCTTTCCTTTAGCAGCGCTCTCTTTTGTGTTGCTCGTTCTGCTAGTACCTCTCTTGGTTTTACTAGCAGGAGTAGTCTTCTTTTTTAATTCATTTTTTGATTCCTTAATTGATAATATTAAACAAAATATGTATTGAGCATATAAATATATATATGAAAAAGGTATGAATAGTGTAACTATTAAACAAGGTCTAATGAAGATGTCAAATGTCAATACCTCTTCAGTAGTGAGAGTATCTGATCCACAAGCCAAGCCACAAACCTTACATGAGCTTATAGTACTGTGGTTGCCTCATTGCCCTATTTATAACAAAGCAAGTACACACTGCCAATGATTGGAGTGTCAATACTTTTCGCCCTTGTATTTAAGGCTAAATTGTACCTATGGACTATTTGCACTCGGGTACTGTGACTGATGCAGGCCCTTCCTTTCGCCAAAAGTGTTGAAAGGTCATTCGCTAACAAGTCACATTTATGCAAACCCTAAAAAAAATATTACACATTATTAACTATTTATTACACTAAATACATTTAATAACAATTAATAGTTTGTAAGCAGAGTAGAAACACATGCATCAGCTTCACAACTATCTATGCCGCTATTTACATTAGTTATGTGAAGCTGATCAAAGTCTTCTGAATCGAATGGCTTATACCCTTGAGATTTAATAAATGATAGCTCTTGCTCAATTGTTTCCATTCGTTCAAATGCCATGTTCAATTTCTGGGTGAGGATGGCAACTTGCTCATTAGTGCAACGAGAACCACGAGATTAACCACATATGCTCGCTCTAGTTACACCTAATTTAAGACCCCTGTGTCTTCTAGGGTGCTCTATAATTCCTGTAGCCTGGGACACAATGCTATATTGGTCTACCCCCTCCTCACCATCTATCATTTCAATTTCGTCCTATGATGTATATAATATATGTAAATTTAAAGAAAACTAATTGGGGTTCTAGATATCTACAAACTTAAAATATTTTTAGCTACAACATCTATATATTCATTAATATATCCATCTCTTGTTACTCTAGCCTTCTTCCATAAAGTACCAATATTGATGGATGAGGTACATGGGTTCAAGTCTTGGGTTAGGAGCTACAAATCAAAAAATATTCTTAATTAAGAATATTATTATAAAATTCGACATTTACATGAAATAGATAAATTAAAAAATGTATAGCAACTCCTCTTTAGGGCCTGCATAGTCTTTGTGAGCCATATTATGCCGGCATTTATTTTGCTTCGCAATCTCTTTATTTTCGGTACTTTTTTCTATATGACAAGCCAAAACATAGTCACATGGTTATTTCAATATTAAGCATAATACTGGGATAAATACAAAAAGTTTAATTGTTATCTAACAAATACCTTAAAATCCCTCATGAAACGATATGCAATAAATTGGTTCCAACTTTCTTGATCGATGAAACTGTATCATTTTGGTGGGTTCTGCCATAGAGAACCATTTCTCTTTCTATACATTTTCCTATGAGCTAAATATGACCTAAATGTTCTTAGATGCTTTCCATAATGTCTAAGAAGCCATTTCTTCCTACTCTCTGCAAAATAAGACGTGTAGATCTATACCGATGTTAATGTAATAAACTTAATAACATTTTACATACAAAAATAATTACATAAAATAGCATATTTATCATGATTTCCTACCAAATATGCTCCTTATGACCCTTTGGAATTTGCTTCCAATTATTATAGGAGATAAGAACACGGTTACAAGTCACAAGTGAAATGTAAGTCAAGAACATGTCTGTGTAAGGGCCAATGGGAAGATTGTAAGTATTCCATCCCAACTCGACTAATTATCCTTTATTCCTTATGTCTGTGATGATTCTCATAATCCTAGGTCCTCTTTTCCCTTCTTCATCACTGATGTCCCTATCAATGTTTTTTGTTAGCCATATCTCTACAAAAAATAAATAAATAAATTATGTTAGAATGTTATGTATTGAGCATAATGTACCATTATATTATCGATGTAAATCATGGTTAGAAAGAATTAATCTCAAATGTATCATGCTATTCTATATATATATATATATATATATACACGAATCATGCTAACATGTTTCCAAAAAGATATAAATACTAACCCTAACCCTAATTAACCATAATAAACAAGAAACCCTATCCCGAACCCTAGCTAATTAACCATAATTTATTATAATAAATCCTAATCCTAAACCTCATAAAAGCCTAATCCTAAACCTAGCTAACTGTAATTAAACCATAATATATAAATCATATTATTATTATTATTATTATCATACACAATTACTTCTCTCTATTTAATTAATCACTTTTATATATTCCTTATTTTCTATATCTATTTAATCCTCATCAAATAGCAATCATTAACATATGCATCTCTAATTGAAATTTTCATTTAATGATGTAAATATGTAAAATATATTTTCATTTCATTATATGACATTTCCTATATCTTATTGCTAGTGTCCTATAGTTATTATTGAAAATGTGTGTGTGTGTATATATATACTTTTTATGAGTGAAAATGTATATAATTCTACACTCACATTCATATTATATATGTTAAGTTCTCAGCCAACACATGCATTTGTTAATATATAACAATAACGCAACAAATTCAAAAACCAACAGCAACATTTTCAACCAACACATTCAACAACACATTTTTGAATGACAAACCACAATTTTTCAATAACAAACAAACACAACCCTGTAGCAACATGCATACATTTATATATATATATATATGTACATAAAAAGTTACGAGAGGAAGAACAAATACATACATAAAGTGATCTAGCTACAAACACGACAACAAGCAAGTTGAGAGCGGCAAGGACCTATAAGCACGATGGAGGATGAAGGTACAAGTGTTGGCTAACTAGGTTCAGAACAATGACAGCATGCACATGCAAAGCCGACAATGGTAGAGGGGAGGTGGAGAGTTGGCAGTGTGAGGGTTTCCCTTACTTGAGAGGAGCCGGAGTGGTGGTGCAAGGCTTTGCAAGGAGAAGGAGAGTAAGAGAATGAAGGTGCAGAGAGTCTGAAATTTTTGGCATGAAATAGAACTGAGCGAAATAAAAGTTTTATTATTATAGTTTTAACAATGGTTCCTAAAAGAACCATTATTAAAAGATGTTTTAATAACTCTTCTTTTAGGAAGCATTATTAAAATGTTCAGACCTTCGACAACGGTTCTTGTATGAACCATTATTAAAACCTCTTTTAATAACAACTTTACTTGAACTGTTATTAAAACATCCATCCAAATTTTACCGTTAATCTTTTAATAACGGTTTTTAACTATAACCGTTATCAAAACTATCCAGCGCATTAATTTTCACCATTTGATAATGGTTTTCAAACCACCATCATTAATGTCCCATTATTATTTTATGTTTTCATAGTGGTGAATTAATAAAATGAGCAGAAGTCTAATTTTAATGCAAATGGGATGGAATCTCATAATAGTATTTTTAAATGAACCACAATCTTAATTAATTATGATAATTAGGGTTTAGATAAAATAACCTTTGTATGATTGCACTATTGGAACCTATGAGCATATAAGCAACGAAAAGCATAAAAGGAGGTTGAGTGGATGATCTTGCAAAGTGAACGTTACGGTGCTGTTTGGTGGGGTTTAGTGTTTGGGGGAGTTTCTCTTCATAGGTTCTCATAACCGTTTATATTATAATTCCTCTACATTAAATATTTAGTGTTCAATCTAATTAAAAATATAAAAAATGAAATGGTTAGAACATATAACTTTTAAGATATAAGAGTCTGATATCATACATATAGGTACATGTATATAATCAAAAGCACCACTTCATGGTATTATGATTATGATAAACACATGTTTTATATAGTTTGTATTTATTAAGACAATTTTAGTTAACTTTTAACTTATTTAATTATAAAGAAACTCTTTTTATCAGATTTAAAGTTATTTAGATGAAATATATTGATTTTTTTAAAAAAGAAATATTAGAAAAAATTATAGAATAAAGTTCATATTTTAGGTTTTAGCTTTTGGCTCCTTTTTTTATTTAAGCTAAATATCTGTGGATGTATATGAGAAATATATATTTTTGTTAATAAGCCAACTAAAAAATCACGTAGGTAGTACTGGAGTTGCAGTATAACTGGCATTGTTGACCCGATATGACCGAATTAAATCGAATTATCTAATCTAAAATTTGATTTGGACCAAAAAATTAAACATGAGTTCAATTCAAAAATTCAAAATAATCAGAATTAATCAAAATTTAATCCAAATTTAGTTAACTCGAAAGGAATCCTACACTACTATGGGATCCTCAAGTAATAACATCACATAAATGATGGTTTATCTAAAACCATTAATGATAATGTAAAAATTTAGGCTAGGGAATGCAAAGTAATTTTTAATAATAGTTCTATATAGAAAATGTTAATAAAATGAAGGAAAAATGGTTTCCTTTTTTTTGATAATGGTTATAAATATAACTATTAACAAAATAAAACTTATGCCATGTTTTAATAACATTTATAAACATATCCATTAGTAAAATGTGGCACATTATATTAACTATTATTTCCCTTTTATCTCATTAAATCTATTTTAGGTTTTTGATTCTCTCTTGCGCTTTGTTGCTTTCACTCCTCATCTTTGTTTTGTAGATCAACTATTATCCTTCTCTCACTGATCGACGACCATCGTGCCTTACTCTTGCTTGTTGATGACCACTCTCCTCCTCTCCTCCTCTCATCGTCATCATTGTAATCTATCATTTGCTCTTGGAAATGTTTCTTCCCACCATTGGCTTATGCTACCTCTCTTTTACTTGTCTGTCCTTTGCCTATTGTTGCTTGTTGCCATCATAGTTTTCGTCCATCTCTAGTATTGGCATCAGCTGTTCTTATTTTCTCCACCTTGAATGAATTTTTTATTTAGATAGGTATATTTTTTTTCTTTTTTATTTCATTATAAATATATGCATGCATAGTATTTAGTTGGTATTACATGTATTCTTGTCTATATGATATATGGTTGCATTTCGTGTTGTGTTGTTATGCTCTTTGGTTGCATGTTAGGTCTCTATCTATAAATATATACATACATGGTTGTTGGTTGATGCCTTTGATATTAAAAAAAATTTCTATAAATATGCATGCATGTTGATATAATATATTGTTGAAAATATTACGCAATTTATTTAATTTCTTGCTAATAAAATGTTACTCTTTGTATTGTGGGGATATGCCACTAATAAATTGTTGCTAGTATAAGTTAATTAATTTTGTGGATGATGTCTTATTTATGCATGTGGGTATTTTTTCATCTTAACATAATATTTTATTAAGATATTACATAATATATTTGTGATTACTTAGGCTATAGAATTTTGATATTTTATAATTTAAAAGAGTTAGACAATAACCTTAATGACTAGATTTAGTGATTGTTCTCTTTTATAGGTAGTGAGATATCTCACTTAAAAATTATTTATATACCTTCACCATATTTGTGCATGACACCTAATGTGGATTTTTGGGGCCATATAATATGGTTATACAAAGAACTAGGTTGCTTGTTTGTAAGCGGGTCATACTTTGGTCCATTCCATTTAAGATCATATAACTTGCTATTAACCCTACCTTAGATTGAGCTATGATCAAGGGGTTTAGCTAGTTATTTGCATTTGTTAGTCCATTGTATTGATGCACCACACACATAACATGGGTGAGGTACTTGTAAGGAATTATGATTGAATATATAGATATCTAATAGTGATAGATGAATTATTGAGGTTTGGTTATAGCTTACTATCAAGTATTTATCCTGGTTATCCTAGAGTATCTGACACTATAATACTCCTAAAATTTACTACTAAAAATTTTCATTTTTAAAAGTTATAAGTAGAAGCCAAGATAGTAAGTTTTGGAATGCAATTGCCACACTTAGTACCTAACCGCTTTTCTTTACCATTCTAATACTAAGTCTAAAGGCTAAAATATTTCATTACATAAGTTTAAAGAATACAATTATAAATCAGAGTAGCATAATAGTTAGGGAGGTGAGCTCATCTTCCAAATAAAACCTACTAACTATGGTTGCAAAAATGTGAATGGAACGAAAATATAAAAGATTGCAAGGAAAAAAAATACATAAAACTTATAGTTCAAATTATCAGTTAGAATTCCAGATCATCTCACGCTTTTAGCTAGATAAATAGCCTTGAAATGAGTTTGAGAGATAACTTGCAAAGGTCACTACCCATTGAATAAATAGGGATCCAAGAAATGAATCCTCAGTATAATGGTAGCAAGTAACCTATTATACAAAACTAATTTGCAACACTTGCATGTAACAGGACAGATGCATCACGCCAATCATATGAACATTAAATTATCCATAAGGTAATTGAAATACGATAATCATTCATATAACCACACGCTTCAAGATCAGATGCTACCAATACTTATTCACCTAGAAATAAATAAAACATACTAATGGAACATCCAAGTGATGCTCTTTATAGTATAATTAAAAATCCACATCATTCTCAATAACAGGCACAAATCTCTTAACCAACCCACAACTTCTCAATTTACAACTAGGCCCATCAACACAATCAAACACACACATCATCACAAGTAGGCATGAAGGTTGCTATTGAATTGTAAATAGGCTCAAAGGCTACTACTGAACCACAGGTAGGAACAAAGCTTGCTACCAAACCACAGGTAGGCACAAAGGCTTGTACCGAAATATCCTAGTATTCATTTTTATTTACTTATTAAACAATTGCACTTTTATTTACTCAAGGGGAGATCAACAAACCCAAAGACACTATGGTACCCCGATTATACTAGTGTATAAGGGAAGTATGGTATCTTACTAACTATCAATCAAAGGGTGCAAAGATATCTTAGTCGCACTTGTATATGAAGGTACATAATATCCAACAACAAGGATATTTAATCCATAAGTATGCATACCCATTACCTAGTTCCATAGAGCTAAATAAAGAAAGATATAGTGCCTAGCTAGAGCACTAGAGCACACCAGCAAAATCCATAATACTTATTGGCTAAATCACATCTTCAAGGTAGTGACCCCAAAAGATCTACCATTCCCAATCTCGAGGTCTTTTACTTTAAGTATTAGTATCTTATGTTGATGACCACGAAAAGCACACATTAGTCACATAAAATTAATCCTTCATACGAAAACATTTTTATTCGTTTCCAACATTATGAGGTAACCAGAATCAAGATCATTGTCAATGTCAACATAATTAGTCTATTGAGGCTATCCTAAGATTATGTACTCACAATTAGACAATTTATGGTAAACTTACCAAAATACACCTATAGTTAAGGATTTTGTTTTATCAACTTGCCATAAAAAGGATAACACACCATAATTGAATTATTGATCATGAAGTTAAGTTATCTAGCACGCCAAATGACCATTTTACGCTTATACACCATTCTACATGTAAAACTCTAACATGCACTTCTATAAAAACCAAACACACATTCTTATGTTTAATAAGAAATTAATGAACTTCCTAGATGTTTGTGAGAATACATATCATGGCATACCCCAATTTATCAAAATACCCCAAAACCATACAATAGTAATAATTATCCTGAAACATGTATATCTAATACAACAAGACCTCTATACTCATGCTTGATATTGAACATCACATAGCATGAATATTCATTAGCTTATTCATCATGGTACACTTCAAATTACCTAAATATCCCTAGACCCTATAGTATTTAAAATCAAGTTGGAACACATGGTCCTAAAATAGAAAAGCCCCCATTCTTATACCAATGATCAAATAATACTTAATATGCATGTTTATTAGAACAATCACCCTATTATCATATTTAACACCAAATAATACTTATTATGCATGCTTATTAGATTAATCACTATAGTAGATGGAAAATTATAAAAATGTCCCTCGATCATGTAATATCGAGTATCATGCTGAAATAAGTGATACTAAGATAATAAACCCCTATAATCATATTTAACACCAAAGAATACTTATGATGTGTGTTTATTAGACTAATAACCATAGTATAATTACTAAAATACCCCTAGGTCATGAAATATTTATAACCATGCTAGAACATGTATTTTTAATGCCACAAACTCTTATTATCATTCTCAACATCAAATAACACTTAACATCATACATTAAAATGATCACATCATACATTAAAATTTACTAAAATAACCCTAGACCATAAAATATTAATATTCATGCTAACATATATGTTTATAATACACAAAATCCTTTCTCCATTCTTAGCAATATTTATAATATAGTAGGCATCCCGAATGGGGTTAAGTATCATGATGTCTCTACATAACCAAATTTCTCGTAGGGCTCATGGTAGTAATATTTTTTACTACAAGGTCCCAAACATACTTGACCTAATATTTTATATACACATAATATACAT